>JARHVA010005638.1:0-477500 GCA_037957365.1 Torreya grandis | reverse complement strand
GGATTAAATAAGCATGAGAGGGTTGAAATAGGTCATAAATTGGTCATAGGGTGATGGGAGGCATCCAAGGAGAGGTATCCAAGGTGGGGTGAGGTGTCATGGGTGATGTGGCAAGGGTGTTATTAATTTAAAATAGTTAATTTATTAATAATTGTGTGGGTTAGGAATGTTTTAAAAGTGGACCAAGGGGACCAAAGGGGGAAGTCGACCAAGGATTAGACACGATTTTGATGTCTACATTTGCCCCTTTTTGTCTTGTTGGTTGTTCTTGACGAACTGCAAGACAAAAATAGGAGTAGGTTGCCCCAGGTATGGGATGAGGTCATTTTTGTCCTGTTGGTTGTTCTGATGAATTGTAAGACAAAAATAGGAGTTGATTGCCCCAATTATGGGATGAGATATTCCCCCTCAAAGCAGGAGTCAAGGGAAGGGAACCTGGAATGGGGTGCTGATTTGATAGATAGTGGATGGAAATGGTGAAGGTTGAGTGTGAACGCTGCAAAAATTGAGATTGCATGCATACCACTTTACGAGATGGTTAGGTCAAATTGTCACAGGTCAAGGGTTAAGGAGTGCTAAAATTGAAATAACCAGGCCCCAACATTTAGTTGTAGCTGATTGGGTTAAACAATCCAAGTTGTAGCTCCAATAGTCATCATGTTCCAAGTATCCCAGGCTCAAGAAGTGCTCTCGAAAAACATGAAAATGTCACAAGTAGTGGGGATCAACTTGCTCATGATCCTATACTTGTGAGGGTCAAAATGTGGGTTGCAGACAATTTTGCTAACCATTCATGAGGTAGCATACATGCAAAAACAACCAAGGCAATGTTGTCTTGGAAGTGGTCGTGGTCTGAGGAGATAGGCGCGATCTCCAAGGTCATTGGTCGTGATGGGTTGAGATAGATAGTTGGTCCATTAGATGGATGGATGAAGGAATGGGATGAAGGAATGGCCGAGCTAACCTCAAAAGACCCCATGTCAACTGAGTGCTGCCTACATAGCCCCTGTTTGAAGGGCCTCAGGCCAATGTAGTTCTCCCTAAAAGGGAGGAAGAGGGTCAATGTGGATTGGTCGTTGTCTTGGTCAGGGTAAGGTCGTGGTTAAAGGTCGAAATGGTTTGTTCATCAAGTAGATAAACAAATGGATGTGGTCTAGCTATCCCTAGAAGATGTCATGTCATCTGAGTGCTGCTTACATAGCCCATGTTTGAAGGGCCTCAGACCAATGTAGTTCAAGCAGGTTGATAGGTTGGTTTGGTCAGGTTATAAATGATGAGGGTATGATGATGTTACAACCTTTTTCATATTATGTAATGGTGTATTCTGTAACATTTGTTAAGTGGTCTTTCATCCCTAGCAAGTGTCCATATCAGTGATGGATGTATGCTAAAAATGAACTGAGTCGATTTATGCTTCAGCAAGTAATGGTTTATGCTTGACATAAATTGTGTGGTCAATAGTTTCCATGTGTATTGGTTTCCATAGACACTATGTGAATGGTTTATGTTGTGTTGGGTGGTCTGAAAATGTTTTGGTTGGTTGGGAATGATTTGATTGGATTTAGATTGGTTGCATGTGATGAAGTGTGTAAGAATTGAAAGGTGCATTGCTCTTTCATTGACAAGGACATTAATGATAGCATAGATAAGGGTTTTGCAAATAAAAGCCCCGTTTATGCATTACATCTTTGACCATTGTTTGTGTTAGAGAAGTAATCAAATCACTTTGACATTAAAATGAGCTCAAAATCCCTTGAGTAGGTGATGTGATATGTTAGGACAGGGTAACCCTTTTTAGTAGGGATAACTTTTCCCCTTTTTACAGGAGACTCTGAGACGACTACAAGCCAAGTCCATGACCTTTTTTTTTTGGCAGACTGATCAATGTGGGAAGTCTACATAGGGATGTCATTTTGTTGTGTGGTCATTTGTGAAGCTGAGAGATGTGGGAAGCTTCTAAAAGAGTGTTGTTTGTAGCAAGATTTAGGCATAGCCATCCTTCGAGGGAGTGGTCTATATTGTGCTTTGTATGCTGAAAGTCTTTGAATAGCTATCCTTCAAGGGAGCAATCTATCAATTACAGCAATTATGCAGCTGTCCTTTGAGAGAGCAGTCTACATTTATGATTTTATGACCTTTTGATATTTTGACATCTCAATTTATTTTGGACAGAATTTTGAGTCATGGACAAGACTATAGAAGTGTAAGGGCTCCCTTTTATTAGGTCAAAGAATTCATACTTTATAAAAGGGTTACATAGGGTTTGTTTAGGGGAATGGGGTTGAAAGGAATGAGGATTAAGAGGACAAGGATTGCTCAAGGGATGAGCTCAAATTAAATGTCGAGTGAACGAGTACTCAACTAACAGTAGAATGGTCGCAGATGCAAGGCATTAAGGGGTTCAAGTTCTAGTCGGCCTTCAAGAGAAGACAGACAATAAGTCCCTGATCCATATTTGTGCGTTATGATGAGGTTCGAGTCAATTAGGATAAAACTTGCCTCATTTGCTTCTTTCCAGATTGGTCACGTGTTAAAGATGATTAAGAAGTTGGTTAATGTTTGGTCAAGGCTTGGTCGAGGCTTGGTCGAGGTCGGTTGATGCTTGGTCAAGGCTTGGTCGATGCTTGGTTGGTTGATGTTTGGTCGAGGTTGATGTTTGGTTGATGATGGTTAATGTTTGGTTGGTTGAGGGCGTGATAGTCAGGATAGAGTCGAATTCCCCCAGTTATTTGTGACAGGGAGAATGTTTGACAGTTTTAGTTTGAGAGGGTGAGATCTTAATCTTCCAGATTGGAGTTTGGAATCTCAGAATTATGGACGGTGATGGAGGCAATGGTTGGTAATGATGTGACCAAAGCAGCCAGTGGTTGGGGGTCTTCTAGTTGGACCTCCATTGCCTGTAAGCCTTTGATCAAAGTTAGACAATGTTGTGGAGAGTTTTGTATGAGGTCATACAAAGATGTCTTCATAGAGGTTTGGTGAATTTGTTTCACCATGGGGTCATGAATTGGTTTCAAAAAAGTTGGTCGAGATGTGCCCAAGATTGAAACCTTGGGTTTTGATGGTTAAGGGGGGTTGATGAAAGGATATGTTTGAGGGAGAGAAACCTTCTCTTTCCCTTTATCCTTCATGGTTTGTGACCTCGTGGCCACATTGATGGTGTTGATTTCAAACAAAGGGGTTGAAGGTGATAGAGAGACCATAGTCTTGCGTTGAGATCCCGATTTAGGTGATGAGATTTGAGAGGTATATGATGGTGTCTTTGGTTTGGTTAAAAGGTGGTCAAGAGGATCCTTGATGAAAAGGGTGTCCTTCTTTAGGTGTTGATGAATGATAGCTTTAAGAGCACAACAACGCTCAGTGTCATGTCTAGGTGTGCGATGATACGTACAAATTTTAGTGTCATCAAACCAAGCCAATTTTGGTCTGAGAAGTTGGAATGGTTTAAGAGGTGGGAGACTGATGCGAGAAGTCTACAACAATTGGTGTAACAGCAAGGTATAGGAACCTGTTAGTGGGTCTGCACATTTTGTCGTAGTAAGGGTTGACAACTCTTGTTTAGGAGTTGTTGGAGGAGTCTTTCGTGCCATCTTTTTGTTTGGTAGTATGGCCAGATGCGTAGATGGCACTTTTGTGGTCTGAGGTGTTGGATGTTTTGAAGGAGATATGTGTTTTCCAAATAAAGATAGTAAAGGAGGTGATTTGTTTTTGATAGGTGTTGGAGTAGGAAGCACTTATATTAAGGTGGATGGGTGTGGGCCCAAAATGGAGGGCAATGATGATGGTGGAGAAGGAGTTCTCCGACGGGGTTTAATAGTGTTCTTTAGTTGGGTGTAAGGACTACTATTGTGGGGGGTAAGGTTCAAGTCTACCCTCACCGGATCTTCTTTGACCAAAGTAGGTGAGGTGGCGAGTTCCTCTCTCGACGGAGAAGGGATTGGAGATTGCGGTTCTTCGAGAGGGCAGAGCATAGGGATGGTGATGGCTTCGGTGTGTGGTCGAGTAATGGGGAAGGTATGATCCCCCATTGATGATGAGAAGAATGAAGGCAAGGCTACCGGCATCAGAGTCACCAAAACATCTTCCAATATGGGAGAGTTCAAAGTTGACTCTCCTTTGTGTGAAAGAGGGCTGGATGGAGGAATATCCTCTATGGGTGGAGGACAAATAGGAGAAGAAGGTTCTTCTATCTGTGGTGGACTAATAGGTTGACTAACCTCTTCAAATTTTGAGAGAGGTTGGTTAGGCATAAGAGGTGAGACCGTGTTGACTGTGCGTATATTGCGCTCTTGAGAGTCAACGGCCATGGTCTGCACATTGTTTTGACTAGGTGGATGGTTATCTAAAGATGTTGATGTGTGCGTTTGGTGGTGCATTTGGGTTATCCAAAACAAGATCACCTTTATCTATCATGTCTTGGACAATGTTTTTAAATGTTTTGCAGTTTTCTGTGTCATGGCCTTTGACACGGTGATACTTGCAGAAGTCGTTCTCCCTATACCACACAGGGATGGCACGCAAGGGATCAAATTGAGGAGGTAGTCAAATTTGGGGGAGATTGAAGACTCCCTATTTGACAAGTTTTTCCAACATAGATGCGTAAGATTCTCCTATCAGAGTATATTGACGCTGCACATATCTTTGTTGGAATTGTCGCGTGATACTTTGGGATGTGGAAGGTTCAGGCTGGTTGGTTGTTGTTGAAGATGATGGTCTAACAACTACAGCATTTGCTGATGCCTTAGATTTGGGATTAGAAGAAGAAGATTTAGAGGAAGGGTCATTTGACTTGGTGTTGGGGTTCTTACTCTACAATTTGACTTTATTTTCCTCGATGACACGTAGTTCAAGCCTCCTAGCCATCATGAAAGCTTCGTCAAAGGTGTGGAATGTTTGGACCCATAGAGTAGATGAAATATGTTTGGCACATGCCTGGGAAAAGAGTTTGATGAGCTCGGGTTGAGGCAAAGAAAAGGAGAGCTGATTGATTAAGCCTCTCCAACGGGCAACAAAATTGGCTATGGATTCGTCGTCAAACTGTCTGATAGAGTACAAGTTTGTGATAGAGACCTTTTTGGTGATATTGATAGAAAAGTGGTCAAGGAAAAGTTGAGCTAGCTGGGTGAATGTAAAAAGAGAGTGACTGGTAATAGTACTATACCAATCGAGGGCAGGGCCAAAAAGTGACATGGGGAATGTGCGTAACAGTAACGCATCATCATGTGCTATCAAGTAACAAGCATGTCTGAATGCTCGTAGATGTCACTGTGGGTCTTCATTACTCTAGAAGTGAGTAAACTTAGGAAGTTCCCACTGATTGGGATACAGCCAGATTGGGATGGAGGGATGGATGGGTTCATTACAAATTTGGTCATATAAAAGGACATTTCTTGAACCTGAAACTGAGGTATCAAGATTAGACATTTTGTCCATCAGCATTTTGATTAGATCAGCTGACAGATTTGTGGGTGGGGTGCCCCCTAGGTTGTAAGGTGCTTGGAAGGTGTTAGAAGGGGCATATGATGTAGTCGATTGTGCTTGTATGGGCATGACATACTGATAACTAGCCATAGGGATAAAAGTGAAAGCCAAGGGTGGTTGCGTCATGAAGGTAGAAGGCACGACTAGGCTTGATGTTGCCAGAGGTGGTTGGATTGTGGTGACATTAGCCAAAGGATGAGTACCCACCCTGGTGTTGATGGGGGTGAGAGTAGGCGGGATGGAGACAACTAGATTTTGGAAAGGGGTAGAGTTTTGTTGAATAGTCTGTGGTTGATGGGGGGCCAACACCCCAATGGAAGTGGGTCCAAAAATAGAAGGAGAAGCCACACTTAGAAGATTAGTCATGGTCTGGTTATTAGTTGAGGCGACGGCCTAGGTGTCTATGGGCTGGATTACAGACACTGTTGATATGGTAGCTGTCTCAACTAAAGAAGTTGGCATCCCATAAATTGGGTTGCCTAAGGAGTCTCGCATTCAATTGTGCATGAGATAGTGTTGAAAGGCCTTGACATTGAGGTCAAGGAACCTTTCGAAGTCTTGGTCCCCTTTAGGGACAATAGGGGGCTGAGTCAGGGTTGGTTGGGTAGGAGTTCATTCGGTCTCTGAATGATACTCCATTAGAGGATTGGTTATGGAAGGTGAAGGTGAGAGTGGTTGTTACCTTGCGTGGTCAACAAGAGTCTTGGTTTGACTACGTGTCAAAACCATCCAAGGCAAAAAAAGGGGTCAAGTTTTAGAAACTGTGTTTTTCCAGTTTCAAAAACTCAGAATGTGGTTTTGGCAAAAAAAGGGTCAGGTTTTAAGGCTATTTTGGAAAAAAAGTTGTTGACAGTGACCAACGTCAGTAGAAAAACTGATGCCGGTGAAAAAAAGTTGCTGACATCGGTGGAAAAACTGATGTCGGTGACTATGTGTTTCCAGAAACTCATAAACTAAAAGTTTTTGGAAGAAATAAGAAGGTCTAAGTTGTTTTCAGATCTCAGAATACAACCTCACCAACTCAAAAAATAAGATACAGACAAAAAAATGGATGAAGACAAGCAGACCCTAAACGTTAATTCCTAGGAATAAATTTTAGAGTCTTGTTGGCTTATGCCTTAGAAGAGTGTGTTTGGAAAGTTGGCTTGTAGAACGGGTCCTAAAAGAAGCAGTCTAAGGTTGGTTTCAGGTTAGTTTCGGTGCTCAAGAGTCTGTGTTAGGTTCCGTACGTGGCCTGGTGCTAAGGAGAAAGCTCCCCTCACTTCACGAGCCCAGAGATAAGCTGGGTCACTTAGCCAGTATATACTTTCCCTAGAGTTTATACTCTGCCAAAGAACAGAGTGGGCTCTCCCCTTGGTAGTGAAGTCCAAGTAGGATTACCAGGAAGGGTAAGGTATCCGCTAGGTGATGAAATCCTAGTCGGACCTTGTCTCAAGTATGTTTAGATGTTTAGTTTGTGAAAGTGGTTTGGTCGTGTAACATAAGTACACTAAGATTAATTCATAATGTGTTTTAATTACTAGATGTGTGGACTAAATATGCATTCAATCAGAAATGAGATGCAATAGATTTTAAGCCCAAATAGAAATGTGTGTTCGGATGCAGACAAGTGGAGAAAAGGTTGAAGAGTATGAATTTCACTACTCTAGATGTAGGAAAGAAAGAAAAAGAAGGATTCTTTTTAACTTTGCTGATAGTGTCTTTTGGAAGAGATAGAGGAAAAGGATGCAAGAAGAGACCTAATGCACCTATATGAAAAGTTTGCTTTTAGAAGAAAAGCATGAACCCAAGGAAAATTCCTAAGGTCCCACCGAGCGTGCCAGAATGTTTCTAACTATTTTTGCTTTTCCATATTCAGAAGATGAAAGAAACTAAAGTAATGGTCAAGGGGTTTGTACGTACCCGAATGAGGTCTACGCACCGTATCTAGACAACTGAAGGGACTCCTCTTTGGTTGTGGAGGATGACACCTGCAGGTAAGAGGGACTTAAACAAGAAAATTGTTAGATAGGTAGGTAGTGGACTGCCAAGCAATGCTTGATCCCAGAAGTGCAAAGACTTCCTGGAAGGGTGACAGTCCACTAATTGATAAAGAACAGAATGTTGCTAGAAAAGGAAATGATAAAAGATGGAACAAAAGAAATAGAAACAAATGCATACCTGTATGTGGCAATCTATCTTCCACAGTCGTTGATGTCGGTTAGTTTGTTGGCGTCAGTAGGTCAAGGTCACCGGCGTCGATTATCTGTCGACGTCGGTAGGGGAAATGGGCCTGGAGGCTAGTGTTGGTCGGGGCAATGGGGCTTTTGATGAATTTTAGGGCTGTCTGTGGTCAACAAAATAGTTTGGGATGTCTGTGGGCATTTTAGTGGCTTGTGTTGGGTTTGCAGGTCAGAGAGTGTGGCTTGAAAGAGGGACCAGATAGAGGATAGGGGTAAAAGGGAGGTAAGGATGAGAGAAGGATTTTTAGCCTCTCTGGGAAGAACAGATTGGGTTGTGTCAATAGTGCTTGGAAATGTACAATAGGCTGATTACCAAATGGATTTAAAAGAATACTGAAATATAAAGCAGTAGGAATACTTAGCTGTGGGTGGAGAGGTAGAAGTGTAGGAGGTCTATTTCTATTGTGGCTGATGTGGGAGATGTTGTGCAATCTTCAATCTAGTTTGGAATGACTGGTGCAGAACCTCTGAGCTTAGAGAGTGTTGTTGAAATGCTGATGCCTGCAAGAAGTTGAGGAGCGAGAGAGCTTAAACCCTGGAGCAAGAGAATTCATGTTTGCGGGGGTGAAACAGTGGTTGGATTATAGTTTTAAAGAAATCGGCATCGGCGATACCGCCGGCGTCGGCCGATACTGACCGATGTCGACGGCTAAAGAATGGGAAAAGAGGCTAAAATTAGCCTTTTACCCGTTCTTCCAACCACTAGGTCTAATTGCCATTTGGAAAACGGTCGAAGGTGGATTAAATAAGCGTGAGAGGGTTGAAATAGGTCATAAATTGGTCATAGGGTGATGGGAGGCATCCAAGGAGAGGTATCCAAGGTGGGGTGAGGTGTCATGGGTGATGTGTCAAGGGTGTTATTAATTTAAAATAGTTAATTTATTAATAATTGTGTGGGTTAGGAATGTTTTAAAAGTGAACCAAGGGGACCAAGGGGGGAAGTCGACCAAGGAGTAGACACGATTTTAGTGTCTACACCATTGATCTTTATAATTTTTTATTAATGATTATTTAGTTGCATATTATTCCATGAAAAAGTTTATGTCATAAATTATTGTCTCATTGGTATGAGACTCGTGCATTACTTCACTTAGGATTTTAAACATTGCCTACCTTATTTCAACATCATTCACCTTTAAAATCAAGTTTTTCATCCATGCTCTCCTCATGTGCCAATTTTAGAGATATACCTTACATTCAAATGCTTCCCTAGACTCACAATGATAAATTATACATAACAAAATTATCAAAGAAATCATTTTTTCAATGACAATAAAGAATATTTATAATATACATGGGCTCAACTTTCTTAATAGAAATAATTTTAACATGATCATCATCCCCATGAAATCATTTGGTTTCCATTACAACATGTGATAATGTGCATTGTCCACTAGCTTCCACATCTACGATGTTAGGTTCATAATAGTATCCATCAACACAAACACCCATGTAACAAGAAATTGATTATGAATAAAATCAAATACATGAAGTGTGTACAACATAACTACATCATAAATACACAAACATAAGTATTATACAATAATAAATGTTAAGTTTCAAATTTGGAGATCCACAAGTACCTTTTGTATATTTGTCTCATATGTGGAGTGCATTTAAAGTATACTATTATGTGCATACTTCAACATCCACTCATGTTGTTGAGGAATCCAAAGGCCTAAGACAAAGGGTTGCTCTTGTGTTCCACTTTTTTTCAAATTATTCATATACAAATACTTTTTCAAGTTTTTAAGTGTCAAGTTTTTTATCAATATCTGCATCATTAGTCTCGAATTTATATTCTATTTCTTTCATCCTTCATTGAATATTAAAAATTTCATCTTTAGTCATGAAATTATCCCTATCTATCTAACCTTAGAACTGTGTATGTTTTTCATAGACCATGTCATGATGCTTTTAGTGAACAAGTTCAGGGGTTAAGCCTAACAACAATAATCTCTCCACCCAATCCTTCAATGAAACACTAATGTATGGATAAAAAGTATAATGACTACCCCTGAAATCATTTATCTCTTGCCCATGGAAAAAATATGTCCCACCTATCTATATGGCCCATGTTGTTACATGTAATCAAATCTTGTTCTTATATATTCATCAACATAGACACATAACAATAACATTAGTATTCATAATGTAAATTCTTACATCCAGGTTGGATACCAATACCAACCTTCATAATAATTAAAATTTCATAATGTATGTCATCTTCAGCCATATAATCCTCGAGGACATATGTACACCAATATCTATATAAAATACAAATAGATTAGAATATAAAAAAATCCAATTCATATTTTTTTTAAAAACTATTACAAGACAACATACTCACAGTATGTAACGGAGAGATCTATCAATCCTAACTTTTTAAAAGTCAAATGGAATGTACTATTTTCAATACATAAGGTAATGGGATACCCTGATCTCTTACATTAATCACTAAAGAAGTATTTTATGTGATCTTTTTGTATCTGAGTTATAATATTTTTATCATTGTCCATATTTTACTCCACCTCACTCTATTCCAAATCATTGGAAGATGAATCCCTAGGATGTGTATTTTTCATTAGAAGAGATAAAAATATCTTTCAATTAGAAATCATCTATGAAGTGAGGAAGCCAAAAAAAATAGACTTATTAATTTATGCATAAATAAGGGGCATTCATAAATAAGCAACACTAATAAATAATTAACATTGAAAAATAAGGGGCATTGATAAACATATGCAAATGTATGAAAAAATAGATAAAAATTAGAAAACATATGCATTGATATGTTGTCCTCAAACCATATAATCTAAAAACTTATAAATGCATAAGGACCATTCAATAATTTCCTTACAGAGACTCGCACATGCCATATTTAGAATGGATAAGTTGCTTGCAAAGTTAAGTTATATTTTAATAATGTTGTCAATTAATTTTGGATGGTAATATGAAATTTATAAAAGAACATTAAATAAAAATATAGATCATTGGCACTCTTAATGGGTTAAAAAATAAGAGAATGAAGCCCAAATTAATGATTCTAATTCTATAAAATGGGTTAAGTGATACATCCAAGATTTGTGTGTTAAATGATTAGATCCTTGATACAAGGCCTATCCTTAATAACTTTACATGAAGGAATTGTTTACCAATGAATGAATTATTGTAAATATTTATAAATTTAATTACATAACTAATCAAGTGGGTGTTCCTGAAAGTGGAATAGTGTAATGAGTAGTACTCTCTTTTTTAGATATTCAACCACAGAATACTAGTTGTTTTGATATTTTTCAAGATCATTAAATTAATTTTAGTTTCCTTTAGTTACAATATTGAGAGTATGGGACAATTATAAACTACAAAGCATTATGTAAACCTTACTAAGTTTAATAATTTATTCCTCATTACCATGACAACATGTTATTTTCATTATGGTTTCATGATATCCTATTCTACTTTAACTAAGTTCATATGTGTTAATGTGTTGTAAATATTTACATGTAGTAAACCTATTATTTTACTAATAATATTTTATGTGGAATGTTTATGTAGTTAGTAAGAATAGAATCTTGGTGGAATATATCACAGTCAAGGTTTTTCATTAATGAACCATGTTCTAACTAATAATTTGTGTTACTATTGTGATTACAAAGACACATTAACTTAGGGTTTATAACCAAGATTTTGCCTTCATTCATTGATATAATAAGTTCCTCATATTATTTCTAAACCTATCTCTTTAAATAGAATTACTAGAAATTCTTCACCATTCCCATATTTAAAAAATAATAGTTAAAATGTCATTTAGACTAAATTTTTTCAAACTATACATCTCTATGATTTATTGGGATATATATTCTAACCAAATATGTATAATCATTCAATTTTGTAGTTAATAGTGTGCTCTATAATTTTATAAACTAAAACTATGTCCTCTAGTTGTTAAATTGTATTACTTTAAAAAACATGTTATGTATTTCATTGATTGTTCATTGCAAATATAAAGGTTTTGACCTTATGAGATGCTAAATTGATATTATACTAAATAGGGTTTAATATTCAGCAATGTAGACAATGTAATTAATTGAATGTAACCAACTTGTAGAGTAAATACCTCCTATGGGATGGTCCTGTGAATATCATACATGATTACATAACTATGTAATGGTGCACAAGCTCTTGTAGTGGTCAAAAATGAAGAGGTTAATGTAAAATGAGAAATGGAGTAGGGGAAGGACATGTAAATAATAGATATAATGTTTAATTTTTATGTTCAGTGCACAAATTGCATTTAACTGAGGTTAACATTTAATTTTCCTTAACTTCTAACATTTGGCTTAACCATTGTCAATTACCTTAAATGTTGTCATTTTCCTTAATACCATCTTAATGAATGTTAACCAAGATGTAAGTGATAAACATTGACCACTTTCATGTGGATCATGGACACATCAACCAAAACCATGAACGTATCAACTGGTTAAGGCACTCCTAATATAACAACAAGCAATGAGAGTTGACCACTTTTATTAGACCTATGTACACATCAACTAGAAACTTGATTGTACTAGCTAGTTAATGAGTTTAACATATGGTAAAATGGAATGCTAAGTGTAACCAGTTGATATGTTTAATGTGGACCACCATGATGGATGTTAACCCCTGGCTGGGCACCTTTAGCTCCTTCATCAATTCCATTAACCATTGTTTTTTCTTAACTGGTGGCATTTCATTCTTCTCCATTCATTTACAAGATAATACTTAATTTTATATTATTATTATTATGAAAGAATGTAATTTATAATGCTTTGTGTAATGGTCCTAAGTTATAAATGGAATAAGGGAATGACATGCAAGGATACTCACAATGTTTAATTTTATTGTTCAGATAGATAATCTATTCAACTAGCATTAACTTCTAAATTTCTTGGCCAAAACCATTACACACCAATCTCAATAGATGTTAATAGAACAATAGTAGAATGATGAATAATGAGATTTGACTACTTTTTTCAGACCCACTGACATGTTTGCTAAAAGTAGAATGTAAGTTGAGTGTAACCAACCAGTGCATTCATTATGGAGTGTCATGTTTTTCATTGATCTCTACATCCCCACTGCTTATTCTATCTACAAATGCTCCATACATTCCCTTGTAGGTAAGGATTGACTTAGTTTTATTTTTGTTATTTTAAATAAATTAGGTAATGGATTAAATCCATTTTTTTTTATGTAGAGGGGATGTGGAGGTCAACTACCAACATGGCAGTCTATGCTAAATGTACTGATGAATTACGCTCATTACCTCATTGTGCTCATAAAATATCTTCAATTTTGAGCATCTATGGAAATGTTAGCATCTTTTGGAGGTGACATAAAAGTATGTTATATAATACTAGCTAGACTGATACAATCTAGTGTAACAGAACTAAAATGAGTTTTATTAGTCAGGTCAATATAGTATGGTGTGATAAAACTAATATGAACTATATCAACCAAGTTAATACAGTTTTATAAACCATAGGTAAAATGATTGATGTAATTATGATCAAGGATATGAGATATTAATATTGTATTGGCACTTATAGGAATGTGGATAATATCATTAGAAATATTATGGGATGATAATAAAATGGAATCAACACTCTCTGAATATTGGTTAGTACAATTAGAATAATTTGAAGGTAATATGATAATTGTATCAAAAATATGTAATGTTTTCCTAATACCTTTAGGTGATGGAAATGTAATTACATCAGCACTTTGTGATAGTTGGTGCCTAGTGTAGTTTGGTAAAAGAGAAAGAACTATATTGACACATTTTGGGTCATTTCCAATGTAGTTACTTGTGATAGGAGGTTTAATTATAATTATATCTACACTTTTAAGGTCATGGCCATTATATTTGGTTTTAAGAGGATGAATCATATCATCATATTTTGTGTCATGTCTAATGTAGTTAACTATAGGTAGTTGAAATTAAAAGGTGCTAGGTTTGTTGATACAATTGGAAAGAAGTGATTATAGTGATATAGGTAGGCTAGAAGGGGTTGAAGCTAAAATTGGACTATTATGATAGGTATAAATATTCATATAAGCTCTAGGATCAAACTCACCTATAATGCATTTTTTAATAATAATTTGAATTAGGTGGTCTTCATACGTTGATGAGTTAAAATGAGTTGGTTGTATAGGATAAGTTTAAATCTGGTCTAAAGTTTGATGATCCATCCACAAAAAATGTTATGAATGTAGGGTAAAGGGTGGAGTTGAATTGATATAGTCATCCTCATTACTACTTTAGTCAAATTTAGGGATGATAGAAATGAAATAATTATAAGAGGGATGTTCATCCATGTAGTAATAATCATCAATGGGAACATATATTATCATGCTAGCATCTTCATCTCTGTCAAAATCATTATCATATATGGGAAAATTGTTGTATTTATTTTCAACCATGTGAGAAGTAATGAAGGTGGAATCAATAGGATACTAATAAGGATCATTAAAAATGGTAGGACCATATTGATAATCTTTGGTCACATTATAATTATCATCATTGAGATCTTCCTCCTAGTAATAAGGATCATCAGTGTCATGGTGGGGAGATCATCACAATGATCTTCATCAATGCCAGGAGTGTTAAAAGTGATAACATTAGGATCCTCATCAAGATCATTATAAATGGGAGGACTATATTTATAATATTTTATCCCATCATAGGTTGGCAATAAGGATCATCAAGTTCATGGGGAGATATCATCATTGGGATCCTTAGCCATAATAAAAGGTGTATCATAATTACACCATAAGGAGTTTCTTTTAATGGTGATCATAGAAGGTACAAATGAGTGACCCGTGTAAAAGAGAAATGGGTGGAGGCTCACTAAATATATCCTCAAATGAGACATCATGATGAACAAAATTGAAAATTAGATGTGGAAAAAGGTTTATCAAAAGAAAGGGTGATATTAGGTAGGTTGATATAGTTAATTACTAAATTTGGAAAAATAAATTGTATCAAGTTCACCAATACAATGAGAAATAAAACTAGAAAATAATGATTACATCGGGCTAGCTGATAATTTTTTATAAAATTTAGGTGAACAAAGTATTGTATTAGGATGGCTGATATATTTTATTTAAAAGGTGGTGTAACTGATAGCTAAATAAAAGGATTATATCAAGTTGGATGATGCAGTATAAATTAAGAGTAAGAAATAGCAAGGTGTATCAAGTTGGTCAATACAATATAATCACAAAATTAATTGTGTTAGATTGGCTGATGTAGTTGGAAATAAAATTAGAATTATATTGGGATAGTCAATGTAGTTATAGAAGGAATAAAATTGTATTGAATTGGCCAATGTAGTTATCAAAAATCATGAAACTATATCAGGATGGTCAATATAGTCTAGAAATCAAGAAAAATATATTGGGATATCCTTTACAATACAAGAAAGAAAAGTATGAAACATATTGTATCAGCGTGGTCGATACAATAGGATATAGGGAAGCTAGAAATTTGAACAAAAAGTAGACAGACTGGTAAGATGTAAAGAGACTAATAAGAGGTTAGACTAATAGTAATAATGGTATGACATAATAGTATGCAAACATATCTCTCAAATTATCATAATGTAATCTTTCCCCATTCTTTGTGCACCCTTTAAGGCATACACACAGGGAGATTGATGCGTCGACAAGCCATTATAAGAGAAAGTTTTAGTAAAGGGAAAAAAGTGAAAATATCAAGTGTATACATAAATCACAAAATTACCTTGTTTACATATCCCCTAAAGTTTTTATAATATTTTTAGGATTATTTTTAGGGTTGTATTCCTAAGTTTTTTTTATAGTTTTTAGGGTTTCTTTATGGGAGTCTTGGAAATATTTTAGGGATTTTATAGGGTTTTTTCTAAGGTTTTCAAATTTATTTCATAGTATTCATTAGATTATAATGGTCAATTAAAACATACAAAACCAATTAATACTTCTATAAGTCTCCTTGACATAGTGTTTGTAAACTTATAGTATTCAAAAATTTAAAATAAAATATCCTAAACCTTATAAATTCTAAATTCCTAAACCGTAGTAATAATTCATAAATTCTAAAGTAAAAGCCTTAAATTCTAATGCATCATTTTGAGAGATGAAACAAAAAAATTCACTAAACCCTATAGTCTTTGTAAACTATTAATGTAACAACCCTAAACTACTATTTAAAAGATTGCATAATAAATGAATAGACCCAAAAATTTCATAAAAATTAGAGGGTGAAATATATAATTAAAACACCACTTGACAATAAAATTTATAGTTTAAATTTGACTTAAGCACTTATGGAAATTTAACCAAATCACTAGTGGTGTTTTGCCTCAACTATATGCATGCAACTTGTAATATAAAGTGCTAGTAGGAAACTGACACTTTGTATTAAATTTTTACTTGTAAATTGTCACTTTGGAAAAAAATATAAATCATAAATTATGAATTTGAGAAAATCACCACTTTAAAAGTGGCACTTTGGGCCAAAGTGTTAGTTATCCTTAAGAGGCCAAAAACAAAAGCAATTGCATTTCTGGAGAGGTTGTTGGGGTATAAAAAAGAAGTCAAGAGTGAAAAGGAAAATATTGGGGTCAAGGATGAGTATCTAAGATACATTTTAAAATCATAAAGGTTTCTTAGATCTAGACATCTCTAGGTGTGCCATTATTAGAGTCGTAATGGCATATATACGCCTAGCACAAAAGTGTCATAATCAACAATTGCAATAACTTATCTGTGGTACTTCAAAATGACTTGGTCTAAAAGGGATTAAAAATATCATGTAAAAATGAATAATTTCATAATATTTTGGTATAAAATTGGAAGCATAAAGACCCAAAATTGATAGAATGGATGAAAATAATGAAAAAACCCACACTTGAGAAAGAGGGGTCTCAAATCATCTAAACAGAGGAAAATGATATAAAATGAATGAAATGATGGTAGTTCACAATATGGAGGTTTCATAGGTAAATTTCATTGTTAAATGTAGAAAGCAAAATGTAAAAATAAATATAGTGAATAATAATAAAAATAGTGAAGAGTCAAAATCGTAAAAGAGAAGGCAAACCAAAAAAAAGAGAGAATAAATATTTTTTTATTGTTCCATTAAAAATATAATTCAGATGATGGCATATAACACTTAAAACAAATCATTTTAAATTACATGCATGATTATTCCTCCTCTATTAAATTATATCCTTCCTTCCCAAATCCACTCCCTCCTTTTTCAAATTGTATATTTACTCTTTCATTTTTCCTCAGCCAAATGCTCTTCCTTACAAAATTTTGATTTTTTCTCATTTTTGCCCCAAAAAGTTGAGGGAACCCTTGCCTTTTTAAAAATAATATATTGATTACATATATCAAAAATAAATCATTATGTTTAAGATAACATTAGGAAGAACAACTTTGAATTTATTTATTTATTTGACATATGTTATGCTTACATGGAAATTTTGACACACATTTAGATATAAAATAAAAAGAAATTTTTTTAAAGTAAAAAAAACACAAATTTCAATATGTTATATATGTCTAAATCCAAGTTTAAATTTGGAGCAAAATTTTTGTGTTCGACATGGAGATTGTAATTGAGTGCATGTGCATAAATTTAAAAATTATGAATTTGATATTTTATAAATAAGTCACTCCTTTGATGTTAATTGAAGGAGAAGATTATGTTGTGATTGAGAGAAATAATTATTCTAATTACTTTAATTACTTGATGGGTAAAAGTGATGAGTTGGAAAGGGAAGAAAAACCCAACTATCAAAGAAATTTTAACATAAAATGAAATGGCATTTTTAATATTTATTATAAAGATAAAAGTCTTAAGATGTTTTTAAGGTTATAGTTGACCATATGATTAAAAAAATTGTGTGAGACCATCTTTATGGAAGGTATTAAGATAACTTTCCATTCATTTTATATTATTTAAAATTTAAATATTTAGATTTTAGTATCGTGATTAACTTTGGGATTAATTAGATTTTTGGAATCTACCTACACTTGATTTGATTTGTGTTGAGGGGGTTAGGACCAGGTATACAGGTGACAATCATACATTTGAGATATCACATATGGTTATGTATATTGAATTCACAACTAAATATTCAAAAATAATAATTAATACATGTAGAATGGATTATAAATCTTATACTTTTTAAAATGTAACTTTTATTTAGTGAGAAAGAATAGGGAAAGTGTAAAAGGTATAAGAAGCTTAAGAAATGTAGAGATAAAAATATCATGTGATTAGAATGGCTAACACTTCATATGATTTTTCTAGACTGAATATCACTTACATATTGTGTATGATAGAGTAGATATGTAAAGCATGCTACCTATCATTATGAATATGAATTTAAAAAGTTTGCATCAACTCCTTGGGTATTCCCATCAGGCATTTCCCTTAGGTTAAATGCATATGTTACATATTCATACATATAGATATAAGATTAGTTACAATTATTATCATTTAAAAATAATAAAATTACAAGATATTTCATCTTCTTTGTTAGATGATGGTTGAGCTTCTAGGTACGTGGTAACTAACCAACCAACTAGATAACTAATCAATTTTATGTTAGAAGTTGCCATTAGATAAGCCATGTAGTTAGATTAGGATGAAATGTGGATGTGTATAAAATGTGACAAGTTTAGGTGCATGAGTATGCAATAAAGTGCTAGTGAGGTGTGTGAGACTACAAGCAAACTAGTGTAGAGGAAGGGTGTAGACTACAACATTTTAAGAGTTTGACATGTAGGTCTATGATCAAAAATGAGATGAGTGTGAAAGGACTAAAGTAATATTATCATATATAAGTGTACATTAATGTGACTAAGCACAAGTATAGTACACGGGACTATGAACAAGCACAAGGTTGGTGTGCAGGATGGATGCACATAAATAACAAGAGGCTTGACACAAAAGAGAAGTTCATATGACTATGAGTAAGCATGAATAGTCTTGGGGCTTGTATAAATATTGAGTTAGATTAAATAAGTGAATAGAGGGGGTTTACACTCATATCATTTACCCTTTCTTGAATATAAATGGTCTCCATTGCGTCTTTGTGTGGCTGCAGGTTGGGCTAAACTTAAATTAGTTGAAAGTTGTGTTGTTGATCCATATAGAAAAGTGGATTATGTGTTCTATATGTTTGTGAATTCAAAATAATGTAGGTGATCCTTTTACCCTTAATTCTAAGAATCAGGAGTGTAGTGTACTCCATCCACCTTCTCGACATATATCAGGAATATATGTATGCAAGAGTGGATGGAAGATGAAGAAGAAATGGTAAACTTGGCATTGTTTGAGTCTAATGTCTAATAGTAGTAATCAGAGACATGAGTGAAGTTAACAAAATCCATGTGCTCTACCTATGTGAATAATAATGAATTTTGGTGATTACACAACCACTGTAAAGAGGAAGAGAATTTTTCCTGATGATCAAGGTCCATCCAACCATAGTGTAGTTTAAACGTATGTGCAATATTTTATACATGCATGTCTAAGAACTATCAAGTGAATTAAGCATCATTTTAGTGTCTATAGATAGCACAAGGATGAATATCAAAACATTGATAAGTGTTTTAGTCATTATGATGTCTATGGTCATAGGTAACTAGAGAGTGAAATGTGTATATTTGATGAGAGCATATTTATAGATGGAGTAGTTGATCCATGTTATGTTTTTCACATGGATAGTGTGTTAATTATCGGTCACTTGATTGGCATTATTTCAATTTTTTTGCATGGTTCTTCTACTTCAAATTGTGTGTGTGCCCAAGGTTACTTCTACATAGATTATGGCTGAGAAGATTTAAAATATTATTACATACAAAACTATTGAGGTGTGTACCATATTCTACATTATCATGGAGCATGGTTATGCTAAATGTCCTGTGTGTGCTAAAAAAGTGACTTGGAGGGGAAACATGGCTTGGATACTCATGTAGATCCTTCAAATTTATCTTGGATATGATGTTGTGAGAGATAATGTGTGTAGTGGAAACACTTGGGCCATATTTTATAGAGCACAATGTGGATGTATTATTAGCATGTGACTATAGTGAGAAGTGTATGAAGCCTTATTTGATGGTACTATAATTTATGTAACCAAGACCCATGTGGCATGGTATCATATTTGTCTAAAGGGGATTGATGATGCCTTGACACCACTTTCCTAGGCCTTGGACTTCATATCCCATTTGCTTCAGTAGTTTGAAATCAATTCCCTTGGTGTGCTTCTCAAAACTACCAAACAAGGTTATTTATGAATCATATTATGGTGAATGATAGGGACTCAAGGTTTTATTTTGTCATTTTCTCTACATCATGTGACATGATTGAGCATGGGGGTGCATTGATGACTAGAATATTAGGTGCTTGAAACTTAGCGCACTGGCTTTGAGACACTTGAGTTATTTTTCCATGGTAGAGTTAGATTTTGCATGACAAGGAAACATCTATCCTCAACTAAAAAAATGATGTGGTGGACAAGCTCAATGAGATTAACATTGTTCATCATAGTATCTATTAACTACTCTATGATGACATTGGAGCCTTTCTCCTTGGATAGAAGAGCATCTTACAATTATTAATTATGGTGTTGGAGATGTTGAATCTCTTCGAGTAGGTGTGTTCTCTTCTAGAGAATTTAAAAGATATGATTCCATCTAAGAGTTTTCCATTTTCCTACTCACTTTTCCCATGACTACAATATATAATAAAAGGATCACTATATGCTTTGATACCAATGATTTTCATTGAGGGGTTTAGGACTAAGTACACAAGTGATAACCATGCATTGGGGATCATGTGTATGGTTATGTAGAGTGAATACTTAAAGAAAGATTCTGATAGAATAATAAATACACATCCAATGGAGTAAAAGTATTATGCATGTAGAAATGCAGCTACTATTAAATGATAAATAATAGGGAAAGAGTACAAAGGTGTAAAAATATTTAGCAAGGCTAGGAGAGCAGACTCCTAAGATCAAAAGGGGTAATATTTCCTCTCTTTTTCCTATACTAAAGAGTGATTATAGATTGTGTATGACAGAATAGATATGTAAAGAATGTTAAGTATCATTATGAATACATGTCTACAAAGTGTGAGTTGAATCCTTGGGCATTTCCCTTAGGCATTTCCATTTGTTTGGATGCATATGTTACATATTTATACATGTGAATATAAGATAAGTTACAATTATTGTCAGTTACAAAGAAGACACAAGATATTTCATCTTCCTTATTGGATTATAGTTGAGCTTTCAAGTACATGGTGATTAACTGATGAAATCTAGGTTAGAGGGTAACACTTGAAAATTCACACAATTAGATTTAGTTCACATGTGGATGTGTATAAGTTGTGATAGGTATAGATGTGTGAGTCTACAAGCAAGTGTTAGTGAGGCACATGGGACTACAATCAAACCTAGTGCAAAAAAGTGTGTAAACTATGAATTAGTGTGATTTAGTCACATGAGTCTATAATTAAATGTGAGATAAGTATGCAAGGATAAAATCAAGCTCAACATAGAGGAGTGTGTAGGAATGTGAGCAAACACAAATTTAGTGCAGATGACAATGAGCAAGAAAAAGTGTTGTGTGCAAGATGGATGTGTGCAATTATAAATAGTTTTTTTATGGAGGAGAAGTACATAGGATTGCAAGCAAACATGAATTAGACTAGGGATTGTAAAATTCCATAATTAGAGTGAAGAAACACATAGAAGGAGGGGGGTTTACACTCAAATCATGGACACAAATGTGGATGAAAAAATGATAAACATTATTTTTTCATTATGAAAGAGGTAAGGATTCTTAATGATGTGTTGAATTTAAATGAAAAACTCATTTAAAATTTTGATACATGGACATGAAGAATATTTAATGAATTAGTGATATTGATAAAAATGAAGTGGGAAATTATATGATATGAGGATTTTAGAGTTATAGAATTGATTTTAAGATGTACAAAATAAGGATATTGTACTCGATATAGTAAGGCATAGTGATTTTTGTAGACATTTTAAGCTAGCTATAAAATAGAAGAGAGTACAGGAGGCAAAGAATTAAAAATATATTTTGGTTTAAAACAAGCCCAAATTTTGAAATATGACATTTATGTCAAAATTCAAGTCAAAATTTGGACCAAATATTATAGTTAGATGGTGGCTGAAGATAGTTGTATGCTTGATATTGACATAGTAGAAGATAGGTGGAATAATATTTTTACACAACAGTGGGTGATATAAAGGAGAATGCATGCATGGAATTCATAACATATAAATGTAGTATTTGATATAAAAATCACTACTTTGATGACAATTAAGGAAGAGAATATTATGGTGTTTTGGGGGGAATGAATTCCTCCGTTAACTCATGCAATGAGTAAAACCAATGAGATTAAAAAGGAAGAAAAGCCCTACTATTAAAGAAAGTGTAGTAGAAAATTAAATGTTATTTATAATGTTTGTTAAAATTATATTTAAAAAATTGGTTAATTTTTTTATTATATCTAAGTCATATGTTAATTTGGTGTGTGAGACCACCCTATGGAAGGTCAAACTATCTTTGTGGAAGCTTATAAGGGGAATTATTTCTATGTACTTTATATTATTCATATTTTCATACCTTAGTTTTAGCTTCATAATTAATTTTTGGAAGTTGGTCCTTTTGAAAGTTCTTAAACTTGGACAGAGATGTTAATTAATGCAAAAAAGACAAACATTATTTTGGTAATTATGAATGAGGTAAGGATTTGTTAAATTTAAATGAAAAACTCTAGTCAAAATTTGATACATAGTGGAGATAAAAATCTTGGATATATTAGTGAATTTAAGAAAAATAAATGGTGAAGTTATATGAATATTTTAGAGCTTTATAAGTAATCATAATACATATAAATTATGGATATCTAAGTTGAAATAGTAAGGTGTTTAACCCTAAATTAGATATGGGGGATATTTGACCTTGGTAGTATAATAGCGCTAAGAATATATAAATGATAAGAACAAGGGTTATAATGAGATCTACAGTGGGCCAATTAAATGATAAACTCAGATATAAGAATAAATTAAATTTATTATGCTAAGTATAGGATAAAAATATAAATTACAACTAAGCTATGCATGGAAAATGAAAAATAAGCAATATACTTCACTAGTTTTGATGTTAACACAGTGGTGGATCTGGAACATAAAAATATTCTAGAAGGAGATTCTAAAATAGTCATCAGATTTTGGATCTAACACTTTTGGTGCTCTAGACACTAACATCAACCTAAGATGGTTGTGTTGATGCTACTATTTGGGTTTGATGCAAGTGTCTTTTATATAGTACTTGTTGAAAAGGGATGCAAATATCTAGATGCTTCTAGGTTTGAATTCATCTTTTCTCTAGTGCATTCAAATTTGGGTCATGGATTATTACTCCTCATGAAATTAAAAATCCCTAGTTCTTCATCTTCATTATGACCTTAGGGGAAAATGGGTTAGCGGGCACACAATGTTGATCTAACTCTAAACACCTTAATGTTAGTGGGTATTGAATATAGATCCAATACTCTAAAAGAGGGTCTCAAACTCATGAAGTCATCCTCTATGTGTTGGCTTGTGTGTGAATCATGTAATATATAGAAAGCAAGTACAATAGTGACCTAGCTTATAACTAGGGAAATCAAGTTCTTGGGTTGATATTTTAGTAATTTAGACTTATGTATGTATTGTCCCTATGATAGATATGAGAATAAGAGAAAATAAGAAAGATTTGCTTTATTAAGTGACTGATTGAATGTTTTTGATAGGTTGCCTTGGTTTGTGATAGGTGAGAAATCAATGAGGGTTGATTTTATATTTATATCAATCCCTTTAGAGGAATAACTCAAATTAAATCACTTTATCCAACCATTATGATACATTAACTTTTTAAAATAGATGGATTTAGGGCACTAGACATTTGTATTGAGTTAGGACACTCACAATGATGCTAGTGTATGTCCCAGATGTTACTATTCAGGGAGTAAGAAAGCAAGTAAAGGTTCAAAACTTGTAGAGATGGAAGATAAGTAAATTTTAATCATTATGAGAAAGATATAAGGCTTATGTCATCATCATAAGACTAGTCATACTAAGAGATATAGGCTAAAGGGCATAAGATAAAAAAGATGTGAGACTTGTAGAAGAAGGAAAGGCATAGAACTAAGAAGAAAAACCAAGGTTTAATTTTTCCAAGAGTACAAGATTGAGATGTTATATAATCCATAAATATAATTTACATTTTCATCCTCTTTAATCCTGTAATGAAATTACTAGTTTAAAGGTGTTACAACCCCACTGAGGTATATTAGAAATACACGATTTTTTTTAAATTAAACACATATACCAAAAATAAATTATACCATTATAATCTATAGAGACCATTTGAAAAACTAAAATCATGGTAATAGAAAACAATCATATATATCGCAGATCACTGATCTCTAATATAATGAGAGCACATCATAATGCAAATATAGAAAGTAGTTATATTAACTAAGCCACAACTATTACAAGTCTACAACCAACACTGTCGATGTACAATAATAAGTAATTAAAAATCTTCATGACAATATTAAATAATAAATACAATACAATATTTTGTACATATAAAATGCGTGGCTTCTCTGAAGCATAATTTTTGAACTCAAGTATCTGTAGCAATCTCAAGTGTCATCTCGTTAAATAGTATTATTGTGAGGAGAGAGAGCATCATTCGAACACTTTCCCACTCCAACCATGGATCAATGATCTCCCACACTAATACCATCAGTAAATGGCCCTCCATTCATAGATGAGTAGATAATGATAGTGCGATAATCTAGAGAGACAAAAAAGTAATCATGTGTTGTATGATTTCTAAACTAAACATGTAGTTTATAATAGAAAACCGTTTTATTGTAAGATATTAAACAAACATGTAAATCATATTCATGAAATGATAATGTCTCACTAAACATATTTTGACCTAAATTCTTATGAATAATAAATAATAACAATCTATAGATCAATCAAATTCATACATACCACTTGATCAGACTGCATTCATCTGACATTGTGATGCTAGTAAGCCAATGAAGTCCATCTCACTCTTTATTTAGTATCAAAAATACATATTATTCAAACATGATTTAACCATAAGATTTATATAATTTACATATCACTAGAAAACACATCATAAAACATGTTATACATAGGAGTAACCCAAACATACATTTATTTTGTCAAATGTATGTATGAATATTAATTAATTTCTATATTATACTAGAAATAATGACTATAATTTATACCACCCAAGTAAAATATACATTTAACTATAGATTTTTAACTACCATAATTAATTTTCAAACATACTACACCTTATGATAACCCATATTACCATATTCTAGTATTCTATGACACAAATACTAATTTTTTATAATCAGTCATATAAATTAGTCTTAAACACATGGAAATATAAGTTTATATTCAAGTAACTAGATATAAAAAAGCAAGTCATAGTTCTCATGTAACACAATAACATACTATCATAACATTCATTAAAATCTCAAAAGTTGTATGCATGCATACGTAAAGTTCTACTAACTGTCACAAAACATACTTTTTATATTAATAACCAACATGCATAATTTTAATTAGTCAAATGTAGATGTGAATCTAGACATATCAATTATAATATATATCATCTAGATACAACATACATTTATATTATAGTACTCTATGATATCCCATACTATCATAGTTCATAATTATATAAAAACACATAAACAAACTTAAGATTTCAAGAATCAAATGACCTACAAGTACGGGGTTATACCACCCGGGTATACCCTAAATTTAAAATGCATACTATTTATCAAAGAAACATAACATATAAGCACACATCATGATGCACCATTATATGTTAAATATAACCAAGCATTTATACATTTTAACACTCTCATAATATGTATTGCACACAAGTATTCAATATTGAATACATATAACTAACAGTCAATCAATCATTTGCAAAGAAATAGAGAAATCATCAACCCATTATAACATTCATTTAAACATCTCATTTCATTTCATAGAAGATTATTTTAATATGGTTACATTTTTGGTCCCTTGAACACTTGAAGACTAGATAAAATTATACTTATAGCTACAAGCTTAGGCATATGACCCAACACATCCATTTACATTATGTACTTATATTTCATACTTAAATCCATCTGTAGATATATAAAAATAAAACTTAACACACATGAAACATAGGATGATCCAAACTAATATTTTTTATATGTTTTAAGGGTTTTGAATTCACACATTCATCATCCTAATTATATGTAATTCTTTAACATAGTTCATAATCCACCCATGGAATTATATTTAGATAAACACACCCCTTTGTTCAAATATAGGATAATAAGCATGCTTATAGCATTAATAATCCATTAATCTTTAATTCTATAGTTTTACATGTGCATAACGTGTTCTATGTCCCAAGCTATATAATAATTGATCTTAAGCATCTCTTTTGAAAAATACATTTATACTTCATAAGTTTTTTTAGTATTTCAACAAATTCTAACTATGGTCCTTTTTAATTTAACTATCGAATTTATATATTTTACAATAGGACTAATTATGTAGCTCAATACTCATAAATCCTATTTATGTTTTAATATAAACTCGTATCTGAGCTCATACACAATCCAAAATGTATTTATGGTATTGACCCGACCGCAAGGGTTTAATATTACCTAAATCATTACTTAATCCAAGTTAGCTATAAGACATCTAAAAAAACATATTCAAGTCTATTATAAAATTGTAACTTGGTTTGTCTTGACAAGGAGTGCTAATGTAATGTCTTAGTTCCCTCAATAATAAATTAATTTCAGCTCTTAATTCTATTTCCCATATTAATGAGAAAAACTAATTTTCCATTTAAATTTCCCACTAAATGATTTTATTAGCTATTAATTCCTATTTATATTCTATTTAGATACATATAATTACCAAACTTGGCATCAAGACAACATATCCTGCTAGAATTTTCCACTTAATGAGGATATCAAAAATAGAATTGTTATATGAAAATTTAATGATATAATTTGATTGTCCAAGAAATACATGATAGAATCCAATTACCCAATTTTTAAACTTATTTAGAATCACCACTTACAACCCAATTCATCACTCCCATAGACGCCAAGAGTGTCTACTTAGGAACCACTATATAATTTAATTCAACAATATGTTGTAAGCAACAACTTACAAATATAATTCTAGATCTTTTCATAAATCCAAATCCATCCCAGGTTATCAGTGATTTAGTATGCACAATATGATAAACATGTATTTAAAAAGAGGCGTTACCCTACTTATTATAGTGATCCACAAAAAAAAACTATATAGGATGGAATTAATTACATATATTACTTAAACTATAATTATAAATCAATGACTTACTCACTCAGCCAATGGACTACATATTGATTCCAATGATGCCACCAAGCATGCAACAATATAATGAATAATTACAATGATTCACATTATTTGGTAAAATTGGCTCTATGTGATAATGTAGCAGTGAAAACGTAGCGAAAGAAAACATAACGAAAGAAAACATAGTAGGAGAAAATAGTGCATACACATAACATTGTAAGAGAAAATGTAGCAAGTAAAAAACATAATGAAATTGAAAATATAGCACAAATATAGAGAGAATCATAATACACCAAATGTAACACATGATTTTGTTTTTATTCTGACTTGTGAATTCTAACTTCTTGTATGCTCTATAAATTATATGTTTATATTTAAGATTTCAATTTTTTATTTTTCTCATCTATAAATAAAATGGACATGCTCTAAAACATGTTGACTTTTAGCCCCCAATTGACATGAAGGATTATATCTAGTGTAAGAGATGTATATGTATGCCTTCTGACTTGGCCTCTGCACTTCACTTTTCATATAGTATAAATTATCAACTTGTATGAGTGGCATGTTCTCTATTAATTTTCTCATTGCACGAGTGAATGGAGGATTGCATTTGTTTTTTGTAAATCACTTTCTTCTATAAGAATTTCATGTATATATGTCCTTCACATTGACCATATGTGCATATATTTCTCTTCATGATGGCATGCTTCATTTGAAAGGGGACTATAATTTATATGTTTTGATGCAGTACATCTAGTTACCCATTTGGGGAGAGCTGATAATTTATGCACTTTGTTCTTGGTGTTGTGAATTCAATTCCATATTTTCCAAATATGGCTTCGAGGATAACTTCAAGAAAACTAGCAGGTCTTACAACTAGTTTAATGTCTTTGAATCATGGAGTAGTTGTGCAACCCTTCAAGACACACATGTGTAATCACTACAATACTGTAGAAGGATGTCAATTTGGAGACAAGTGTCACTTCACTCATAGTGAAATAGAACTATGAAAAGGTAATACACCAAGTTATGATACTACTAGGGTAAATTCATATTGTAGGTCAGCTCCTGGGGGATTAAATAGTAGGATTGGAGGTCACCATGTATAATGAGAGCCTACACCTCCTGGAATGGAAGCTATAGTTTCATTTGGTATATCATCCACCACAAAAATTAGTATTGATGCTTTTATTGCTAGTGCTATTATTGGGAAAGGTGAAGTGAACTCTAAGCAAATTTATCAATTAATTGGAGTAAAAATGGAAATACGTGAACATGAATCTGACTCCAATTTGAAGAATATTGAGCTGGAAGGCTCCATAGATGAAAAAAATGAAGCCTAGACCATGGTTCAAGAGCTGATTATGAATACTAGCACTGCACCACCAAAACCATCTAGATATGTTTTAGTTAATTACAAAACCAAACTCTATGAAAAATTTTCCAAGTGTACCTACACATTTGGAGATCATTGCTTCTTTACACATGGTGCTAGTTAACTATGATAAAGTTTATTTCTAGATGTATCTAGAGTGGAATTTAATTATGTGTTCAGTAATGTTGCATCAAATTATATGAGAAGAATCTAAATTATGAGTTATAGTTGAGATAAACATATGATAACATGATAACTCTAAACACTGCTAGACTGGTGTCATTGACATTTTTTAGTGTAGATTGTCATATATTTTCATTGACTTATTGCATTTAATTTTAATAGAGTTTTTAACTAGTATCAATTTAAATGAAGGAATTATGTAATGTGTGCTTGTTTTACATATAATTTTATATGTTTGTATTGCTAAACTAGACTGTGTTTTATTTCTGCACTTACTATTGATGAATGGTGATTATATGTCCAACTATATTATTAGAAAATTATGTTATATACATACTATGTTATCACCTGATACCAAATATTGATGATGATTTCACCTACGACATTATCTATCGTTACTATTTTGTTGGGAACTAATGATGCCTTAGAGTATTGGCTAATCAATGTACAATCAATTGATAGAGTAATTAAAACTAAACATATATTAGTGATTCATTGTATACATTAGTTATTTAAATAAATTGACTCATTGCATAAACTAGATATTATAAATATACAATACATAATCTATAAATCTTCAACGACTTATCCTTTCATCACATTGGCTGAGTGCTGACTCCTGGGGTCCCACATAAGCATATAGCTATGTAAAGGAATATTTTCAGTGATTTTCTATTATATTATTTTGGTTGGAATAATTAGGTACAACAATGCCTAGCTTTATTATCCCTCTTTAAGGTGCAATGGTATAATAAATCAAATTATTAGCTGAGTGTTTAGGCATATAATAGCTCAATAAGTAATGCAATATTTATGAACTGCTAAATCAATGACTCTAAACAAAGCTAAAATAAAATCTAGCGATGCCATATAGACTAGGTTTACAATGTACTACATCACATATTAAATATACAATGACTTAATTGCTAGATCAGTAAATCAGAGGGAGTTGTCTAGCTAGTTAGTAAAGATTCAACTACATAGTAAATTTCATATAGAATTTAATCAATTATATATATACAACTAGTTCCTCTTGATATTACATCGATGCTTATATTGTCGTATAAAACATGTAGACGATATAAACTCCCAAGTTGTGGTATAAAACATGTAGATGATTTAATTCAACTAGTATTAAATCCTTCAACTTGTATATAGAGTATTTTGAATGCATCACCTACCTCTCAATCTAAAAACTTCCTTTGGTTTGTCTATCCTTGTTGGCTCGCCTCTCTCCCAATGCCTTCATCATTTTTTCTATGCTATGCCTTTTCCTTGTCTACCTCTTTCATTTTCTCTCAAACAAGACTTATGATAATGATTGATTTTCTTCTTAATTTCTACCCTCTAAAATAGGTGTAGTCCTTTGTTTTAAATATTTTTTCTCTTTTTTTTATTCTAGTTATTTTTTTAATATATTTTATTTTATTTTTATTTTCTTAATTTAATCATTTCCTATCTTTTTATTCTTTATTGTCTATTTTCCTATTTTTTTCAAAGTAATTTCCCATTTTTATTTATTTTAACACTAAATCTCAAAAATCCATAATTTTTTATAATAAATTAACATCCAAAAATGTTATAGCAATTTAAATGACAATTTAATAAATTACTAATAATCCAAATTTTTTAAATCTATTTTTTTTAATAATGTGTCCACTAGCTTAAATGATAAAACATACCAATTCATTAATCTATTAAACTATGTTGACAATTTATAGCAGTCAACTTTTCAAGCAAGTAGAAATAAATACATTATGTGCAAACTATTTTTAATACATTCTAACATATGCTAAATATTATGGTATGTGTAGGGTTCTCACCAGTTCTCTATAGTCCTCTAACATCTTCATCTACGTCACCTTCTTTGATGATGCTTTTATTTCATCATGCTCTGAGGGAAGAGTCCTCTTATGTCAACCTCACAACAAGCAGGTCGTTAGACCATATCAATATGATATACTAACATCATAAGATATAACTTAAATAATAAATCAATATGTTCATAATGTAAATATATACACTACATCTAGCTTATAGAAATATAAACATGTAACCTAAGTAATATCCTATTTTTTCATAGTAACATATATCTCATAGCTTAGTTAAAAATAGTCAAATCTAAATTTACTAATTATAGATATCCATGGATAATCTAACAAGTTTGCCTGGTAAGGAATCAGGGTGTAACATCCTTGTCTCCTAAAACTAGTCATCGTCCTAAATGACTCTTGTTTTAACATAAGTTTTGAATTAAAATTATTGTTTAAAAAAATACATAGTTTAAAGTATCAAATCAAGCAAATAAATATGAAATTACCTATAGAACTTATCGTAGTTCTTCCAAATAGCACTATTCTTAGAGTATTGGTTCCAAAAGACCCTACCTATGACATCTTCAAATTATATAAACATGGTTTGCAAGTGTTACTTACTCTGATTGATTCTATCATGACCACCCTGAGTTTCAAAACTATCAAGACAAGCCTATATACTATAGGACTAACCACTTCTATTACCTTGAAGGGTCCCACATATCTTATTTAAAGTTTCACTAAATTTTTAAGAGCACACAATATCATCATAAAAACTAAAACAAATGACCAAGGAGAGTTCCAAAAAAAATTCCATCCCCTATGCACATCTCTCCAACCTAGAAAGTACTTTTCTCATTTTGGAGAAAAATATTTAGGAAACCTAGTAAGAATGATATGCATAAGTTAATACTTTCACTACTTCACATAGATCCTGATAAATATAACATGTCAATATTGTCACTATTCTCTATGAAGCTCCTGACAAGTATGATAATGAATAGAAACTATAAATACTACACTTCCAATGTATACAAAATTAAGGAATAAATATTCAATCATATACATGTGTATGGTCATACGATTGAATTTGGTAATTTTATTTGTCAATCCTAGATTTGACAAGTCCATATTTCAAATCTAAAATCAGTAACTACTAAGTCAATTTGAGACTAAGTATGATCCACTCCTGTCACTTAGTACTCATGTTCCTAATTCACCTCTTCCCTTAGGTTTTTATGACCTAATGATCTCCAAAAAGTACATAATGTTCAATGAATCATAATTATATACTATCATATCATAGAAAGTAATAATATGTGTTAAATAATTATAGATGTAGCAACATACATAAAAGAGAAATCATACAATTAGTACGTAATTATATTAAGTTACCACTAGTCAAACATAACTAGTATCATATTTCGCAGCTTAACCTATAGTGTTATATTCATAGTTAAAAGGAAATAATGTTAAAATTAATATAACATATAAAGGTCAAGGATCACACCATCCTTTCAACCTTATAAAAGAATAAATGAGATAATATCTCCCTACTTTCTTAGCTAGAATAAAATAAATTAAAAATTTATCTCAACCCCTATATCGATAATATGTTCCACACATCCTATACCCTACTCACTTCCAGTGAAAGGTACAAAAATAACTCTTCAACCAACATGCTTAAGTAAAAAAAGAACAATATCAGTCTAATCAAGGGCAAATAATAACATATTAATTATAATCAAATTATAATTCTTAATCTAAAATTTAATATATAATTCAAGGTTTGTCACTCCATGTGGTCTAAGTTCTCATGTTAGATAAAGTAGTGACCCCAAAAAGTCACAAGTGAAAAGTAGATAAATATCATCTCAAAAAATAAAACTCCTACATACCCTCATAAGATGAAAAGAAAACACCCCAACTCTATGTTGTCAAATCACTACCTACTTACCAAATCTGTAAGTATAGTTTCACAATTTATTTCCTCAACCAAAAAAAAAAAATACTAACCACAAAGATGTATCAATCCATCCTATCTTACAACTTATCTCTTAACAATAATTATAAATAATTTATCCCATGAACTCCAAAGAAATTTCAGAAACAAGTTTCAACATCAAGAAAATATGAATCCTCTCAGTAGCTTATAATTATGTCAAAGGAGAATGAGATAATAAAAACTCACCTCTATGATAACTAAGAGAGATGACACTTCTTCCTAATCCACATAACTTAAGGGGTCAAATCCTTAAACAAACTCCTAACACATTGGAATTATCAACCACAATATCTACACTTTACTACAATAAATTCCCCACCACCCTAGGTAGTTCTAACTAAAAATGGTCTTATAAGATTTTTCATTCCTAGGATTAGTGAATATAAGAAAAAAAACTAAATCACATATATTTAGTTGAGAAGCATCCTGTGCTCATTAAACACTCACAACATAAAACACAAATGGTGAAGGTGACTTGATTACCAAGACATATGTAATCACACTCAAGGTGTGCTATCTAAGTGATCAAGCTATGGTAGAAATATCTTATTCATAACTCATGAACTATGCTATGTACTAGCCTGCCCAAACTTCGTATATAACCATCACCATTGAGACACTCAATAAACCAACCTTTAAACAAATCAAAAGGGTATGAGTACTCCTAAGGGTATACACTCAATGTTTTCCACACACATTTTATGAATGTCTCACACTTACAATAATCACCAAGCCATATAAGAAGATATACCAAGTCTCAAAACTCCAATCATGGTGTAACATGGTTTCACACTAAGGCACTACAAATCCAAAATACCAGTGAAATACTTCATGTCACTATATTCACACTAGTGAACATAAAGACATGAAAAATTTAATGGACTCATTAGGTCCTAGATTTCGAACCACATCTCTTATACCACATGTAACAACCTCGCTTGGGTCAACTAGAAATATGTGACTTTTTTTTATAAAATTAAACACATACTAAAAATAGATTACCACCACGAGAATCTATAGAGGCCATATGGAAAACTCAAATCATGGTAATAGAAAACAATCATATTACATCACATATCATTGATCTCTAATATCATGAGAGAAATCATAATGCAAATATAGAAAGTAATTATATTAACTTAACCAAAAATAATACAAGTCTATAACTACCACTATCAATGTACAATGATAAGTAATAATAACTCTTCATAACAATATTCAATAATAAGTATAATTCAATACAATGTACATATAAGATACATGGCTTCCTCAGAGCATAATTTTTGAACTCAAGTATTTGTGGCAATTTCAAGTGTTATCCTGATAAATAGTATTATTATTGGGAGGGAGAGCATCATCCAAGTGATTTTCCACACCAACCATAAACCAGCTATCTCCCACACTAATTCTATCAAAAAATGGCCCTCCCTTCATGGATGAGTAGATATTGATGGCATGAGAATCTAGAGAGATAAGTAAATACCCGTGTGTTGTATTATTTCTAAACTAAACATATAATGTATCATATAAAAATATTATATTGCAAAATATCACACAAACATTTATGTCATACTTATAAAATGATAATGTCTCACTAAACATATTTTGGCCTAAAGTTTTAAGAATAATAAATAATAATAATCTATAGATCAATTAAATTCATACACACTACTTCATCTGACTACCTTCATCTGACATTGTGATACTAGTAAGCTAGTGATTCAGTCCATCTCACTCCTTACTCATTACTAGCAATATAGATTGGTCAAACATAATTCAACCACAAGATTCATAAAATTTACATCTTAATAGCAAAATCTCATAAAATTTTGTACATAGAAGTAAATCAAGCATAAATTTATTCCATCAAATGTATGAATGAATCTTACGTTAATTTATATCCCATACTATAAATAATGACTACATTTTATATCACCTGAGTAAAATACACATTTAACTATAGATTTTAACTATCACAATTAGTTTTCAAATATACTACACCTTATGAGAACCCATATTTTCATATTCTAAGACAACTATTAATTTTCTACAATCAGTCATATAAAATAATCTTAAATACATGGAAACATCAGCTGCTATTCAAGTAATTATATATAATAAAGCAAGATATAATTTCCATGGACCACAATAACATACCATCATAACATTCGTTAAACTCTCAAAAGTTATATGCACACATAAATAAAGGCCTACTAATAATCAAATGTAGATGTGAGTCTAGATATAATAATTATAGTATATACAATTTGGTTAAAACATACATTTCTACTATAGTACTCTATAATATCCCATATTATTATAGTTCATAATTACATAAAAATACATAACCAAACTTATGGTTTTAAAAATCAAACGACCCATATACGTAATAACAATCAAGTATAGGGTTATAGCACCCAAATATACCATAATTTTAAACTACATACTAGTATTAAAACAAACATAACTTATAAACATGCATCATGATGCACAATTATAAGTTAAATATAACCAAGCATTTATACATATTAACACTCATAATATGTACTGCACACAAGTATTCTATACTGAATACATATAACTAATAACCAATCAATTATTTATAAAGAAATAGAGAACTCATAAACATGTTATAACATTCATTTAAACATCTCTTTCCATTTTTTAGAAGATTATTTTAATATAGTTACAGTTTGGGTCCCTTAGACACTTGAAGACTAGATAAAATCATACTTTTAGTTATAATCTTAGGCATATGACCCAAAATATCCATTTACATTATATACTTGTGTTTCATACTTAAATCCATGTGTAGATATAGAATAATAGAACTCAACACACATGAAACATAGGGTGACCTAAACTAGCATTTACTATACGTTTTAGGGGTTTTGAATGCACACAATCATTATCCTAATTATATGTAATTCCTTAACATATTTCATAATCCACCAATGGAATTATAGTTAGAGAAACATGTACCTTTGTTCAAGTATAGGATAATAAGCATGAGTATAGCATTAATAATACATTAATACGCAGTTATATAGTTTTAAATCTGCATAACGAGTTTTGTGTCCCAAGTTGTATAATAGTTGATCCTAAGCATCTCTATGGAAAACTAAATTTATACTTCATAAGTCTTTTTAATATTTTGGTAAGTTATAAATGGTCTTTTTAAATTTAACTATTGAATTTATATATTTTGTAATAGGATTAATTATGTAGTTCATTACTCATAAATCCCATTTATGTTTTAATATAAACTTGTATCTGAGCTCATATATAATCCAAAATGTATTTATGGTATTGGAATGACCTCAAGGGTTTAATATTACCTGAAGCATTACTTAATCTAAGTTACCTATAAGACGTCTAGAAAAATATATCCATGTCTATTGTAAAATTGTAACTTGATTTGTCCTAATAAAGAGTGTTAAGGTAATGTCTTAGTTCCCTCAGTAATGAATTAATTTTAGCTCTTAATTTATTTCTCATCTTAATGAGACAAAATAATTTTCCATTTAGATTTCCCACTAAATGACCTGATTAGCTATTAATTCCTATTTATATTCTTTCTAGATACATATAAATACAAACTTAGCATCAAGACAACATATCCTACTAGAATTATTTGGTTAATGAGGATATAAATAATGGAACTATTTTATGAAAATTTAATGATATAATCCAATTATCTAGGAAATATATTATGTAATTTGATTTCCTAGTTTGTAAACTTCTTTAGAAGCACCACTTATAACCCAATTCATCACTCCTATAGATGCCAATAGTGTATACTTAGGAATAGTTTTATAATTTAATTCAATAATATGTTGTATGCAGTGACTTACAAATATAATTAAAGATATTTTCATAAATCCAAATCCACCTAGGTTACCCATGATTTAATATGCACAATAGGATAAACATGTATGTAAAAAAGGCACTACCCTACTTATTACAATGATCCATAAAAGAAAACTATATAGGCTAGAATTAAATACATATATTACATAGTTTATAATTATAAACCAATGACTTGCTCACTCAACCAATGGACTACATATTGATTCTAATGGTAACAAAAAGTATGAAGTAATATAATGAAGAATTACATCGATTCACATTGTTTGGTAAAACCAGTAATGTCTTATAGTATTTGGATAATCAATATACAATCAATCGACAAAATAATTACAACTAAACATATATCAATGATTCATTGTATATAATGGTTGTTTAAACAAATTGACTCATTTTATAAGATGGATAGTATAAATATACAATACATAATCTATAAACCATCAACAACTTATCATTTCATCACATTGGTTAAGCATTGACTCCAGGGGTACCACATAAGCATATATTTGTGTAAAGGAAGATTTATAATGATTTACTATTGTATTATTTTGTTTGAAATAAGTAGATACAACAAATCCTAGATTTATTATCCCTCTTCAAGGTGCAATGGTATAATAAATCAGATTACTAGTTGAGTATTTAGGCATATAATGGTTCAATAAGTAATGCAAGCCTTATGAACTGATGAATCAATGACTCCAAACAAAGTTAAAACAAATTCTAGAGATGCCATATAGACAGGTTTTATAATGTACTCCATCTCATATTAGATATGCAATGACTTAATTTTTAGATCAATAAAGCAGAGGGAGGCATCTAGCTAGCTAATAAGGATTCAGCTACACAATAAATGTCATATAGACTTTAATAAATTATATATATACAACTAATTCCTCTTGATATTACACCAATTCTTATTTTGAGGTATAGAACATGTAGATGATATAAAATCCCAAGTTATTATAATATTTAGAGATTTCACCCATACAACAAATTTAATTCAACCAGTATTAAATCATTCAACATGCATATAGAGAAATTTTAATGCATTGCCTACCTCTCAATTCAAAAACTTCCTTTGGTTTGTCTGTCCTTGTTGACTCACCTCTCTCCTAATGCCTTATTCCTTTCTTTTGTGCTACACCTTTTCCTTGTCTGCCTCTTTCATTTTATCTCAAACAATACTTATGGTAATGATTAATTTCCTTCTTAATTTCTACCCTCTAAAATAGGCATAGTCCTTTGTTTTTAATATTTTCTCTCTCACTCTTTTTTCATTTTAGTTATTTTTTTAATATATTTGTTTTTTTTTTGTTTTCCTAATTTAATCATTTCCTTTCTTTTTATTCTTTATTTTCCTTTTTCCTTTTTCTAAGGTAATTTCTTGTTTTTAGTTATTTTAACACTAAATGTCAATAATCCATAATTTTATTAAATAAATTAACATCCATAAATGTTATAGTAATTCAAATGATAATTTCATAAATTATTAATAATCTAAAAATTTTAAATCTAATTTTGTTAATAATATTTTCACTAGCTTAAATGATAAAATGTACCAATTTATTAAGCTATTAAACTATGATTGCAATCCATAGCAATTGACTTTCTAAAACAAGTTAAAATAAATACACCATGTGCAAACTATTTTTAATGCATTTTAACATGTGCTAAATATTATGGTGTATGCAGAGTTTTGGTTAGTTCTCTATCATCTTCCAATATCTCCACCTATGTCACCCTCTTTGATGATGTTCTCCCTTCATCACGCTCTAAGGGAAGAGTTCTCCTACATCAAACTCATAAGTAGGTAGTTAGACCATACCAACATGATATACTAACATCATAAAATATAGCTAAAATGACAAATCAATATGTTCGTAATGTAAACATATACACTACATCTAACTCATAGTAATATAAATATGTAACCTAAGTAATATCCTACTACCCCATAACAACATAGATCTCATAACTTAGTTAAAAATTACCAAATCTAAATTTTTTAACTATAGATATCCATAGATAATCTAGCAAGTTTGTCTGGTGAGGAATGGGGATGTAATAAAGGGAAAAGAATGTGTACTTAGATGTATATAAAATACCTTATTTTTATATGTGCCCCACTTGAGTGATTTTTTGGTGGTTGACCTGCAACCAAAAGCATGTTATAGTATATAAATAATACATATAATATAAGATTTAAAGTACTTGAAATATATTGAAATTAAAAGAGCAAGGTTTATGAGTATACCTATGTGTCGATGTAACCACCTTGCCTATTAGCAAGTTGTTTTGAAAAATATGTATCATTGTAAGGCTCTAAAACTAATATTAGGATAAATGTAGATAAATCTTAAAAGTGCATATATCCAAGGAGATAGAGAGAGATATTGGAATACCTACACCCCCATCCTTAGAGAAAAGATCAGTTTTCACCTTGCAGTTGAGATTATCTCAACCATGCAACCCAATGATACTTATAACCTAGTGAGGTTGGATGATACAATCAAGTCAAACCTCAAAACTTGGAAAGAGTGAGTGATTTAATCACCTCAACCATACCAAAAAGTGAACCAAGTTGTAATATATTAGTTCAATAATATCTGTAAAAGTCTACAGGGTATTGGTATGAATTTTTTTGTGATGTGGTAATAGACTATATTAGGCACACATTGCATAACATATGCACTTTAGATATGTATCATGCTAAAATTATGTATTAAAATGACATACCAAAGTATATAATTCTACCACAATTGTGACTCTGAATCATATAACTATGTGTTTTGGCTAATTTGGAAAATTATGTAAGCGTTTAGAACATGTTTTCCAAGCATGCCCTTGCTATATGTGGAGAAATCTAAAAATTGATATAAGTATCAATGTGGAAAACATGTTTCTAAAACATGTCCCCACTATAATCAGGAGATGTTGAATACTAAATAGATGTGGAGAATATATTTCCAAAGTATTTTCCCACTAAATCTAAAAAAATATGAATTTATGGAAGCCATTCCCATATGACATGCCCCCACTTAATTTTAAAACTGATATAAGTACTAAATACCCATGAGTGTGGAGAACATGCTTCCAAAGCATGCCCCTACTGAATCTAAAAATTAATCAAGTGTGGATAAAATGCCTCTATAACATGCCCCCACTAATATTCCCTCCTTTAATGTGAGAGATAGATAGGACTTGGTAGTTACCTCACCTTAAAAGGATAAGACAACAATTTAATTTGTGAATGTAATCATGTAACATATAAAAGGAACATGTCTAGGTAGATATAACATTGAATCACATAGATCTAATGTGATCACTTAAAGGCCTAAGATTCATGATAACATTTAGATAGTAACATTACAAGTTCAAAAATAAAATAAGAACACACATAAGATTAATCAAAATTAATTCAAAAGGCAATAGTCTAAAGAGACTGCAAAGAAGGGGCACATTCAAATGTCGCACAATCAAAAGGACATGACTTAGTCAAATGTATAAAAAAGAAAGGATAGCATATTCAAATGTCTATACAACAAACAATGACATATGTAAATGTCAATGAAATCATATAAATGCATGAGGGTCATAAGTAAATGATCATATTCAAATGTTCAAACAAGGAATACAATAGCAAGGCAAGACACTCAAGGAAGTGCATAGAGTAAAGTATAAGCAACCAACTTAAACATGTCATAGTAGCCCATGGATCAAATGTGTTAGAAAAATAAGTCAAGTGTATAGCATATCAAGTACCCTATGTAATATATAATCATGGGTAATGGAATGTGTAATTACATATGTAAACTCAAACATGATAATTTAGAGTAATCATTGAACCATTTAACCTATGTTTATCAAGCTTAAAGAATTGGACACCCCTAATGATTTCATGACATGAGTATAGTGAATGCCCAACTTCTGAAATAGGAATAGATCATGTATTTGTGTATGCCTATATCACACTCAAATAGAAGTGTGGCACACATGTGTGTAAAATTAACTAAGTATGCCATCCATCAACATGAAATTAAAGCATAGATGCCAAAGATGTAATAGAACATGTAGGTGTTGAAAGTGTTTTTAGATTTTTGAATGTTTTTTATTTTAATTTTTTTTGGATATTTGAATAGGAAAGATCATCCTATGATTCCATCCAATAAACGGTCATATATATATCTCCACTATGAACCTAGTGTAATAATCTTATAATGCTATCGAAGAGCACATATAGGTTCAAAATTTATCATAGTAGTATCAATGATTTTTTGTGTATGTAAAATAAGACTCAATGATCATGAAGCAATAGGAGTAATAGGAGTAGGGGTTCATGAAACCCATCATTGAGTTATTTGTGTTTTATTTGGAATAACCATATTAGTAACATGTGTAGGCACTCTAGACATTTTAACATGGTACATAATAGATAAAGATTTTATGGAATCCATTGTATATATCTAATGTAATGGTCTCTCAAGTATTGGCTGCCTAGTAAAAGGGATTGCCTATTGTTTACCCTTTTGTGATGATTGATCCCTAATAGGCTTAGTAATTAGTTATCTAGGTATAAGTTTTAATTGTTTAAGGGGATGGTCATATGAAATTTTAGAAACTATAATTACTCAATTGGCATGAATGTATTTAACATACCCATGCAATATAGAAGGTACTTCTCTAAGTGTATGTATTCAAATCCTCCCTAATAACTATCAAATATTTTTGTGGAAGGTATAACTAAAATGTAGTAACCACATATGTAGGACTAACCTGTAAAGGTAGGTCAATCTTGTTAAGTACTTTCTATGAGGTCCCATTTAATGCTCTAACTGATCTAGCAGAAGGATGTAAATCATTATGAGTATAACCCTAGTGCATAATTAATGTCAAGGTACTTGCTTACACCATTATCAATCATAAAACTTCATATAAATTATTTATCAAGGTATGGTTGAATGATTAAAGAATGAAGATCAGAGTCATCATCTTTAATCTCACTATCATTGAAAGTGATAGAGGGTCTTTGAACCATAAGATGTATATGTCGTGTGTATGTGTTTCACTAAAAGTTTGATTTATTTATTATTTAAAAAATATGTAAAACTTAAAATAATGGTGAGGTTATTATAACCTATATGTGGTTGTGTATGTGTGAATCTAGATGATTGTTGATACTCCTCTTTATCTGAGAAGGATGACCTATAGATAAGAAAGCAATCTAAGAAATGGTGGATCAATGAGATAATAGGGTGGGTTGCCTAGCATGAGCTAGATCTAAGAAGCACAAGATTCCTTGGAGGATTTCAATTCACACTTTTAAAACACTTAAATTCTAATAAACTAAAAATAGATACTTGTATGAATATCACAAGGTACTGAAATGCAAATACAAGAAATACTTGGAAAGAAACAAGTAATTTTGATTAAAAATAGAAATAAATGATTGAATAATAATTTTAAATCACTTAAACTTGATTCAAAAAATAATTTGAAGTTCTATGATAAAATAGAAACTCATAAACTAAGATTTGGGTATGGGTAGATGGGTCAAATTATCTTGTTATTGTAAAATAACACATAGTGACCATCGACAATGAGGTATGACCATTGGAGGTTAGATATGACTATTGGTAGTCAGGTGATCATCGACAGTTGTTAACCATCAATGATTAGATAAGTCCATCGATGGTTAGGTAATACCATTGGTGGTTGATGTTGGATTTGGTTTGGAAAGAGAGTTCTATTAGAGAGGTTTTAGAGAGGTTATGGAAGTGGTGTTTAGGTTGAATGTTGGTTGTGAGATAGATAATAATGCTCAGGGGTATCTAATTCAGGGATTGGGTATTTAGTTGAGTAAGAATAATTTTTGGGTGGTTTTGGGTAGGAGATGAAGTGTTGGAGTTTCAAAACTCCAACACAAAGAATGAAGAGTAGAGAATGAGAATGACCCAAGCACTGAAATGAATAAAGCTAATTAATGAATCTTGATAAAAAAATCATAGATACTTAGATTTTAGGTGTTACTGATATGAGAAATGTTGGTGTTGGATGAAAGTTATTATGGATCCTAGATCAATGTCAACAGAGTAACAGTGCCTTGGCTCAAGATAGTGAGTTGCAAAAGTACCCTAAGTCTCTAGGCTAGTTCCTGGTTCATTGCAAAGATTTTGGATTCACTTAGGATTCAAAATATCTTACCCTTGAATGATGATTTCAAACTTTTCTTCATCTCTTAATATAGAGGAAAGGAGTATTGAAATGAAGAGTTTAACAAATAGTTTATCAAATAGTCTAACCAACAGTGTAATCATGCATTGATCATGAGAACAACATAATAAAATTAGATAGTTGGTATTCAATGAGTGAGTTGTAGTTGAGTTGCAATTGACTCTTTCGATCATGGAAGAGTTTAAGTAACTGTCAATGGTTTGGTCAACCATCGGTTGTTGAGGGCTAACCACCGGTAGTTGAGGGGACATGGTCAAAATTGGCTAATCCACTAATGTATAATCGTTAATTCCCTAAAAAAATGTTTCAAGTTTAATAATGGGAGAATTGGTAAATAATCTAACCCAAAGGGGGCCAAGGGGTGGTTTAAAGGTTAATGCAATATCTAGATCTATAATGTATGGTTTTCTAGTGTCTACAGTAAGTACCAATAATCCCATCTAGTGGGTATCTATAAAATGATGGGGGGGATGTGCATTATATGTCATTTTCACTTTTGGTTCCTTTTTAGAATGGTCTCACAAAGGATTTTTAAATATTTTATGTTTATGGTGATCGCTAGGTTATAAGCATGATTCCATTAGACAATCCTCAAATGTAAGCTTTTGGTCATCAATAAGATCTTGGATCTTGTCATTCAAGGTAAAACATCTACCTATAGAATGCTCTGGTCCTTCATGATAATTACAATAATTATTTGCATTATATCCTTTAGGTATAGGTCACCTCATATCAACCTCAATAGGATGAGGGAGAGACATAAGCTGACACTCTAGTAACTGTTATAGTAATGAAGTTGGGGACTCAAGTAAATGTATAAATTATCTCCTTGGTGCATTGGATAAGACAAGTTAATTAGGTTGTTGTGAAAATGTGCTAACTATGGTGGTTGTTTAATTTTTAGGCCCGAGAGGTTTTACCTTATAACTTGGTTTGATTATAAATTTGGTACTAAATGTAGATGTAATTTGTGTGTTTACTACATACTTGAGCTTATTCAATGATATACGCTTCATTTCATGGTCCCATACAACATTGCATAAGTCATCAAAAGATTTGAACTTCTTAAAAATAATGGAATCATGTAACAAAGTAAGTAAAATTTACTTGAATATGTCTTTCAACTCTTTATCTAACATAATATTGGTTATTTTAGATAACATTGTCTTATATCTCAAGACATATTCATTGATAGGTTCACTGGTTCCTTGTTTGATTTTGGCAATTTGAGCATAAGAAAACTTTTTGAAAATATTAATGGAAAAGTGTGCTAAAAATTGGTCTACAAAAGGTTTGAATGTTTTTGTGTAATAGAGAGGCAAATCATATAACCACCTCAAAGCATAGTCTTTGATGATTCTTGGAAATAATTTGCTCAATTTTTTATCATTATAGGCATAGTCAAGGCATGTCACATAAAAGTATCAAAGATGTTGTTTAAGGCCACCTTTACCATAATAAGTGGAAACTTAGGTGCAATAAAACCAGTTGGCAAAGGGTGCAAAGATATCTCAGCTACAAGAGGGTTATGTAACACATCTTATGAATCAATACCATGAGGATATTTTAAACTAGTTTATTCAATGTTTGTAACCTTGCACTCCAAGGTATTTATAACTTGAATGACTATTTAAATTGTATACCCATTGGATTTTAGATTAGTAAGTTGAGTAGTCACCAACAGGGATATAAACATGGTTTGAGTGGTAATATGCATTAAAACTATTATTTGAGTTGAAATATTTTGTAATTCCATGGTAGATGTAGCAATAGTAGTTTTAAGAAACAAAGGTTGGAAGACATAATCTATGCTTCCTCTAGATGTAGGGTGATTAATTGGTATGGAATTAGTTTTAGTACCTATTAAATATTCACCATCACTAGGTGAAGTAGCCTTAATTTTATCATGTTTACTTATTTCATCTCTTGTAACATACAAAAATGCATCCATTAAGCTCTTTTTATTGATGAGATAAGTAATCAATGCCTCTTTATCTTCTATTTGAAAAAAAAATTTGCATTAACATATTCCATTGCTTCACAAATGAGAAATTTAGAATTTGTAACAAAGTATAACAATTACGAAAACATAAAAATTAGAAAACCCTAATAGGCTTAGGGTTTGGAGTTCAAAGATTAGGTTCACCAAATATTTAACCCTAAATTGGATATGGAGATTATCCTCCCTTAACGATATAATAAGGATAATAATATAGAAATGATAATGTGCAAAGGTGATAATAAAATCCATAGCAAGTCAATTAAATGCTAAATTTAGATATAATCATACACTAAATTTATTATGTTGAGTATAGGTTAAATATAGAAAGTAAAACTAAGCTATGCATAGAAATGATAAATAAGTAATATACTTAGCTTGTTTTGATGTTAACATGAAAAAAATAATCTAGAAGGATATTTTAGAATAATCATCAGATTTTAGATCTAACACTTTTGGCACTCTAGACACTAATGTTAGCCTGGGATGATTGCATCGATTATATTATTTGGGTTCAATACAACTATCTTGTATGGAATACTTATTGAAAAGGGATGTGACCACCTAGATGCTTCTAAGTTTAACTTCACCTTCACTCTAGTGCATTCAAATCTAGGTCTTGGATTGTCACCTTCACTCTTCATCTTCATTGTAACCTTGGGGGAAAATGGGTTAGTGGGCACAAGATGTTGAACTGGCCTTAAATACCCCACTTTCAATGGGCACTGCCTATATAGATAATACTCTAGAAGAGGGATTCATACTCATGTAGTTATCCACTACATGTTGGCTTGTGTGTGAATCATGTAATATGTGAAAATTAAGTTTAACAATAATAGCTTGTAACTTGGTAAATCAAGATCTTGGGTTGTTCCTTTAGCACTTTATAATTGTGTATGTGTTATTCCTATGACTAATTAGGATAAAATAAGAAATCTTTATTTTATTGAGTGCTTGATTAAATGCTTTGGATAGATTTCCTTGGTCTATATTAGGTGAAGAATAAATAAGGGTTGATTTTGTATTTATATCAATCCCTTTGGATTAATAACTCAAATTAAATCACTTAAGTTAACCATTAGGATATATTTCATTTGTAAAATAGATGGCTTTAGGGCACTAAAAACTTATGTCAAGTTAGGACACTAATGTCAATGCTAGTGTATGTCCCAAACATTAGTGTCCAAGGAGTAGGATAGTAGGTATAGATTTAAAACTTGTATACATGGAAGATAAGTACATTTTAAGTATTTTAGGTAAGATATAAGCCCTGGATCATCAACATAAGACTAGTAAAACTAAGAGATATATCCAAGAGGCACAAGATAGAATAGATGTAAGACTTACAGAAGTAGGAAAGATCTAAAATAGAGAGGAACAACTAAGGTCTGAGTTCTCCAAGTGTACAAGACTAAGGTGTTATATAATCTATAAATATCATCTACATAAGGTATGGTAATTTTTGGAGGATTTTTTAAACTATAGAAGAAAAGAGGCTAAGGGAGCTAAAGAGTAAAGAGTTTTTGATTTAAAAATTAGCCCAAATTTTAACATATGTCATCTATGTCAAAATGCAATTCAAAAATTGGACCAAATTTTATAGGAGATGAAGGTTGAAGATATTTGTATCTTCAATATGGACATGGTGGAATGTGGGTGGAAGACAATTATTACATAATAGAAGATGATGAAGAGGATAAGTATGAAGTTTTATGCATGCAAATAAATATAAAAAATATAAATGTGGCATTTGCTAGAGAAATCACTCCTTTGGTGGTAATTTAATAAGAGAAGATTATGTTGTGATTGGGAGGAGGAGTTAGAAAGGAAATAATAACAGAACTATTAAATAATGTGTTGTATAAAATAGAATGACATTTATAATGTTTGTTATATTTAGGTAAAAGTTTAAGGTTAATTTTATATGTTATAGTTAATCCATATACTAATTTGGTGTGTGATAGTGCCCTCATGGAAGTTTATGAGAGAAATTATTTCCATTTATATTATATTATTTAGATTTATATTCTTGAGTTTGGCCTCGTGATTAATTTTGAGAATAATTTGATCCTTGTGAATCTAGACTTGAATAAAAATGTGGATGTAAAAAAGACAAACACGATTTTGTCATTATGAATGTGGTAAGGATTTGTAATGATTTTTTGAATTTACATGTTAAACTCTTTTCAAAATGCACTACACATAATTGATTATCTATAAAAAATTAAATATTATATTAGTCAGAAAGGCAGGTGTGTGTGTGTGTGTGGGGTGTAACTAGATTTACTGGGGAATTAGTCTATTGCTTGACTCTATGATGATCTAATAAGTAGTTATGATGTTTATTATTGTACCATAAACCTTTATGACATCACTCCCATTAATATAAGTATCATATGGTATATTGATTTTATTTATTAAGGATCAAGCCTTATAATAAAAATGAGATTGAGTTTTTATGTTGATATAAAAAAATTAGAGTTACAAAAATAATTCTATGTGAGAAAGATTAAGTGTATCAAACTTAAATATAGATATTAGGTGTATCCAACTTGAAATAGAAAAAAGTATGATATTTTTAACATAGCTAATTGACAAATGAAGAGGGAGGCTAAATGGTGAGACTTGGTGTTGAAGTTTAAAATTAGAAACTAATGGTTTGTTTTTTTATTGGATACGAGTAAACATTTTTGGCTAAATCTATGAACCAGTCTGGGACACAAGGAGGAGGACCATATCTTTATTACAACCATCACCAATGGCCTCTATCAGCCTTACTAACAACACCTATCAAAATATTATCACCAATATCGTCAACACCATCAACGGCTATGACATCCAAGCCGACACCTACCATCGATCAACATTGCCAACATCCACAACTGGCCTAACATGCCCTTTGAGATTTCAACCTAGGTGGCACTGGACATAACCAAGCCACTTTAACTAATTCACCCATATCTCATTAGCAAAACTAATATTTGGTTGAATGGAGGAAAATATTGAAATAATTTGAATGTTTTAAATCTATGATTTTATTAATATAGAAAGCAAAATATATAATATCACATAATCGTTATGATTCAAACGGTTTGGAATTTTCAAACAAGTAGGGAATAGTCTAAGACAAGAATTTGTAGAAGGGACATCACTTCATCCATCTCCAATTTTATAAAGGGCACTTCTCAAGCTATATCCAAAGATTAATTATATGTGTGTGCTTCATCCATCTCCAAGCTTTTAAAAGGCATTTCTCAAGCTCTATTTAAAGACCAATTATATGTGTGTGTTTCATCCATCTCCAAGCTTTTAAAGGGCACTTTTCAAGGTCTATCCAAAAATCGTGTATATTTTATTTTAGGGATAGTTACTTTAGCTAGGTGGAGAGTTTTTGGGAGGTACCTTGTGCATGTATCTATTTATTATTTTTTAACTAAAAAAAAGGATTGTGAAGTTGATTTTGGGAAGATTGTATTTTTCTTTGTTTGTGTTTTTTTATATGATTTTGGATGGTAGTTGATTAGATTTGATGATTTTGAGTTTTTATAAAAAAAATTAATACTTACAAAATAAATATATTTGAGATTTAAATTTAGTTTTAGTTTTTTATTTTTCTCAATCATGTAATATTGTACTTTACTTTGTTAAAGTTGATTCACTCAAAAATAATTTATCAAATATTAATTTTTATCAAGTGCAAAGACCCTATATATTATAATGGATAAGGTTGAGTTTGATTTTTACAAAAATTTGATATAATGAAATCCTTCAATCCTTTCATTAAACCGAAAACTTAATTAATAAATTTAAATATATATATATATACACTTTACCATCATCATTTATATTAATTATTTAATCTTATTTTTATACTTTAATGAATCATATAATACTACATTACCATCATCCTGTCCTTAGAACCATCATCAACATCATTTACAATACAACCCTTTTTATATAATAATCTTTGCATGCATAAAAATAACCTAAGAATTTCTTGAAGATAATTTTTAGAAACTTGCATTACAGTGTCTTGCTTGCGCCAAAAGGCTAGGAAAAACATTCTAAGCCCATATACCGCCAGCTTTGTCTGAATAGGAAAAAAAAAATTGGACAGCATCAACGGCCCAAATTGAGTGCATTTATGTAGAATAGAATCGACTGCGTGGATGTGGTGGCGTGGTCTGAGCCCTCGAAAGGCCGTTCGAAGGCAACGATTTTTAACTGTACCAAACATAATTCATGGAGGCGACTGGTAGACACAAATTTTAAATCTATTAAACACCTAAACCCACGTTGAGAATGAAAAAGGCCGTATCATCTGCTTGTTTTCTCCGGAAGAGAAAACATGTGTGAAGAATACCTAATCTTACATCCTGAGAATGTAGGGACTCTGCAACTCCTCTATTCTCTTTTCCGGCGAGGAAAAGAGCGTGATTTTATCGAATGCCCCGACCATTTCAGGCCTCTCGAGATAGAGCAGAACCAATGGATCATCAAGATTTCCGTCCTCATGAGAAATTTTTTCCATTTCATAGCTAAACCCGTGTCCAGGATGGGATTCTGTATCGAGTTCGTTTTGAATCTATTGTGTGACAATGGAGGGATCACAGGAATAATCCGCAAGCTTCTAAGAGGTTCAGATCCAGTCTATTTCTTCTTTGTTTATAACATGTTTTCTTTTAGATATTTAATATTTTCATAGGGATGTTCCTATTCTCAATCTATATTCATTATCACAATTTTTTCACCAGATGTTTTTGTGGATAATTTTACTGCTCAATTTATATTTATATCAACCGATAGTGACCTGAAAAATCGATCTAAAATCTATAAATATATTTATTTATTTTGTTTTTTTAATTTAATGGACACATTTATTCAGGGGAAGGCGTGAAAAAACCCAAGAGAGGCACAGAAAATTTCATCAGTGCCAGTGGGCATTTGGATGAGCGTCTGGACTTGGACAATCGTGATGTAAATATTGAGACTGAAAATGGAGATGGTATTGAAGATATTATCAAACTGGGAAGTAGACGGTGTGCGGAAATTTGTATGATGGCTTCAAAAATAGCCTTTGAAAATGAATCTGTTATCAGGAATGTCGTCACGAAACGTTGGAAGGTAATTACAGGTTCCAGTGTTTCACACTCCAGGTTTCAATTTTTAAACTCCATGACATCAATGAAGGTCAACTTGCAGACCTTTTGGCTGATATTTTGGTTTGAAATTTTTGAATGCAGATTCATTTCGCGGAGTTCTTCAATTGCTGGAATCGTAAGCAATCGACCATTATTCATTGGCTGCTCTCTTCTCGAAATAATCATTTCCCAAAACTTTTCAGACACTGAATAATATAATTTATTTGGATAGTATGAATCGTCAATAGTGGATGAAAACTTTCTGGTGGGTGTTGTATCATTGGATGGTATGATTAGTAAATAGTGAATGAAAACGTTTTGGTGAGTCAAAGATTTTTGATGTTTTTATAGTCTATATAATAATATAAAATAATTTTTTTAAGAGATTGTGTTAAAATTATTGTTTTTCAATGTTTCGGATTATCTTTTGCGATTTTTTAATTAAGAAAAAGAAATGAAATGAAAGATTTAGATGATCATTTGAGAGAAACAATAATTTTAACAGAGTTTCTCAAAAAAACTATTTTATGTTCTACTGAGTGTTAAGACGCATGTATTCAAGAATCGAAGTGTTCAAAATGACTTTTCCGGAAAACATGAATTCTGGATTACAAACACTGAAACGAAAAAAAATTGTTATGATTGGTATTATCATGGCTCCGCTTAGCAATATTGTTATGTTCATATTTGTTTTCATAATTTGAAATAATGGTTTCAAAACGACTTGGATTCAATCACAACTTTTTATGAATCCATTTTACATTAATTGAAGTAGTTGGGATTTCTTGATGTGCAGATTTCTTGGAAAAAAAACCACCCAAGCTTTCATATTCTGTTATAAAGCACAAGATGCAAAAGTTGTGGTGATTGCATTCAGAGGCACAGAACCATTCGATGCAGACGATTGGAGCACTGATTTTGATATCTCATGGTACAAAATGGAGCTAATAGGAAGAATTCATCCTGGATTTCTTGAAGCAATGGATTTAGCAAATCGTTCCAGTAAACAAGTTGCCCAATTTCATCTAAAATCCAATGCAAGCAATGGATGGCCAGACAATGTCCCAGAAGACCGTCAAAAATCTCTAGCTTACCATGCCATTAGAAACAGGGTACTCAAATTGCTGGAAGAACACAAGGATGCTAAGTATCTTGTCACGGGGCACAGTTTGGGTGGTGCTCTTGCAGTACTGTTTCCTGCAATACTGCTTCTGCATAAACGGAAAAAGCTTCTAGAAAAGCTGATGGCAGTTTATACATTTGGACAACCCAGAATTGGAGATGAACAGGTGGGTAAGTATATGAATAAAAACATGAACCGACCCGAGTACAGGTACTTCAGAGTGGTATACTGCAATGACATGGTTCCCAGGTTGCCATACGATGAAAACACGTTCCTGTTCAAGCATTTTAGTGCATGCATCTACTACAACAGCTGCTACACAGAGAAGGTCATTCTTCTTTGATTTTTCCCGACAAAATATAATTTGAATACAAATCCTTGCTTTTCTAGGCTTTCAATGCATTTATGCTTCCTCTGGAATGCTTAGATCTCTCCATCACTAGATGGAAAGTCTCTCGGTACTTCGTTACACTGGAGAGGGTCTTTAGGCACTAGATTGAAAGCCTTTAGTATTTATGGCACAGGAGAGAATCTTTAGGCATTAAATATATAGCTAAACATGTAATCTCGTGACTTAAAGGAGTTAGATTAATCAGAGAGTACTCACAAATTAATATGTACTCTTGTGACGTAAGGGGCTAGATTAATAAGAGAGTACTCATAAATTAAAGAAGAGAGGGCTATATTGAGAGAAGAATACTCAGTGACCAAGGGAGAGAGAGAATCATAGGAGAGTACTCGTTAGTTAAGGGAAAGAGCCTTTATCCACCAACATAATGGTGCTAGATTAATATGAGATTAATCATAAGTCAAGGGAGAGAGCGTTAGATTAATGGAAGATTACTCATAAGCTAAGTAAGAGAGTGCTAGACCAATGGAAGATTACTCATAAATTAAGGGAGAGAGGGCTAAACTAACACGAGAATAATCACAAACTAAGGGAGAGGACGTATTTATAAGTCAAAAAAGAGAAGACTAAACCAACAAGAGAATACTCTTAAGCTAAGGTAAACAACCTTTACACAACTCCCCCAATGAGAGTTCTTAGACACTCCCCATAAAAGACACTTAGAAACACATTCATAAGTCAAAAGAGAGGTCTTTGGATAACCTCCCCAACATAAGAAGGCTCAACAAATAAAAGAGCACTCATAAGTTGAAGGAGAGAGGAGAGGGCTAGAATAATGGAATGAATAAGTGAATGAAAGATTTTAATAATATCGACAAGACCAAGTAATTTATGGGACTAAGAAAAGTAATAAGAGTGTTCTGGTATAATTACTTAACATGTAAGGATTGTCTTATTAGTCTTGTGAATGTTCATTGCCCTTTTGATGTTGGATATTTTACTATGGATCTTGATCAAAAAAATTGTTGTTTTGTCTAGCCCCGTCACCTCCTAAAAGATGGTTAGGTTGTAAACTTTTGAATTATTGTTGTACTTGATTTAGATGTCACTATAAGATACGCACTTCATAGTGTAGTGTCATTTTGTCTCCACTACTCCATTGTTACAAAATAAATGTGTTTCTTTTCTCACTACCCATATAGACTTCTTGATTTCATACCTAAGATGATGTAAGCAAGTCCTTAACTAAACCATCAATATTTTCATCTTCTTCTTGATTTTTGTTTTAATGTAGGCCTTTTCGTCATAGTTTCATATGAGATTAAATTTTTTAACATAGTTTTCTTCCTCTAAATTATTTTGTTCATATGACTAGTTATTATGAATTAATATACAAATACTCTTACATATTAATGCCTCATTTATTCATCTATTTGTTATTCTATGTCATCCACGTGTTCTTCATCATACTTAACTCTTTCTCTACCACTATTTTAGACCATCAATGAACATCTATACTTTGTGTTTCCCTACCATCCAAGTGATAACAATGTAATAGTAAGGACTAGAAAGGAGGTGAAGAGGCACTTTAGGCGATGGGATAGGGACAAAGAAGACTCAAATTTCCTTTTTAATATTTCCTACATTATGCATGATTCATTTGATATAGCGTGGAACCTTAAAATTAATTTTTTTTTTCAAAAGATAGATTGAATTACACTTCAAGCAACCGCAATGGCATGATCCCTATGTTCCTTTTTTTCTTTATGTTTTTTCAGAGATAAGACTGACATTTTACTTACTACCTATGATATCATACCAACTAATTTGAAATTTCCCTTTCTTTCAGAGACATTGGAGGAGCCGAACAGAAATCTTTCGGTGCTATACTACATCCCAAGTTGCACAAATGCAGTATGGGAGCTAATACACAGCTTCATCATCGGATACACAAAGGGACAAGATTTCAAGGAATGCTGGGTCGGAATAGTATTTAGATGCATGGGTATTGTATTACCGAGCCTCTCAGCCCACAGCCCTGTAAACTATGTAAATGCAATACGATTGGGCCCATCCTCAGTTGATGCTGCCGTTGCAGAGAAAATAATGGTGGTGGACGGTGACCATGGTCACCGGGTTAAATGTACAATTTTTTATTTGGAAAGATGATCTCCTGGGCGGCAAGGACGAGGACCGTGACGACTGCGTTACACGTGCAATTATGCATTGGCGTGTCTTACAGTACACGTTAAAAATCGTCAAGAAAAGCCAAGGATTCATTGTCGTACTCAACAGTTTTTCTGGAGCGATTTCTCCAGTTTGTTGTGGAAATTATACTCATCTTTCATTCAATTCATAGCCTCTATTATTATTTATAAAAATCTGCAAGCATTCCTCTTATGGGCACCACATACACAGCGTGAATAATGATGTTCAACTTTTTTACGGAAACCATGAAATTCTCCTGAGTTGGTATCGATCACACTCACCACCCCCAACAAAGCAACCGTGATGTCATATTGAAAAATGCTATTGTCATGATTTTGCATTGTCCCTAAGTTTTGGCTTTTTAACTGTATTGGCAAATGGTAAAGTCTGAGCAGTCAGTCCTATATAATTAAATTTAAAATATATACAAAACGTTGTAAGGGTTGTGGTCCAATTTGTTAGGGCGATTGCTTGCAATGTCATCTATGAAGGTATAAATTTTCAAATACGTTGAATCTAGAGAGGATTAGAGTTTTTATTTGGGAGATTTTGATGCATGGAGCTTTCTAATTGTGACAATTTGATTGAAGGAGATCCCAATTTAAGTGTATGCTTATTCATCAACTACTTAAAGGCAAAGATGTCAATATAAATAGATGTTCAAATAAATTGCAATATAAATACCCATAAATATTTAACTAAGTTAAATAAAATACATAAAACAATAATTAATTTAATTAATAAATTTTAAAACTAAAAGAAGAGGTCATATGTAAGGTTGAAAGATATATTCTGATTATCATATTTAGTGATGCATGTAATGAAATTGTGCATCCACATGGGAGACAACACTAACCTGAAAAATCATGCTAAATAGAGAATATTATCTAGTGCATGGTATACTCTTTGAACATTGTCTAGACTAGACAGATGCTTCAGAGAAAATTCCAGACAAGTCTAAACTTTTTTAACGACTATGTTCACCTAGTTCTAGTCTTTAAAAAAAAGGGTTAGAATCTTGCACCTTCATCTAATCACATACAAAACATAATTTTTTCTTCTTTCCCTAATTGAGTCGCAATACCTAAAAAAGTGTGAGGTAAACAAAATGTGCGTTAGGGTTTGTGTTATACCAAAGAATAGTGGAGTTATCTTGATATTTGTAAGGCTCCTCAATAACAACAATATCAAAAAAACAAATGTCAATATTTGTAATAATTCAAGCATGAAAAGTAATGTTGTGCAATATCTATAACATTAACTTGAGTGATTTAATGAATTCTTGCTTTTCTCTAAAATACTTTTAAGTACTCAATAAATGCTTGTAAATAATGAATTCTCTTTATCTTGCTTATCTATATGCCTAAATGAACCATAATGCTCATGTATTTATTGACAAATTATATTCATATTAGGACCTTATTAGTGTCCAAAATAACCTCCAATGGTAAAAAAGTGAAAAAGGTAGGTAAAAAATACTAGAACATTTAAAGTCAAAATTGTTCACCCAAAAGAGTGTTTAGAGCATACAAATACAATAAAATCCCTAGGATAATACGAACACTTTGAACAAATAGGTCTAATCATGTGGGGACCCATCGAAAAGAGAAAAATGAATTTATAGAGGTGTTAGAGACGGTTCATGAACCATTAGAAGTCAACAAAACATGGCAATAATGTCTGGTTTAGATTAACAATTGATAAGTACACAAACACGTTAGAATTATGCAATTTAATGATGAATTATTTCATGGGGTTTATTTTTAGGTGTGTACATTTTGATGTGTGTGTGTGCATGCAAGAATACATATTATAGTATAGGAAGACACATGGATTAAAAGTTTGTGTGCTTCAAGCTCCAAACCCAAATTTCAAGTATCTAGGAATATGCAAAAATATTATTTATTTTTCTACATGTGTATGGGTGAGTGTCAAATAATAATAATATGATGTTCTAACAAATTTTGAAAAACTAGAAGTGATGCACCTAATTTAACTCGGAGATGGATATAATACCCTAGTGAATCCAAGTGCCTCCAAATCAATGTAAATCCTAGAAATAAATTTATGAGTAAAATGTTTACTAAAAAAAATAGTGATAGAAATAATATCCTTAATATATTATCACTTTTGAGGATAAGTGGTGCTTCATAGGTAGATCTTGTCATAGGAGTGAGTGAAATCTTAATGCATCCTTTTACAGGAGTGATTATTGTTTTCAAAGTCTCCCTTTATAGGAATATTTAGAGTCCAGATAAATATAATAAGTGGGACATATGTACCCTATATATTTTAGTTGAATTTTTGAAACACATCTCTCAAAAGAAAGGAGTTAAAATCACTATTTGTTAGACAAACTCAAAAATATTTCTAATGTATAACATATAAAGATATGGCCTTCAAAACATGTTTCATATGTATAAGTTTACCCATATATGATTATGATATAAAAAATGTAAGATCAACATTAATATGCCCCTTATGGGCCAAATATATAAGCAACATAGTCCATTAAAGAGAACACACCCCATCTTGGCTCTAGATATAAGCACTATAACATCTTCATCGTAAGATATGACAATGAAAAGCATGTTGCATGATTATAAGAGTTTCCCCCAATGGATTCATGATACACATCATGTAAACATAAAACATACAATAAAACTATATTAGACCACCCTAAAAAAATATATGTCAAATACATGACAAGGTACAAAACAAACATTGAAAACATTGAAGTCACACTGTGCACATAGAAAGGCACATAAGATTGTGAAGTTACACCAAAACACATAGTAGACACATCAACCACACTAAAGACACATTAATGATGATAATGGACATGTCAAATATATGATAAACACATCTTAGTCACTTAAATTATGAGTATATAAAATGTAGCAAGCACAATGAAGGCACATTGAACACACATAAGAAACATAAATCCATATAATAAATATCCAAGACATAGAAATTCATATGAAGCAATGCAAAATATGCCAAACACATCAAACATATCAAGGAGCTCAAGACATGCCACACACTTAAAAACATGTTAGACACATGAAATATCACCAAACACTTAATAACATATCAAGCACATAATGCATACTAGACCACAAGGAATACATATCAAAGGCATAAAAAAATATATCCAATCAAAGCATAGTAGCACAAATACTAATCAATGTAAGAAGAACATAGATTAGATAAAGGATATGCCCCATATTTACCCCAAAGTTTCCCCCAAGTGAATATGGGAAGTGCCAACAATGAACCTACAACTTGTGAAAATAAAACTTACATATATACCTTAAGAAACTCATTAGCAGTATGTATAAGATCAATGCAATAAAGTGTCTATTTATAGGCATATGATATAGACATGAAATGTGCATCCAAGCATAAGTACAATGTGTAGACACATAATTTTGGCCTAAGGTAATTAAAGATGTTAATTTGCATTTGTTATAGTGCTTAATTTGTTTTTATTGATTAGTATTTCATATTAAGCTCTTATTGGCATATTTTTATATGTTGTAGGTTATTTTCCTCTCCTACTTCCGATTTTATCTCTCTCCATGGTTTTCCATTTCCCCTATTTTTTCTAGTTGTTTATTGGGTGTTATATGCATGGTCCTTTTTTTAGGGCTCCTTTGACACTTCCCTTTTTTTCCCCATGGTTTTTGCTTCATTTTTTGGATTTCCTACACATTATGTGTTAGCTTGCACACCAATAGGGTCTTGATTTAAATTTAAGAAGTATATAAATACATAGATGCATTAGTGCATATATAAAAAGTATGAAATAAATAGAATACTAATGACATGAAATCAAGAGTTTAATAAAAGGTCAAGATGATAAGTAAAAAGTCTAGTATTCGATTTGAAAATCAAAAATGTTATTTAGAGTCTTCATATTGCATCATTACCAATTATTCATGTAGTGAAAATTCATTTGAGGATTAAAAATTGCATCACCATAATTTATTGTTGAACTAAAATAAGTGTTGATTTCCAAGTTTTCCAAGGACAAACCCCTTAGTGACTACACCATTTTATTTTTTTTGGCTATTGATTGGGATTTCAAAAAAGGAGATCAATTTTTAGGTGATGCATAGTAAATTATGGAAAAGTGGGAAAGGTATTTAAAGCTTATGAGTAGAAGATCAAATTCAAAAAATAACTAAATAATTCTATAGTGACCAAGAGCATAACTTAGCTCTAAATTATATACCTAGAAGTGGCGAGGAGCATAACACTCCACTTATGGTCAAATTTTGAAAGTTCTTAGTTGATGATACTTTGGTTCCTAGACTTTGTAGTTACAAGAATTCTAATGTACAATAAAGGTTTGGTAAAAGTATGAAAAATAAATAATTTGGCATCTAAGGGATACAATACAAGCCTAAATCCACTATCTAGTTTGTTGGCTTCTGAAGACTAAGGTTAAAATAATATAAATTAAGCTAGGAAGCAGTAAAAGGCTAATATACTCAATAGTAAAACAAAACATTAGGTTATGTCTATATTCTAGTAATAATAACCAAAATAAAGATGATGAAATGAAAGTAGCATTTATAAATTGAATTATTTCTATTTAAGTAAATAAACTATGTTTTAAAAATTTAAGCTTGTGTATTCACTAAAATTAACATCTAATGTTAAAATAATGCACTTGTGACCACTCCTTATATGCACTTAACTTATGCTCAATTCCATGGTTCTAAACTACTATTCCTATAATTATATACATATGATCATTATCCTTAGGCAAATATAACACAAAATATTCTTATTCCTCATTTCAAGCAGTGTAGACTCACTATTAGACTAATTCACATTCCTAATTTAGTTATCTTTGCTCCTTAGACAAGGTTGCTCCTTTAGGAAAATCTTGTTAGTTGGTATTGTCTGAAGCCATCAATTTTGTCCTCTTACCAAAAATGGCTAATTTAGTAAATTTAAATTCATCTAACAAGTTTTTCCACACATTTCATAAGTCCCATTTGAGTAAATTCTAAAGATGGAAAGAGGCTTATATATTTCAAACACCATAATTATTCTAACTACACATTGAGAGGAAAGCACCTATTCTTCCAAATTCTAAGTCCATACAACCCAAGTAGCGTTGATTTAATTCTAAATACAACAATAATGTCACAAGTCATTATTCAAGCACTTAGTTACACTAAGATTGTACCAACATATAACATTACACCAATATCTCACACACACCACTATAGCATGGGAGAACTATATGGAGTTTGATCTTTATTTAAAGTATTGGTATGTCATCAATGCTCAACACATGAGATGTTGAGGTCAAGCAAAACTTTAGCCCCTAATCCCCCATTTCTCCATTTCACTAAATTTATTTCTCATTGTCACTGAGCTAGTTTCCAAGTGAATAAGAAGGCACATATAGGCTCCTATAGTAGATTCAACAAATCTGATCATACACATAGGACCTATAGGCAAGGTGCACCTAAAAAAATCACATGGAGGTAAACAAACCCTAATGGGTGTCACTATACCCTATAGACAACAACATATGTTGGCCTTTTCATAGAATAGAAATGGAGCGTTATTTATATTTCACAATGACCTCACACAATCCCACAATCGATCACACACTCTCTATTATAGTATGTCAACTCGAATTTCTAGCTAAATTGTTTGTCTTTAGTACTTTCCACTTTTAGAATATTTCTAAGAAAAGTAAATTTTGAATCGGTCATGTGTAATTATTGCATATCTTATACATTTTGATTTTAATTAACATTTCATCATAATTAGATTAATAATTTCTTAATTATCTATTTTGATAAAACATATTAGTGAACCCATCTATGGTTGAATATTGTAAAACCCTAGTTTGTCCTAGGGTTCTCCTTCCATCATTTTAGCACTTTTTATAGGGTTTCTAATTTTTTGATTTTTAATTTGGTGTGTGAGACCACCCTATGGAAGGTGAAACCATCCTTTTATAAGCTCACAAGGGGAATTATTTCTATGTATTTTATATTGTTCATATTTTCATACCTTGGTTTTAGCTTCATAATTAATTTTGGGAAGCTTGTCCTTGTGAATGTTCTTAAACTTGGATATAAATGTTGATGCAAGAAAGACAAACATTGTTTTTAAAATTATAATGAGGTAAGGATTTATTAAATTTAAGTGACATATATTGTCAAAATTTGATACATAGTGGAGACAAGAATCTTGGATGGATTAGTGAATTTGAGAAAAATAAAGGGTGAAGTTATATGAATATTTTAGAGCTTTACAAGTAATCATAAGAAATACAAATTATGGATATCTAAGTTGAAATAGTAAGGTGTTTAACCTTAAATTGGATATGTGGGATGTCCTACCTTAGTGGTATAATAGGGTTAATAATATGAAAATAATCAGATCTACAATAGGCCAATTAAATTATAAACTCATCTATAAACCTAAACTAAATTTATTATGCTAAGTATAGGCTAAATATTAAAAGAAAAACTAACTTATGCATGGAAATGATAAGGAAGTAATATACTTAACCATTTTTCATGCTAACACAATGTTGGATCTGGAATAAAAAATAGTTTAGAAAGAGATTATAAAATAGTCATTGAATTTTGGATCTAACACTTTTGGTGCTCTAGACAATAATGCCAGCCTGAGACAGTTCTATCGATACTACTATCTAGGTTTGATGTAACTATCTAGTATGAAATACTTGTTGAAAAAGAATGTGACTACCTAGATGCTTCTAGGTTTGACTTCACCTTTACTCTAATGCATTCAAATTTGGGTCATGGACTATTACGCCTTAAGAAATTACAAAACCCTAGTTCTTCATCTTCATTGTAAGCTTGGGAAAAAATGGTATAGTGAAAAAGTAGTGTCAAGTAAACTCTAAATACCTCATTATCAATGGGTGCTACCTATAAAGCCAATACTCCAAAAGAGGGCCTTAGACTTATGTAGTTCTCCTCTATGTGTTGGCTTGTGTGTGAATCATGCAATATGTGGAAAGTAAGTACAATAGTGACTTAGCTTGTAACTTAGAAAATCTAGCTCTTAAGCTATTCCTTTAGCAATTCAAACCTATGTATGTGTTTTTCCTATGATTTATATGAGAATAAGAGAAAATATGAAAGATTTACTTTATTAAGTGCTTGATTGAATACTTTTAATAGGTTGCCTTGGTTTATACTAGTGAAGAATGAATGAGGGTTGATATTGTATTATATCAATCCATTTGGAGGAATAAATCACATTAAAGTACTTATTCCAACCATTACAATACATTTCATTTATAAAATATATGAATTAAGGGGACTAGACATTTGCCTCGAATCAGGACACTAACGTCGATGCTATTATCTATCTCAGATGTTAGTGTCTAGGGAGTAGGAAAGAAAATATAAATTCATAATTTGTATAGATGAAGATAAGAACATTTTAATCAGTATGAGAAAGATAAAAGGCCTGGGTCATTAGCATAAGACTAGTAAGACTAAGAGATATAGGCTAAGGGGCACAAGATAGAATAGATGTAAGACTTGAAAAAGTGAGAAAGGTTTAGAATTGAGAGGAAAAACCAATGTCTAAGTTTTCTAAGTGTACAAGACTAAGATTTTATATAGACCATAACTATCATCTACATTTCCCCCTATATAATATATAAATGAAATTGCAGGTTTAAAATAAAGGGTATGTACCTAGGTGTGTATAACACACCTTGTTTTTATGTGTGCCTCACTTGAGTGTTTTGTTGGTGACTAATTTATAACCAAGAACATGTTACAGTATATAATCAGTGAATATAATCTAAGATTGAAATTACTTTAAATATATTAAAATTGAAAGAGCAAGGTTTATGAGTACACTTGTGTGTCAATGTAACTGCCTTGCCTATTATCAAGTTGTTTTGAAAAATATGTATCATTGTAAGGCTATGAAATTGAGATTAGAAAAAATGTAAATAAATATTGAAAGTATATATATATATATATATATATATATATATATATATATATTGGAATGCCCATGCCCTTAACCTTGAAGAAAATATGAGTTTCCACCTGGAAGTTGAGATTAGCCCAACCATGTAACCTAATAATACTTATAACCTAGTGAGGTTGGATGATATAATCCAATCAAACTTGAACACTTAGCAAGATTGAGTTATTTAATCACCTAAACCATACTAAAAATTTAACCAACTACTATAGTATATTGGTTTAATAAAGTCTTTAAAAGTCTGTGGGGTATCAGTATGAAACATTTCATGATGTGGTAATAAACCATAAAAGAGTTTTGGAATCTGAAACTTATTTGAATTTTTCAATCTCAAGCACACATTTCATAGCATATGCACCTTAGATATGTCTCATGTTAAAATTGTGTATAAAAATGACCTATCAATGTCTAGAATTCTACCACAACTATAAATTTGAATCATATAACTATGTGCTTTGACCAATTTGGAAAACTATGTAAGTGTAGAGAACATGTTTCCGAAACATGCCCCTGCTATATATAGAGGAATATGAAAACTGATATAAGTACCAATGTGGATAACATGTTTCCAAAACGTGTTCCCACTATAATCTGGAGATGTTGAATACCAAATAAGTGTGGAGAACATACTTCCAAATCATGCCCCTATTGAACCTAGAAACTATGAATGTGTGAAATTCATGCCCATATGACATGCCCCCACTGAATCTAAGAATTGATATAAGTAACAAATACTGAATGAGTGTGAAGAATATGCTTCCAAAGCATGCCCCCATTGAATCTAAAAACTGTGTTAAGTGCAGAGACCATGCCTCTATGACATGCCCCCACTAATATTACCCCCTTTAAGGTGAGGGATAGATATGAATTGGTAGTTACCTCACCTCAAAAGCATAAGACAATTATATAATCTATGAATATAACCATATAGCATATAGAAGGAACATGTCTAGGTAGATATAACATTGAAGTCCATAGGACCAATGTGATCACCTAAAGGCCTAAAATTCATGATAAAGATCGTGGTGACATATAGATAGTAAAATTAGAAGCTCAACAAGAAAATAAACACACACACACAAGAATAATCAAAATTAATTCAAAAGGCAATGGTCTAAGGAATCCTCAAACAAGGGGCATGTTCAAATGTTACATAATCGAAGGGACATTACTTAGTCAAATTTCTAAAAAAGTAAAGATAGCATATTCAAATGTCCATAAAATAAGTAATGACATATAAAAATATTAATGAAATCATACATAGACATGGGGGACACAAGTAAATGAGCATATTCAAATTCTCAAACAAGGAATATAATAGCAAGGCAAGACACTCAGGTAAGTGCATAAAGTAAAAGATAAGAAACCAACATAAGCATGAGATAGTAGCCCATGGATCAAATATATTAGGAAAATATTTCAAGTATATATCATATTAAGTACCCAATGTAATATATAATCATGGGTAATGGCATGTGTAAGTATATTTGTAAGTTCAAACATGATAATTTAGAGTGATCATCAAACCATATAACCTATGTGTATTAATATTAAATAAGTGAATGCCCCTAATGTTTGCAGGACATGAGTAGAGGTAATGCCCAACATCCAAAATAGGAATAGATCATGTATTTGTGTATGCCTACATCACCCTCAAGTAGAAGTGTGACACACATGTGTATATGTATAATTAGCTAAATATATCATCCATAAACATGAAACTAACACATAAATTCCAAGGCGATAATAGAACATGTAGGTGCCAAAAGTGTTTTTGGTTTATTTTTTGTATTTTTTGAATATTTGAAGAGGAAAGACCATCCTATGATTCTATCTAATGAATGGTCATAGATATCTCCCCATTATGAACCTGGTGTAATAATCTTATAGTGTTGTCTAAGAGCACATATAGGTTCAATATCTATCATAGTAGTATTGGTGATGCTCTATGTATGTAAAATAGGACTTAGTGATCATGAAGCAATATTAGGATTAATAGGAGTAGGGGTTCATGAAACCCATCATTGAGTACTCTATGGTTTATTGGTAATAATCATAATAGAAACATGCATAGGTGTTCTAGACATCTGAACATGGTGTGTAGTAGATAGGGATTCTATGGAATCAATTGTATGTCTATGATGTAATGGTATCTCAATTATTATTTGCCTAGTAAAGGGGATTACATGTTACTTACCTTTTTGCAGTGAAGATCCCTAGTAGGCTTGGTAATTAAATGTTTGGGTATAAGTTTTTATTATTCAATTGGATGGTTATATGAAATTCTTTAAACTATAATTACCCAATTAGCATGAATGTATTTAACACACCCATGCACTGTAAAAGGTACTACTCAAAGTGTATGTATCTAACATCTCCCTAATAACTATCAAATATTCCCATAGAAGGTATAACTAAAAAGGAAGTAACCACATGTATGGGACTGACCTATAAATTAGGTCAATCTCACCAAGAACCTTCTAGGATGTTCCATTGAATGCTCTAATTGATCTAGTAGAAGGATGTAAATCATTATGAGTATAACCCAAGTGCATAAGTAATGTCATGGTACTCACTTGCACCATTATCAATCATAACACTTCATATAGGGTGTTTATCAAGGTATGTTTGAATGAATAAAGAATGAATATTAGAGTCATGATCCTTAATCTCACTATCATTGAAAGGAATTGAGGGTTTTTTAATTATAAGAGTATATGTCATGTGTAAGTACCAATAATCCTATCTAGTGGGTGTTTATAATGTGATGGGGGAGGATGTGCATTATATGCCATTTTCACTTCTAGCTCTTTTTTAGAATGGTATTACAAAATATTTTTAAAAATTTTATGTTTATGGTGATCACTAGGTTATGATCCTGATTCCTTTAGATGATCTTTAATTGTAAGATTTTGGTCATCAGTAAGATCTTGTATCTTTTGCTTCAAGGTAAAGCATATGCATGTAGAATGCCCTAGTCCTTGATGATAATCATAACCTGCAAAGACAAAAGCTTTCATGGATTGGAGGGGCAAATCATAGAACCACCTCAAAGCATAATCATTGAGGCTTCTTGGAAATATTTTGGTCAAATTTTTTTTATCATTATAGGCATAGTCAAGGCATGCCAAATAAAAGGATCAAAAATATTTTTTAGGCTCACCTTTACTATCATAAAATATAAACTTAGGTGCAACAAAACTAGTTGCCAAAGGGTGCAAAGATATCTCAAGTGCAAGAGGGTTATGCAACACATCTTACGAATCAATAGCATGAGGATATTTTAAATCATTTTGTTCAATGTTTGTAACCTTGTCTTCCAATGTCTTTATAACTTGAATGACTGTTTGAACTGTAGAGTAATTGGGATTTATATTCACAAGTTGATTAGTCAACAAATGGGATGTAAACATGGTTTGAGTGGTGTTAGGCATTGAAACCAGTATTTGAGTTGAAATATTTTATAATTCCATGGTCGATGTAGCAATAATAGTTTCAAGAAATAAAGATTGGAAGACATAATATATGATTCCACTAGATTTAGGTTGATTAATTGTTATGGAATTAGTTTTAGTGCCCACTAAAGACTTGTTATCACTAGGTGAAGTAGCCTTAGTTTTATCATGTTTACTTATTTCATCTCTTGTAACATACAAAAATCCATCCATTAAGATCTTGTTATTAATAATCAATGCCTCTTTATTTTCCACTTGAAAATTAGTTTTATCATTAACATTTTCCATTGCTTCGCAAACGAAAAATTTAGAATTTTTAACAAAGTACAGCAATTAGGAAAACATAAAAATTAAAAAACCCTAATTGACTTAGGGATTGGAGTTCAAAGATTTGGTTCACCAAATTTTTAACCCTAAATTGGATATGGGTGTTATCCTCCCTTAGCGGTATAATAGGGATAAAAATATAGAAATGATAATGCACAAGGGAAATAATTAGATCTACAAAAAGCTAATTAAATGCTAAATTCAAATATAAGTATACACTAAATTTATTATGTTGGGTATAGGCTAAATATAGAAATTACAACTAATCTATGCATGGAAATGACAAATAAGTAATATGCTTAGCTCATTTTGATTCTAACATGGTGTTAGATTTGGAACATGAACAAAGTAATCTGGAAGGAGATTCTAGAACAATTGTCAGATTTTAGATATAACACTTCTCGCGCTCTGAGCACTAACATCAAGATAGGATGGTTGTATTAACATTATTATTTGGGTTCAATGCAAGTGTCATATATAGAATACTTTTTAAAAAAATATTCAACCACATAGATGGTTATAGGTTTGAATTCACCTTCATTTTGATGTATTCAAATTTAGAACATTGACTATCACTCCTCATGAAATTATAAAACCCTAGTTCTTCATCTTCATTGTGACCTTGGGAGAGATGGGTTAGTGGTCACATGGTATTGAGATGACCTTAAAGACCTCATTGTCAATGGGTACTGCCTAAATAGCCAATACTCCATAAGATGTATTCATACTCATGTAGTTCTCTCGTACATGTTATATTGTGTGTGAATCATGCAATATGTGAAAATCAATTACAATAGTGACCTAGCTTGTAAATTGTTAAATCAGGCTCTTGGGCTACTCTTTTATTACTATAGACATGTGTATGTGTTGTTCCTATTATTAATATGAGAATATGAAGAAATAAGAAACCTTTGCTTTATTAAGTGCTTGATTGAATGCTTTTGATAGGTTGTCTTGGTTTGTGCTAGGTGAAGAATGAATGATGATTGATCTTGTATTTGTATTAATCCCTTTGAAGTAATAACATGCATTAAAGCACTTAGGCCGACCATTAGGATACATTTCATTTGTAAAATATATGACTTTAAGGTACTAGACACTTGTATCAGGTCAAGACACTAACATTGATGCTAGTATTTATCCCATATGTTAGTGTCTAGAGAGCAGGAAAGTAGGTACATGTTTAGAGCTTATAGAGATGGAAGATATATATATATTTTAAGCATTTTGGGTAAGATAGAAGGTTGGGATCATCAACATATTATTAGTCAGACTAAGAGATATAGCTAAGGAGCACAAGATAGAATAGATACAAGACTTGCAGAAGTGGGAAAGGTCCAAAACAGAAAAGAAGAGCCAAGGTCTAAGTTTTCCAAGTGTATAAGACTGAGGTGTTATATAATCCATAAATATCATCTACATAAGATATGGTGATTTTTGGAGGATTTTTTAAACTAAAGAAGAAAAGACACTAAGGGAGGTAAAGAGTAAAGAGTTTTTAATTTAAAAACAAGCCCAAATTTTGACATATGTCATCTATGTTGAAATGCAATTCAAAAATCGGACCAAAGTTTATAGGGGATGATGGCTGAAGATATTTATATGTTCAATATGAACATGGTGGAAGGTGGGTGGAAGAGGATTGTTACACAATTGAGGATGATGAAGAGGAGAAGTATGAAGTTTTATGCATGCAAATAAATTTTTAAAATATAAATTTGGCATTTTCTAGAGAAATCACTCCTTTGGTGGTAATTTAAGAAGAGAAGATTAAATGTTGTGATTTAAGAAGAGAAGATTATGTTGTGATTGGGAGGATGAGTTAGAGAGGAAAAAATAACACAACTATTAAATAAAGTGTAGCATAAAATAGAATGACATTTATAATGTTTTTTATATCTAGGTAAAAGTTTAAGGTTAATTTTATATGTTATAGTTAAGCCATATACTAATTTGGTGTGTGAGACTTCCCTCGTGGAAGCTTGCAAGAGTAATTATTTCCATTTATATTATATTATTCAATTTTATATTCTTGAGTTTTTCCTCATGATTAATTTTAGGAATAATCTGATCCTTGTGAATCTACACTTGGATAAAAATGTGGATGTAAAAAAATAAACATTATTTTGTCATTATGAATGCAGTAAGGATTTATAATGATTTATTGAATTTACATTATAAACTCTTTTTAAAATTCACTACATGTATTTGACTTCAAAAACACTCATCTATAACAAATTAACTATTATGTTAGTTGGAAGAGAGAGAGAGAGAGAGAGAGAGAGAGAGAGAGAGAGAGAGAGAGAGAGAGAGAGAGAGAGAGAGAGAGAGAGAGAGAGAGAGAGAGAGAGAGAGAGAGAGAGATGTAACTAGATTTAATGGGGACTTAGTCTATTGCTCGACTCTATGATGATCTAATAAGTAGTCGTGATGTTTATCATTGTGTCACAACCCTTTGTGACAACACTCCTATTAATATAAGTATCATGGTATATCGATTTTATATATTATGGATCAATCCTTCTAATGAATATGAGATTAAGTTTTTATGTTGATATAAAAAATTTAGAGTTATAAAAATAATTCTAAGTGTGAGAGATTAAGTCTATCAAACTTAAATACAAAGATTAGGTGTAGCTAGTTTGAAATAATAATCTAACTTGAAATAGAAAGAAATTGTGATATGTTTAACATAGTTAATTGACAAATGAAGAGGGAGGCTAAATGGTGGGACTTGGTGTTGAAGTTTATAACTAGTGTTTTTTTATTGGATAAGGGTATTTACATTTTTGGCTAAAGCTATGAACCAGTCTAGGATATAAGGAGGAGGCCCATATCTCTATTACAACTATCATTAATGGCATCTTTTAGCATTACTAACAACACCTATCAGAATATCATCACCAGTATCACCAACACCATCAATGGCTATGGCATCCAAACCAACACCTACCATCGACCAACATCGCCAGCATTCACAACTAGCCTAACATTCCCTTTGATATTTGAACTTAGGTGGGGTTGGACATAACGAAGCCCCATAAATGAAACTAATAATTTATTGAACGGAGGTAATTATTGAAATAATTTGAATGTTTTAAATCTATGATTTTATTAATATAGAAAGTGAAATATATAAGATCACATAATCATTGCGAATCAAAAAGTTTGGAATTTTCAACCAAGCGGGGAATAGTCTACGACAAGAATTTGTAGAAGGGCCATCACTTCATCCATCTCCAAGCTGATAAGGGGCATTTCTCAAACTCTATCCAAAGATCAATTATATGTGTGTGCTTCATCCATCTCCAAACTTTTAAAGGGTACTTCTCAAGCTCTATCCAAAGATTGATTATATGTGTGTGCTTATAAATCGTGTGTATTTTATTTTAGGGATAATTACTTTAGTTAGGTGGAGAGTTTTTGGGAGGTACCTTGTACATGTATCTATTTATTTTTAAAAATTTTAAATTAAAAAAAAAATTTGTGAAGTTGGTTTTGGCAAGAATGTATTTTTCTTTATTTGTGTTTTTTTATGATTTTAGATAGTAGTTGATTAGATTTGATAGTTTTAAGTTTTTATATAAAAATAATATTTTTTTAAAACTAAACATATTTAAAATTTAAACTTTATTTAATTTTTACATTTTTATGAATCATATAATATTATACTTTATTTTGTTAAAATTGATGAGCTCACAAAATATTATCATGAATCAATTTTTATTAAATACAAAAATCACATATATCATAATGAATGAGTTTTATCAAAATAGATGAAACTCAATTCCATTTCTACATACATTTATAAAATCATCATGGACATCAATTATACTACAACCCTTTTTATATAATAATCTTTCCATACATAAAAATAACTTGAGATTTTTTTTTTGGCCTCCCCCCCCCCCCTCCCCAACCCATGGCGGTCCATAGAGAAGACTCCATCTCTTGGGGGCGGGGCAGAGAGATTTGGAATGGTCGCGGTCTCAGGACTAGGACCAGATACAGCCGGAGGATTAGATATAGGTTCGCCGGGAAGTGGAGCCATCCCCCCTGGATCTGGATCTCCCTACCGCCGGGGAATAGGATATGAAGGATGAACTCGAAAATCCCAAGTAACCAGGGGGGCATATTATTATCTCTCTATTCGTAGAGAGGGGGAGTTCCTTACCTTATAGGAGTGAGTAGAGTTATCTATCTAGAGGTTGAGTTTAGTTTAGATAGGTCCCTTACCTATCCCTCTCCTCTCTATCCCTTCCCTCTACTCTACTAAACCTTACTATCCCTTACCTCTCCCTCTCCTTACTATCCCTTACGTAGACCTCTCCTATCTATGAGTAGAGTTGAGTTGAGTTTAGGGAAATTTGGACAGCATCAACGGTCCAAATTGAGTGCATTTATGTAGAATAGAATCGACTGCGTGGATGTGGTGGCGTGGTCTGAGCCCTCGAAAGGCCGTTAGAAGGCACCGACTTTTAACTGTACCAAACATAATACAGGGAGGCGACTGGTAGACCCAAATTTTGAATCTATTAAACACCTAAACCCACTTTGTGAATGAAAAAAGCCGTATCATCTGCTTGTTTTCTCCCGGCGAGAAAAAATGTGTGAAGAATACCTAATCTTACATCCTGAGAATGTAGGGACTCTGCAACTCCTCTATTCTCTTTTCCGGCGAGGAAAAGAGCGTGATTTTATCGAATACCCCGACCATTTCAGGCCTCTCGAGATAGAACAGAAACAATGGATCATCAAGATTTCCATCCTCATAAGAAAAATTTTCCGTTTCATAGCTAAACCCATGTCCAGGATGGGATTCTGTATCGAGTTCGTTTTGAATCTATTATGTGACAATGGAGGGCTCACAGGAATACTCCGGAAGCTTCTAAGAGGTTCAGATCCAATCTTTTTCTTCTTTGTTTATAACATGTTTTCTTTTAAATATTTAATGTTTTTATAGATATTCTTGTCCTCAATCTATATTCATTGTTTCAGCTTTTTCACTAGATGTTCTTGTGGACAATCTATGTTCACAGATCCGGTCTTTTTCTTCTCTGTTTGAAACATGTTTTCTTTTGGATATTTAATGTTTTCAAGGAATGTTCTTGTCCTAAATCTATATTTATTGTTACATTTTTTTCACCAGATGTTCTTGTGGATAATCTATATTCATCATTACAATATTTTTACTGCGCAGTCTACATTGATATTAATAGCCGGTGATCTGAAAAGTCGATCAAAAATCTGATTACAATATTTTTATTCCGTAATTTATATTTATATCAATATAGGGTGGTCTGAAAAGTCTATCTAAAATCTGTAAATGATTGGAAACATTTATTCAGGGGAAGGCGTGAAAAAACCTAAGAGAGGCACAGAAAATTTCATCAGTGCCATTGGGCATTTGGATGAGCGTCTGGACTTAGACAATCGTGATGTAAATATTGGAACTGAAAATGGAGATGGTATTGAAGATATTATCAAACTGGGAAGCAGACGGTGTGCGGATATTTGTATGATGGCTTCAAAAATAGCCTATGAAAATGAATCTGTTATCAGGAATGTCGTCACGAAACGTTGGAAGGTAATTACAGGTTCCAATGTTTCACACTCCAGGTTTCATTGTTTAAACTCCATGACATCAATGAAGGTCACCTTGCAGACCTTTTGGCTGATATTTTGGTTTGAAATCTCTGAATGCAGATGCATTTCGTGGAGTTCTTCGATTGTTGGAATCGTAAGCAATCGACCATTATTCATTGCCTGCTCTCTTCTCGAAACAATCATTTCTCCTTACTTTTCAGACACTGAATAATATAATTTATTTGAATGATATGAATCGTAAATAGTGGATGAAAACTTTCTGGTCAGTGTTTTATTATCTGGACAGTATGATTAGTAAATAGTGGATGAAAAAGGTTCTGGTGAGTTAAAGATTTGATGATTTTACAGTTTATATAAAAATATAAAATAATTTTTTTTAGAAATTGTATCAGAATTATTGCTTCTCAATATTTTGAATTATTGTTTGTGATTTTTCATGAGCAAAAAGAAGTGAATTGAAAAATCACAATAGATAATCCAAAAACATAGAGAAGCAATAATTTTTGCTAAAAAACTAATTTATGTTCTAGTAAGTGTTAAGACAATGTATTCAGGAATCAAAGTGTTCAAAATGACTTTTCCAGAAAATATGAACTCTGGATTGCAAACACTGTAAAGAAAAAAAATTGTTATGATTAGTATTATAATGGCTCCGCTTAGCAATAATGTTATGTTCATATTTGTTTTCATAATTTGAAATAATGGTTGCAAAACGACTTGGATTTATTTAATCAGAACTTTGTCATCCATTTTGCGTTTATTGAAGTAGTTGGGATTTCCTGATGTGCAGCTTTCTTGGAAAAAAAAACCACCCAAGCCTTCATATTCTGTGATAAAGCACAAGATGCAAAATTTGTGGTGATTGCATTCAGAGGCACAGAACCATTCGATGCAGACGATTGGAGCACTGATTTCGATATCTCATGGTACAAAATGGAGCCAATAGGAAGAATTCATCTTGGATTTCTTGAAGCAATGGGTTTAGCAAATCGGTCCAGTAAACAAGTTGCCCAATTTCATCTAAAACCAAATGCAAGTAATGGATGGCCAGACAAAGTCCCAGAAGACCGTGAAAAACCTCTAGCTTACTATGCCATTAGAAACAGGCTACTCAAATTGTTGGAAGAACACAAGGATGCTAAGTATCTTGTCACAGGGCACAGTTTGGGTGGTGCTCTTGCGTTACTGTTTCCTGCAATACTGCTTCTGCATAAACGGAAAAAGCTCCTAGAAAAACTGATGGCAGTTTATACATTTGGACAACCCAGAGTTGGAGATAAACAGATGGGTAAGTATATGAATAAAAAGATTAACCAACCTGAGTCCAGGTACTTCAGAGTGGTATACTGCAATGACATGGTTCCCAGGTTGCCATACGATAATAGCACGTTCCTATTCAAGCATTTTGGTGCATGCATCTACTACAACAGTTGCTACACAGAAAAGGTAATTCTTCTTTGATTTTTCCCAACAAAGTATATATTTATTTTTATTTGAATACACATTCATACTTTTCTAGGCCTTCAGAGCATTTATGCTCCCTCTGGAAAGCTTAGAGCACTCCATCACTAGATCGAAAGTCTCAAAGTACTTCATTTTATTGGAGAGAGTCTTTAAAGTCTCAAGGTACTTAATTGCATTGGGGAGAGTCTTTAGTGTCAGTCTCTAGATACTTTATTTGAATATACATCCATACTTTTCTAGGCTTTCAGGGCATTTATGCTCCCTCTAGAAAGCTTAGAGCACTCCATCACTAGATCAAAAGTCTCTAGGTACTTTCATTGCATCGGAGAGAGTCTTTAATGCTAGTCTCTAGGTACTTCGTTGGCCGTAGATTGAAATCCCTTTGGTATTTTATAGTACAGGAGAAAGTATTTAGATATTCAATCTATAGATGAACATGTACTCTCATGACTTAAGGAGTTAGACTGATAAGAGAGTATTCATAAATTAACATGTATTCTCATTATTAAGGTGGTTTGATAAATAAGAGTGTACTCATAAATCAAGGAAGAGAGGGTTCTATCAGCAGAAGAATACCCAACTCAATGGCCAAGGGAGAGCAGGATAGACCCATAGGAGAGTACTTATGAGTCAAGGGAAAGAGCCTTTATATACTTATTTATAGATGAACCTGCACTCCCCCAACATAAGGGTACTAGACTGACATGAGAGTAATCATAAGCCAAGGGAGAGTGAACTAAACCAATGGAAGAGTAATCATAAGCCAAGGGAGAGTGAACTAAACCAATGGAAGATTACTCTTAAGCCAAGGGAGAGGGTTAAACTAACACGAGAATACTCATAAGCCAAGGGAGAAGGAGTACTTATAAGTCAAGAGAGAGAGGATTAGATCAACAAGAGAATACTCCTAAGCCAAAGGAAACAACCTTTACACAACTCTTCCAATGAGAGTTCTTAAATACTCCCCATAAAAGAGAGTTAGAAAAATATTCATAAGTCAAAAGAGATGCCTTTGGATAACCCTCTCAATATAAGAAGGCTCAACTAAAGAAGAGCACTCATAAGTTAAAGGAGAGAGGAGAAGGCTAAACTAGTTAAAGGAGAGAGGAGAAGGCTAGACTAATGGAATGAATGAGTCAATAAAAGATTTTGATAATGTTTATGAAACCTAACAATTTATGGGACGAAGAGTAGTAATAAGAATGTTCTGGTAGAACTGTTTGACATATAAGGGTTGCCTTAAGGTTGCCTTATTAGTCTAGTAAATTTTCATTTCCTTTTTTATGTTAGATCTTCTATCATAGGTCTTGATAAAAAATAAAAGTTGTTTTGTCTAGCCCCACCTCCTCCAACAAGGTGGCTAGGTTGTTGAATTTCAAGTTATCATCGTACTTGATTCAAATGTCACTATAAGATACACACTTCATGGTGTAGTGTCATTTTGTCTCCACCACTCTATTGTTATAAAATAAGCGTGTTCTCTTTCTCACTATCCATGCCCACTTGTTAGTTTCACACCTAAGATGATGTACGCTAGTCCTTAACTAAACCATCAATATTTTCATCTTCTTCTTGATTTTTGATTCTATGTAGGCCTTTTCATCATAATTTCATGTGGGATTAAATTCTTTAACACAATTAACTCTTTCTCTACCACTATTTTAAGCCACCAATGAACAAGTATTGAGATGGACGGTGACCATAATTACCAAGATTAATGTAACATGCATAGCTATTTGCATAACTATTGAAACATTATTAACTCCAAGAGTTAAATTGGAACATGCACAGCTATTGGAACATTATGTTAAAGAATTTAATCTTATTATTTAATTCTTTGGAACATGGAGGTGGTCGATGACCATAGTCACCAAGATTAATGTACAATTTATTTGGAAAGATTATATCTTGAGCGACAAGGACAAGGATTCTAGTGGAACATGCACAGCTATGGGATTAAATTCTCCAATTAGACTATTAAAACATTATTGGAACATGATCAGCGATTAAACTATAGTCACTATTTGGAATATACATAGCTGTGAGATTAAATTCTTTAACATATTTAACTCTTTCTGTACCACTATTTTAAGCCACCAATGAACATCTATACTTTGTGTTTCCTTACCATCCAAGTCATAACAATGTACTAGTAAGTACTAGTATGGAGGTGAAGAGGCACTTTAGGCGATGGGATAGGGACAAAGAAGAGTCAAATTTCCTTTTTAATATTTCCTGCAATACAATGCATGATTCATTTGATATTGCGTGGAACCTTAATATCAATTTTTTTATTCAAAAGATAGATTGAATTACACTTCAAGCAACCGCAACGGCAGGATCCCTATGTTTCTTTTTCTCTTAATATTTTTTCAGAGAAAAGACTGGCATTTTACTTACTACCTATGCTTTCATACCAACTTATTTGAAATTTCCCTTCCTTTCACAGACATTGGAGGAGGAGCCGAACAAAAATCTTTCGGTGCTATACTACATCCCAAGTTGCATAAATGCAGTATGGGAGCTAATACACAGCTTCATCATTGGGTACACAAAGGGACAAGATTTCAAGGAATGTTGGGTCGGAATAGTATTTAGATGCATGGGTATTGTATTACCGGGCCTCTCAGCCCACAGTCCTGCAAACTATGTAAATGCAATACGATTGAGCCCATCCTCAGTTGATGCTGCCGTTTCAGAGATAAGTATGGAGGTGGACGGTGACCATAGTCCCCAAGATTAATGTACATTTTTTTATTTGGAAAGATGATCTCCTGGGCGACAAGGACGAGGACCGTGACGACTGCGTTACGCGTGCAATTATGACTTAGCGTGTCTTACAGTACACGTTAGATATTGTCATAAAAAACCAAGGATTCATTGTCGTACTCACCAGTTTTTCTGGAAGGATTTCTCCCGTTTGTTGTGGAAATTATACTCATCTTTCATTCAATTCAAAACCTCTATTATTATTAAGAAAAAAAATCTGCACACATTCCTCTTATGGGCACCACATACACAGCGTGAACAATGATGTTTAACTTTTTACGGAAACCATGAGATTCTCCTGAGTTGGTATTGACCACCGTGACCACCCCCAACAGGGCAACCGTGATGTCATATTGACAAATGCTATTGTCATGATTTTGCATTGTCCGTAAGTTTTGGCTTTTTAACTGTATTGGCAAATGGTAAAGTCTGAGCAGTCAGTCCTATATACTTAAATTTAAAATATATACAAAACTTCGTAAGGATTGTGGTCCAATTCGTTAAGGCTTGCAATACCATCTATTCAGGTATAATTTTTTAAAGATTGACAAGTTGGTCAAAGGAGATACCAATTAAGTATACGTTTACTCATTAACTACTTAAAAGGTAAAGATGTCGATCTAAATAGATATAGATGTTCAAATAAATTGTAATAAAAATATTCATAAATATTTAATTAAGTTAAATAATATACATAAAACAATAATTAATTTAATTAATAAATTTTAAACTTAAAGGAGGAGCTGATATGTAAAGCTGAAAGATATATTTTGATTAACATATTTACTGACATGTGCCAATAAAAATGTGCATCCACATAGGAGACAATCATTAACCTTTAAAATCGTGTTAAATAGAGAATATTATCTAGTGCATGGTATACTCTCCAAACATTGTCTGGACTACATAGATGCTTTAGATAAAATTATAGACAAGTTTAACTTTTTTAAAGACTATGTTTATCTAGTTTGAGTCTTAAAACAAATTCACTTAGAATCTTGTGCCTTCATCTGATCATGTCCAAAACATGAATTTCTCTCCTTATCCTAATTGAATTGCAATACCTAAAAAGCATGAGGGAAATAAAATATATTTTGAAGTTGTGTTATATCATAGAATAGTGGAACTATCTTGAAATTAAAAATTTTTAACATAGTTTTCTTCCTCCAAATTATTTTGTTCATATGACTAATTATTATAAATTAATATGCAAATACTCTTACATGTTAATGCCTCATTTATTCATCTATTTGTTATTCTATGTCATCCACATATTCTTTATCATACTTGACTCTTTCTCTACCACTATTTTAAGCCACCAATGAACATCTATACTTTATGTTTCCCTACCATCCAAGTCATTACAATGTAGTAATAAGGACTAGAAAGGACGTGAAGAGGCACTTTAGGCGATGGGATAGGGACAAACAAGAGTCAAATTTCCTTTTTATTGTTTCCTACATTATGCATGATTCATTTGATATTGCGTGGAACCTTAAAATCAATTTTTTTATTCAAAAGATAGATTGAATTACACTTCAAGCAACCGCAATGGCAGGATCCCTATGTTCCTTTTTTTCTTAATATTTTTTCAGAGATAAGACTGACATTTTACTTACTACCTATGCTTTCATACCAACTTATTTGAAATTTCCCTTCCTTTCACAGACATTGGAGGAGGAGCCGAACAAAAATCTTTCGGTGCTATACTACATCCCAAGTTGCATAAATGCAGTATGGGAGCTAATACACAGCTTCATCATTGGGTACACAAAGGGACAAGATTTCAAGGAATGCTGGGTCGGAATAGTATTTAGATGCATGGGTATTGTATTACCGGGCCTCTCAGCCCACAGCCCTGCAAACTATGTAAATGCAATACGATTGGGCCCATCGTCAGTTTATGCTGCCGTTTCAGAGATAAGTATGAAGGTGGACGGTGACCATAGTCACCGGGATTAATGTACAATTTTTTATTTGGAAATATGATCTCCTGGGCGACAAGGACGAGGACCGTGACGACTGAGTTACGCGTGCAATGCGTGTCTTACAGTACACGTTAGAAATCGTGAAGAAAAGCCAAGGATTCATAGTCGTACTCACCAGTTTTTCTGGAGCGATTTCTCCCGTTTGTTGTGGAAATTATACTCATCTTTCATTCAATTCAAAGCCTCTATTATTATTAAGAAAAAAAATCTGCACACATTCCTCTTATGGGCACCACATACACAGCGTGAATAATGATGTTAACCTTTTACGGAAACCATGAAATTCTCCTGAGTTGGTATTGACCACACTCATCACCCCCAACAGGGCAACCGTGATGTCATATTGACAAATGCTATTGTCATGATTTTTGCATTTTCCGTAAGTATTGGCTTTTTAACTGTATTGGCAAATGGTGAAGTCTGAGTAGTATATACTTAAATTTAAAATATATACAAAACGTAGTAAGGGTTGTGGTCCAATTCGTTAAGGTGATTGCTTGCAATCCCATCTATTCAGAAATAATTTTTTAAAGACTGATAATTTGGTCGAAGGAGATCCCAATTTAAGTATATGTTTATTTATCAATTATTTAAAGGTAAAGATGTCAATATAAATAAATATAGATGTTTAAATAAATTGTAATAGAAATGCCCATAAATATTTAATTAGATCAAATAACATGTATAAAATAATAATTAGTCTAATTAATAAATTTTAAAATTAAAGGAGGAGCTGATATATAAAGCTGAAAGATATATTTGGATTAACATATTTAGTGATATGTGTTAGTGAAAATGTGCATCCATAGGGGAGACAATCACTAACCCAAAAATCATGTTAAATAGAGAATATTATCTAGTACATGGTATACTCTCCAAACATTGTTTGAACTACATAGATGCTTTAGATAAAATTATAGACAAGTCTAAACTTTTTTAAAAATATGTTTACCTAGTTTTAGTCTTTGAAAAAATCACTTAGAATCTTGTGCCTTCGTCTGTTCACGTACAAAACATAAGTTTCTCTCCTTGCCCTAATTGAGTTGCAATACCTAAAAAGCGTGAGGTAAACAAAATGTGTTTTGGGGTTGTGTTATACCATGTAATAGTGGATATATATTGAAATTTGTAAGGCCCCTCTACAATAACAATATCAAAAATGACAAACCTCAATATCTGCAGTAATCAAGTATGCAAACTATTGTCATGCAATATCTATAACATGAACTTGAATGCTTCAATGAATTATTACACTTATCTAAAATGCTTTTAAACACTCGTTAAATGCTTGTAAATAATGAATTCTCTTTATCTTGCTTAGAGTATACCTAGATGAACTAGAATGTATGTCTATTTATAGACAAATTAAATTCCTATTAGGACCTTATTGGTGTCCCAACCAACCCCTAATGGTCAAAAAGAGAAAAAGGTAGGTAAACAATACAAGAACACTTAAAGTGAAAATTGGCCACCCAAAGAGTTTAAAGAGCATAAAAACACTCTACACAAGCCCTAGGAGCATATGGACACTTCGAATAAAGAGGTTTAATCATGTGGGGACCCATCGAAAAGAGAAAAATGAAGTTATAGAGGGTTGAGAGAGGGTTTAGGAACCATTAGAAGTCAATAAAACATTCCAATAATGCCTAATTTAGACTATAACTAACAAGTACATAAACATCAATTTAATGACTAATAAATTCCTGGGGGGGACATTTTTGGGTGTGCATATTTTTCCCCATTTTGATGTGTTTGTGCACGCATGCATACATATCAAGTTACATGAAGACTCATGGATATAAATGTTTGTGTGCTACGACCTCCAAACCCAAATTCCATGTATCTAGGAATATGCAAAAATATTATTTGTTTTTCTACACATGCATGGGTGAGTGTTAAATAATAATAATATGATGTTCCATCAAAGTTTGAAAAATTAGGAGTGATGCACCTAATGTAACTCAGAGCTGGATATAATACCCTTGTGAATCAAAATGCCTCAATTTCTATGTAACTCCCAAAAATAAATTTATGAGTAAAATTTTTACTAACGATTTAAATAAAGCTAAAAAAAAAAAAATGCTAGAAAGAAGTAGGTTCAATGTCATTAGGTACTTTATAAAATTGAAGAAGATCATACAATATATTCTTGTGAACTTATGAAATATGCAAGAGATCTAAAATATAAATTAGTGAAGGTGTCATGTTCAATTATTTGCCAAGATCATGTTGATTCTCAATGGAAGGAGGGGAAGATTTGGGTTTAGAAGGAAAAAAGCCTTGAATAGGATTATTTTTAGAGTATGGTGAAGGACTTTGAAGCATGGCCTTCAAACATTGAGTTATGACTGCACAATTTCAAGTTGGTGAAGGGTTACTTGAATAAGAAGGAGGGGTAAGACCTAGAATGGTGACCCATGATTGTTGAGGCACAACAATGTTATTGCATGTCTGAAAAGGGACACTAGGATATGAAGTAAGAGGTCATAAAATAGACAAGGTAACATTTTGAGGTGTGTTAGAAGGTTAGCGAAGAATAATCTTAATAGTAGCTATGTGGTTGTTAGTAATTTGACCTACAACATTGTTGTAGTTATATGGGACATCATGGTATCTAATTTGATTAGCTTGGGAATCTTGAACTTGATTATGATTTCCTTAATTCTAATTTTTATTATGATTCAACCCTTGATTCTAATTATAGGGTTATTGTTAATTATTGGATTTATGCTTTGGAAATGGGTCCTTGTAAATACCCATATTCTGATTAGAAGTAGAAGCATTGTTATCTAACTCAATGTCACCTCTCTTAAGAAGATATTAGATGAAGTGTCTTAATTACATGCACCTATGAATTCCATGCCCTTTGACATGATGGTAATCATGATATTTGTTGTCTCTATACCATTAACATTTTCATTGGTCTTATGAAAAAGGATTTGTGTTAGGCCAAATGATCATGTTAGCCAAAACTAATTTCTGAAATACCACCTCAATAGGTTCATCAAGCTCACTAAATAAATTTTTTTTATACTAATTATGTCATGGATGTGGTATTTGTAATGTAATAGAGGGAATAGGTGGAGCATTTTGGATAGGGGTGGTTGCACCATTTGCACATGTTATGATTTTATTACTCCATTACCTACTACATTCTTGTTTTTTTTTTTGTTTGTGGATTATTTATAGCAAAGAAGCATCCCCCTGCACAATGTCTATGTGTGGTTCTATACACAAATCAAAACATCATCATATTTTTCATAATCAAATTTAAGCAACTGAATAATATAGCTACATATATGCTAATCATGATGTATATTTACCAATGAGCATATGTGGATAGTCGCCAACATTTTACATCATGATAAAATACTACAACATCATCAAAATCAATCACATTTTATATCTAAATCACATACAACATTATCATGGAAATTTAAAAAAATGAAATCATGGAAAATAAATATACATCTACATTAATATCAAATATCTAATCTACACCATGATTCAACATCCATGAAATTAGAAGAAGCATCATATATATCAAAATAATATCAGAGACCATATACATCATGTGATCAAAAATAATATATGTGTACATCTCAAAATAATGACTATACATTAAGATATATATATATATATATATATATATATATATACATCACAAAATGCAAAATGCAAAGCTATAATAAAAAATTACCTTCGACTCTGATCATCCCTAGGAGGGATCCTTTGTGCACTTTCCTATTCAAATCTTTTTCATGTACCATGTGGTGGTTGTGGTTGTGGTGGGCCCATCACTCTCTACTTCAGGGAGGTTATTCCATTGATCTCTCTGATGTCATGGTATGATGTAATTTAGATGTGCATATAGACCTTTGGCTATGAGTATGCTCATGAAATCTTGATACCCTAGCCACTACCAGTACCACCAACTCATATAAACTTTGATATATTATCATGCCTCATCCTTGGTCTATAGCACATCATCCTTATCTTTCACCTAATTAGTTAGTGCCTTGGCCAAACACTACTCTGCCATAATTTGTCTAGTTGTGTCTCACACCCCATGAAGCCTCTACACATTAGCTTTTACCTTGTCCTGCTAACTAATAGTTATAACTAGTTTTGCATCCCTCACGGTGAGTTGGACCTGGATGGATTTCATCTAGGAAACATATTCCTTTAGTGCAATAATATATATGTCTCTCTTTGTGATGATACCCTCTAATTTGGTGGTCTCACTTTACAATATAGTACTCTCACCCTCATCCCTACCAATTGTTTTTATATCCCAACCACCTCCTTCTCCATCCCTGATATCTATGTAATCTTGGTTGTTATCTCCCTCTCCAGCTTGTCTATAGTGGCCTAGTTAGCCTTTGATCTACCTGGCTAAGATTGCCCTATATGACTATCCTCTATTATATACTGATCCTTTTGTGATAATAAGGGTCACCTATATGTCTTATATCTTTTTTTTATCCTTATCTCCATTTATATTAATCCCCTCTCTCATATCAATGTCTTATTCAAAAGACTCCCTTCCACTAATGTTACTATTATTTCCACTATTGTTGCTTTTATTTCTAGTACTCTTGGAGACAGAGCCAATAACCATAAGTATCGCCCACTACACCAATGCTTGTTGTGGTGGTGCTTATATAAAAATGGGACCCTAAACTATAATATGCCCCTATACTTGTCTAGGCATTTGGCATATCTTGTCTATGTTGTCTCTACTGACATAGCCTCAACTACTCACCCCTTGGAGGCCTCGATATAGTCAGTCATATTGGTATAAATTATGGCCACTAAACTGCATAAGTACCAGTTACCCTACATATAATATCCATCCCTCATATACCCATGACATTAGTTTTAATTTCAAGAAGTTGCCAAGTATTATTTCTTTAAGGATGGGAGGCCCCCACTTGCTAATTCTTAGAGCATGTGGGTAAACTAGTGAGGCCCATCAAGTACATCTTGTTGCCACCCAAACTACCTTTACACATGATCTAGTTGGTATCTCTCTATTGTGAATTCATGATGACCTGTAATGTTTCATGGGGTAGTCCTGAACTGTGTCATGGTGCCATCCTCTTGTCAACCAAAATTAATATGCATGTATGGTCATCAAATAAAGTCCACATCAACCATCTTATTGATCGATTGTCCATGGAAATATACATCTCTTTGGTGCCTTTGTTAGTACCCTGTCAAGTACCATCCATAAACAATTGGATCATCTAGCTTTTAATGTTGTCTATCCCCCACTAGTCACTCTATTGTAATGTGCTCCCAAGCCTAGATCTGAAATAGTGTGTAGGGTCTAATGCTCCTACCTTGATGATAGGCCATCATATGTAAATATTTATATAGTTGGGATGATATTACTAGGCCCTAATAAAAGCATTTCATCAAGTCTAACATGTCATAGATCACTTATATTAGGCCTATGTAAAAAAACTAGTCACTCTTATCAAGCAACAATATATCATTGAAAATAGTGATAAAACTCATAACCTCCCTATCAATCAATGGCTAAAATCCATCTTTAGGAAATTCCAAGTCCTCCAATGCATCTATGTCTATCATCAAACCCTCGACCATGATGTCAGTGAAGCTAATCATGAACTCTAGTAGTATTAACCGTCTCCACTACATCCAACAAATTATGGGTCCCAGAATAAAAATGTAGAGTATCTAAAAAACATCTTTTAGTGTAATTATCACCTCTTTAGTATCCAAATGGAAATTATTCATCGATGAGTGCCAATGCTTGGCTAGCATATAAAGGTAGGATTTGTCTATTCAAATCAAATACATCTACGTAATATGTCTCAATCCCACTAGGCATGCCAAATATAAATGCATGATTCAAAAGGAGGTTAGCTCTTATTAGTCATAAAATTAAACATGAAAATAATAAACAACATAATGTCCTAGGCATGGTCCTCAGATTGGACAAGGTCTAAGAAGAAACAAACTATCAAATCAAAGACAAGCCAAAGACAATTATAACTTCTCATGGATGTCATTGTTGTCATTCAAAATGTACACCTATGGATACTTGATAGTGTAGGTAAGCTTTACATTGGGGAGACCTCCCTTGTGCAATAAGGAGTCGACATTGAGTGTGAAAATATTATTGTGAAGTTACACGTGCGAGCATCAATTTTTTTCTATAATGATGGAAATGTCTCCAAGGCGTGGGACCCTTGCACTCCTTGGGATGAGTCTCCAGAGTAGGTCAGATTCCTTCTATTATAAGTGCACCTGGTTTAAGACTAGAGCATGGACCAAAAGAGTAGAAAGGTAATCTATCGCTAGTCTAAAACCTAACGATTTACTGAGGAAAAGGGAGGGAGAAGATAAGAGAGTGCAAAAAATAAAAAGTGATGTACCTAGAATAGAGCAAGTGCTCCTACTAACATAAACATAATACAAGCACTTAATAACATGATAATATCACACAGTTTCCACTAAGTTACTCTACATGCATGAGTACTTTGCATAGAGGCACGGGAACATAACGCTACGATGATATGGATGACAAATGGTCCATAAACAACATCAACATAGACCTGAATGTGCACAGAATGTGACCAGGGAGTGAGATCTAAGTTTAATGAAGAGGTGCAAGGGATGAGTGATTAAAGAGAGGGGTGAACATTACCCACAAACAAAAATCAATAAACACAAAGAGCACACAAATCATGAAAATAATGAAAAGAGGTGAACTTAATTCTCATTAGCATACAAATATTTAGCCAATACAAGTGTTCATGGAGGGTAAATTTTTACAGCTTGAGGGTACTAAAAAATGTTGACCCTTTTACAATAGAAGAACCAAGATTTTATAGAAGATCAAGCCAATTTTACAATAAATGTGCCTCTTGGGAGATGGATGGAGCATTTAATCCATTTGTGGCATCATCACCATGCTTCTTGAAGTTTGTCTAATGATTATACCTGGGTTGGTGGCAGGATCACTTCTATATGCATGTGCATCAGAGAATGGAGGATTTCCCTATAGATGTCAGAGGATGGCATGAACTCAAGTTCCAATGTCAAGTAGCCACTTTTTGAATTAAATTATTCTAACAATGCCTAAAGCTTCACTCAACACCTCTAATGACCCTCTTTATGTCTAGCTACCACTTGGCAAGTGGCACTTCCTGATTGATCTTGGGTGTGGCATTGCAGGAATAACATGTGTCACCTTGATGGGATCTCAATGGAGTCTTTTTTGGTTTCTAGGTAAGAGGAGCATGGATATGATACATGGAGGGTTGGCGCTATTCTTGCATTATGACTACTTAGTGGTTCCCCTTTTCCTTCTACATTGGCCAATGGTGCTAATTGCACTTTTGTTAGAAAGGGACTAGCCTTAGATGAATGTTGTGTCACCATGTGGAGAGCTAACAGTTATCATGGGTACTTAGGAACCTATGTGTTTGATTAAGCGCAAGGCTACCACTTGGTAGCGATAGAAGAGGTTGTGCCTTGTGCAACAGTGGGGTGATGGTGTATAATTATATGCATAGGCAAGGAGCTACATTGTACAAGTGTAAGGAATATTTTGGATAAAAGTGTACATGAAGATTGAAGGTCTTAGGTGCACCTTTGATAGTTCACAGATGCTTCCTATGCTTTCCTTTTACTTAACCATTTTGGGATCCAAGAACATGTATCATTGAGCTTGTGCACCCCTTGACCTGTGTTGTGTGAGCATGCATCAAGGACCTTTAGTGAGTATGAACCATCCTCTTACTCTTGTGTAGACCTATGCCTCTATCTTGGACTCGAGCATAGATTGAAAGTGTTTACACGTTCTCCACTTGAAGTTATAAAGACTTCACAGGTACACTGATCTTTCATAGGGTCTTAGGAGGCCTTCCACTGACTAAGGGGTGACTTAGAAAGTCAACACTTCTAGCAACCTCTATAGGTTGCTTGCCTACAAATCAAGAACCCAATAGCCTTTGAGTAATCCATTGGGCAAAGAGTTTTTGGGACTTATAAATCCTCCATTTCTGAATGCACTATCTACATGCCCTAGATTTTGAAATGAATTAAGATTCACCTAACAAGACAAGAACTAAACCAAAGGCATTTAGATGAAAAGACCTAAGCTAAGAAAACACTATGCACAAGCGCTTGGAAGAAATAAAACCAATTTAAACAAGGGAAAGGGGGCACATTTTTAAGGAAATGAAAAGCATCTATTCTACTTATTTACAAATATATACAAAGAACTAATGGAGATAGTGCTTGAGATGAATTCCATTGACTGGGATAGGTAGCTCGTCTCCATGCATTCTGGCAAGCTGGAAGGCATTGGATGACTTGTAATTGGTGATGGTATATGAACCTATCCATATTGTGTCAAACTTAGTGTGTCTTTCATCTTTTGCTTTATTTGTATCTCATTTGAGCACTAAGTCTCCTTCCTAGAAACTTCTCTTGCTGGCCCTTTTATCAAAGACCCTCTTGGTTTGTGCTTGTTGGAGCTCAATGGTGCATGTAACTTGCACTCTAGTTGCTATGAGATCCATGAGTTCTACCATTGTTTCTTCAAGGGGATCACTCTCAAGTATCTCTAACTGGTGTGTGAGTTCAAATGAAGGTAACTCAATGGATATTAGTAATCTAGCTTCCCTTCTATAGACTAGCATGAAGGGAAAATTTCCCAACGCTTTTTTGGGCATGATCTGATCAGCCTACAGCGTAGTCTTGAGCTTAGCATGCCAAGTTCACTGGTTATCCTCCAAAGTCCTCTTTATGATACAAATCAGGTTCTTGTTTATGGATTCAGCTAGACCATTACCTTAAAGATCATCGTTCAATGAAGTGCTCAAGTAGATGTTATGCTTGATGGCCCATTCACTGATTCTGGTTCTAAGGAAAGCTAGTGCATTATTAGAGATAATGGTGTTCAAAACATTGAATCTCATTGTAATTCCATCATATAAGTTGAGGATGGATGTCTCATTAGCCTCCTTGAGCACAACCACTTCTAACCACCACATGAAATAGTCAATGGCAGTGAGAATCCACTTATGCCCATCACTTGATGGTGGGTTAATCATGCCTATGAAATCTAGGCCCCACTATGAAAAAGGTTGGTCATCTTGAATCAGGCGTAGTGGTAAGGATATAAGCCTTTGTTTACCTATGAATAAGTTGCATTTCTTATAAACTCACATGTAAGTGTGTACATCTTTGAACAAAATTGGCCAAAAATATCCAGCTCACATGATCTTCACAGTAATGGTCTTAGGTGAATAATGGCCTCTTGCAAGGCCATCATGGAATTATTTAAGGATTTTGCCTATTTACTCTAGCTCTATGTGCCTCAAAATGATTCCATTAAGATCTTTATAGAAAATTATTCCCTCAATTAGTACATAGGGAATGGACTGTAGGCATAAATGCATGTGCCTAGCTTTATCAAGGCCGAGGGGATGTTCATCATGTTGAAGTAAGGTTCTCATGTCCTGTGCCCAGCTAGTAGCATCTCCTTTATTGGCATGCTCATCATCATGTGACACTAATACTATGCCATCTTCCAGCTTTACCACCTCTACCATTTGCTCACAGAGTCCCTTCCCTCACACCATATTTGTGACTTAGATGTCTATGTCATATTCTATTACTTGCATGATCCAACTAGCCCTTTTTTCACCAATGTCCTTGTTGAGGAGGAACTCCTTGACATGTGTGTGTGCTACCATGAGTTGGATTTTGTTCATGGAGAGCATGTGACTAAATTTATTCATTTCTCTCACAACTATGAGTGTATACTTCTCCACAAAGCTACAGTGCAACTCATAATCCTTTAGCGCCTAGCCAAAGAAGGTGACTGGTTTCTCTAGTTTTTCTTTGTTATGCCACGTTAGGATGGCTGAGATGCCTTCATCTCCACTAAATGCATAAAGGATGAAGTCCTTACCATAATCTAGGTTGATTAAGGTGGGAACTTACATGATGGCACACTTGAAGGCCTAAAAGCTATCTCTACCCTCACACGTCCAACTGAATGCAACATTATTTTTTAATATCATGGTGAGGGGTTTGACCAAGATGATGAATCTTGGCATAAACCTTCTCATGAAGTTGATTCTCCCCAGAAAACTTTAGAGACTCTTCTTATGGCTTGGAAGGGGAAGGGATGAGATAGCTTTGACTTGCTCTAGATCAATTGTGAGTCCCTCCTTATAAATAATGTGCCCAAGGAGGGCACCTTCATGTACTACAAAGATGTATTTTTTAGGGTTTAGAGAAATTATGAACTCTTGACATCTCTAAAAGACTTGCTCCATGTAATCTAAATGATCCTTCACACGTTTGGAGAAAATAGTTGTCGTTAAGGTAAACCAAGATGATATTATTGATGAGATCTTTGAATGCCATATCTATGGCTCTCTAGAAGGTTGTGCCTACATTTGTTAGGCTGAAATCCATGCATTGATATGTATAGGTTCCCCACTTAGTGGTGAACATGGTCTTGTATCTATCACACTCTTGCAATCAAACCTGGTTATAGCCAGAATAACCATCCAGCAATAAAAAACTCCCTATGCCTGTGACCATTTACAATATTTACTCCATGGGTGGAAGAGGATAGTGGTCTTTGAGGGCATCCTTATTCAGGTCCCTAAAGTCCACGTAGAGACATATCTCCCCATTCTTCTTTCTCACTAGTACCAAATTGGTGACCCATGAGGAGTGTTTGATGGGAAGTATTATACTGGATGCAATGAGCTTGGAGAGCTCCTTACACATCAATTGCTCCAAATTTGGATTAGTGGGTCTCTAATTTTAGTGCACGAGCTGCATGCCAAGGTCTAGCTCAATTATGTGTTGTGCAATGCCTAAATCAAAACCTTTGAGATCTTTGTAGCTCTATGTGAAGATGTCATCATATCTCCTATTGAGTTGAATGAATCTTTAAATTTTTGGCACAAAACACACCTTACCAAATTTAATAGCTTTTCTTTTTGAAATGTCTATAGGTGCAAATATGTCTTCCTTGGTTGTCATGTTATGCCTCTCTCCTTTGAATTAGTCATCAGAATCAAAGATACTCTCTAGGGTGACTATTCCCTTTGGCAATTTGTTCCCCTCTAGCTGGATGACATGTTATTCATATTGGGCTTGTAGTTACACCTGATTCATGGCACAAAACTCTACCTCATCCTATAAAAAGTTAATGATTCACTCATCACTTTTGAACACTTTCCAATTTTCCATGTTATTAGGAATTGTTGGTTTGACCACTAGCTTGACAAGTTGTTCAAATTCTTCCATTATGTTGCATAGAATGTCATATTATGCACCTACAGTTGCTATCCTATCCACATCAGTATTCTATGCTCTTGGTATATACGTAAATGTTAAAGGCATCAAACCCTTCAATAATATCCCACACCCTATGGTTATAGGCTTTCATCAAGCTATTTTTGGTCATTCTCTACACTCTGACTTGGTTCACAACTAGTTCACTATCACCCAACACTTACAATACCTTGATTCCTTTCTTATGCACAAGTTGGAGACCTTGAATTAGTGCCTCATACTTGGCAATATTGTTTGTACAAGTGAACTATAGTCTATAAGCATAGAAGTAATTTTCATTTTAGGGTGACACCAATATGACACCATCTCCTATGCCACTTTTGCTTTGGGAGCCATCAAAATACAACTACAACACTCTTTCAGAATACTCACATTATTCATGAGTTCAGGCAGTGTTGGATAATCTTATATAATGCAATATGTGCCAAGTATTATTTCTACGTTATCATATGGATCACACTCAAAGAGTTCACATACCCATTCATCTAGCAGATCATCTAGGATTTCCTCCAATGGGGTCATGCCTTCATGGAGAACTGGATTCTCCTTTTGATTGAACATTGCATAGTTCTACTCGACTAGACTAAGAGTGTATGGCTCAATGTGGATTTTGAATATGGGCTTTGTCTCAATGGTCATCTTGGTCCTTAACAACATATGCAACCAATCTGAAGATAAGTATTCACCCATTTTTTTCATGAAGTCTCAAGAGAGTTAGATGGCAAAATAGGGGGCAAGTTGATGACTAGGATATCTTACACAATGGAAAGATTCAAGTAGGCATGCAACATTAGATTCAAGCTATTGATTACTCATATCACTTTCATCGATGTGCTATCAGGCTCCACTACTCCCTTTGGAATGGGAGAATATGCAATTTCTATCATGTTCGTAATCTTTTTTAGCATTACTAAGCTACTCACACTAGAGTCAATCATGTAATTGTGTACCAAGTGATGGTTGATGATTAAAGTGACATAGAATGTGGGTGACTTATTAATTATGTTGTGCACTGGTGCTTCTTCCTTTAGTTGACATAAGCTTGTAGAAGTGGTGAGCATTGGTTGGGGTGCTTGACACTATTAGAATCCCTTCAGTGCATCTTAAAGTAAATTTTGTTGGGATGGAATCGTAGTTGCATCGTACATTGTGACATTGAGGTTGGTCTTCTTCATCTGTATCACTATGTTAAAAGGGATCAGGTATCCCTTTTAATATAGTTTTGAGGGTATAACTTATTCCAATGTCGACACACTAGTTGGAGATGGTCCCTCTTTAGAAATAATGTTTTTTGGGCATGGAGGTTATGCAGGTGCCTTAGCTTGCACACCTAAATGATTGACTTGGACCATGAAAGAAGAGGTCATTGTAGTAGGCATGATTTCCTCTATCAGTCTCCTTTTGAATCTTGTGTTAAAATCAATTGGGGTGCTTCCCCTACTAGGTGCACTAGTCTAGTTTATGTAACCAAAGTCCTCCTCTTGCCAATTTATAAAGGCAAACCCATCCTATGAGTGAGTTAGCACTCTCTCCCATTTACAGGGCTATGCCACTCATTTTCTCTTGTAGTTGAGGCATGTCCTGAACCATAAGTGCTTGGTTCAAAATCTCATTTGCACACGTATCTTGATCATGTAGTTGGTTACATGGAAAACACCACTCAAAATCCTATGCAAGATTGTTTTGTGTTGGAACAAGAGCTTTAGAGGTTCTAGCAACATTATATTTTTGTGCATAGGGTACTCTATTGTAGGTGAACCGGTTTTACATTTATGCACCACTTTGATAGGGAGGCTTGTTTAACTATTATTTCAATGCGTAAGGTTGTTGGGGTTTGGGGTACTATGTTTGTTATCTTTTGAGGGTAATTAACTCATTCTTGAAACTTTACAGCAGTTCTTTTACTTCATGTAACTTATTAGGAGGGGGATGGCCAAGGCAGGTGGACTCACTGTAGTAGGAATAGGTACTAAAATGGGTTGTGCAGTTGCATGGCTAGGTAGAGGATCTAAAAATATAATCATAGGGGGTCTAGGTGCAATCTTGCCTACTTGAATCAAACAATTATTTACTTGCACAACTACCTCATAGGCATCAGGGAGGTTTGTGCCTCCCATAGATTAAATCATCACTATACATCACTATTAAGAGATTTTAAGAAACAAAATAATGCATTGTTAGAATATGGCTTACACATAGTTGGCATTCCATCCCAGATCCTTTGGAATCTAAAGTTGAAGTTGACCATAGTCTCATGCGGTGCTCGCTTGATAGTTGTGCACTACTCCATTAGGGATAAGTGATCACTCTAGTCTTTAAACTATTGGTACAACTTTTTGCCAAGCTCATCCTAGCATAAATAAAGTTTGGTTTTAAGCTTTGATACCATTGAAGAACTTATCCATTAAAGGAATAAGCTATCAGCCTAACCGTGATGTTATCCTAGGTGACATGGTTTACCATGCAAATATCTGTAATGTCTTGGATATGCTCTATGGGGGAAGTTGAATTTTTACTGATGAAGTAGGGAAAGCTTTTAAGGGTTGATATTGGAATGTCATCATACTACACTAGATTTAATGGACTACCTCTATTGAAATCCATAAATGCCTGATTTCTTGGCAATATTATAAAAGGAATGGGGAATAGGCTTTTTCTGGGTGTAAAGGATCTTTTGTATGGAGGAGTAGATTACACTTTGGGAGGCAACTAGCTTACACCACATCCTTTAACAAGGGAAAAAGATGCTCTAACTCTCCTTCTCCTTGATGGTTTGAGAGTTCAATAAAGTGGAAATCAATGCCTCTTGTAGATGACCTTATTCTTCTTGGCATGTGATCAAGGAGCTAGTCTTTACAAACTAGAGATATTTGGAGTTGTTAGGTGATCTTACTTAGTGTCTACTACACTTGATGGATAAATAAATCATTGATTCTTTAGATTTTTTTATTGATCCCATCAAGTGTGCTAAAAACTATTGTCATTCAAATTGTGCACTTATGGATGCTTGATGGCACAAGGAAGCTTTATGATGGGGTGCTAGGCATGGAGTTCCTACACAAGGTGGAAGAGGAGTTAGTGTTGGGTGTGAAAGTATTATTGTAAAGCTACATGCATGAGAAAAAATTGTCTTGTAATGATGGAAATGTCCCTAAGGTGTGGGACCCTTGCACTCCTTGGGATGAGTCTCTGGAGTAGGCCAGATTCCTTCTATTCTAAGCACACCTAGTTTAGGATCAATGCGTGGACTTAAAGAGTAGAAAGGTAATCTATCACTAGTCTAAACCTAATGATTTGCTAAGAAAAAGGGAGGGAGAATGTAATAGAGTGCATAAAATAAAAGGTGATGTGCTTAGAATAAAGTGAGCATTCATACTACCATAAACACAATGCAAACACTTGAGAACAATACAATATCACATAGTTTTTACCAAGTTACTCTACATGCATGAGTGTTTTTCATATAAGTGTAGGATTATAGCGCTACAATGATAGGGATGACAAATGGTCCATAGATAGCATTAACACATATTGGAGTGCACACAGAATGTGACTAGTAAGTGAGCTTCAAGTTAAATGAAGAGATGCAGGGGATGAGTGATTAAAGAGAGGGGTGAACATTACCTATAGATAGAAATCAACAAACACAAAGAGCATATAGATCATCAGAATAGAGAAAAGAGGTGAACTTAATTCCCATTAGCATATAAATATTTAACCAATACAAGTGCTCATGGAAGGTAAATTTTTGCAGTGTGAGGCTACTAAAAAATGTTGACCCTTCTACAATAGAAGAACTAGGCTTTTATAAAATATCAATCTATTTTTACAATAAATACACCACTTGGGTGATGGGTGGAGTATTTAATCCATTTGTAGTGTTGTGACCATGCTTCTTGAAGTTTGTCCAATGATTGGACTTGGGTTGGTGGCAGGATCACTTCTTGATGCATGTGCATTAGAGAATGGAGGATTTACCTATTGGTGTCAGAGGATGGCATGTACTCAAGTCCTAATGTTAAGTATCTACTTTTACATTAAATTATTTTGACAGTACCTCGAGCTTTGATCAACCACCTCCAACAACCCTCTTTGTGTATGGCTACCACTTGGCAAGTGGCACTTCTCAATTTATCTTGGATGTGGTATTACAAGAATGCCACGCATCACCTCGGTGGGCTCTTGGTGGAGTCTCTTTTGGTTTCTAAGTAAGAGGAGTGAGAATGTGATATGTTGAGGGCTGACATTATTCTTGCATTATGATTTCTTAGTGGGCCTCCTTTTCCTTCTGTGTTGGCCAATGGTGCTAATTGTACTTGTATTAAAAAGGGACCAACCTTAGATGAACATCATGTCACCACATGGAGATATAGCACTTCCCCTAAGCACTCAGGAACCTATGTGTTTGATTGAGTGCAAGGCTACCACTTAGCAGTGATGGAAGAGGTTGTGACTTGTACAACATCAGGTGTTGGTGTAGAAATATGTACGGAGGTAAGGAGCTACATTGTATGGGTGCAAGGAAGATTTTGGATAAAAGTGTGTACAAAGATTGAAGGTCTCAGGTGTACCTTTGACAGTTCATAGATGATTCATGTGGTTTCCTTTTACATAACCATTTTGGGATCTAAGAACATGTATCCTTGAACTCATGCACCCCTTGACCTGCGTGTTGACATCCTTTGCGCAAGAGCATGCATCAGGAGCCTTTAGTGAGTGAAAACCATCTTCTTACTCTTGCATAGACTTGTACCTCTATCTTGGACTTGAGCATAGATGGGAAGTGTCTACGCATTCTCCACTTGAATTTCTAAGGACTTTATAGGTTCACTGATCTTCTGTAGGGTCTTGGGAGGCCTTCCACTGATCGTGGGGTGACTTAGAAAGTCAACAGTCACCTTATAATCTTAATATATATGTGTTTATTCCCAGATTGTATTACATGAAATATTTTTCAATGTCACAACTTCATGTAGATGACATCTCCCCTTGACTACTTTTCATTTGGATGAAGAATGAAATAAAAGTTGAAGCTTTTGTTTGATTTATGTAGAGTAATTTTTCTCCAGAAAAAGTTATCTATAATATAAAATGAGATTTATATTCTTAGATTGATTTCAACCATCAAATGAAGATCAAGATGTGTGGTTAGAATTCAAACCAATTTGGAGAGTTAATTCTATTAATATTTGGGGTTTGAGTCTACATTAATTAGGCATGGATTTGCATTTTTTGATATTTTATTGCATTTATGCTAATGCTTGACAACTTTTCATGTGATATCATGATTCCATATATTTGAATCCACTTGTCATGTGAATGGAGAAATAATTCAATTAATGAATTTAGAAAATATAAAAAATACAAGATCTATGGAATTTTCCATTAGAGTAAGATTAGGTTATTTAACTTAATGCAAAGTGATGTGTCTTTCGAAATTCAAATAAAGGTTCCACCTAGTTGATCCAAAACTTCATTTGTAAAGTTACAATTTGACAAAGGATGAACTATATGAATCTAATGATTGGAAATAGTTTATTACCCAAATCAAAGATGCACCAATGTGTTTCAAAATATGCACATAATGTGTGAATGAATTCGGATGTTTTCATAATTTCCAACATGATTTGTAAATTAATGCTAAAAATTTTTCCAATTATAATTTTGATTTGAAAGTGATGAAAATGAAGTGTCTACATGTAATAACCTAAATCTTTTCATGGGTACTTGATCATGTTAGTTTTACATCTTTTTATCTTTACTTAACTTGTGTACTTAATTAGTACCTATTTTTCTACTTCAACTTATCCTAAGAACATGTGAGATATATTTTTATTTCAAATCATCAACTGTCACATATATAAATGTTTTGATTACTAAAAATACCCTTAAGCATATGTATGGACAAATCCATATTCAGATATTAACACCTATTCCTACGGGACAACAACGCCCAATAGGGACAATAAAGGAAGGAGTTCATGTCCCTATGGTACATTGTTTTCTTTTTCTTTCAAATGGTCAATTTTTTTAATTAACTTCTCCCTTAGGTCATCTTCTATGTTTTTAGGCTTCCTAATGTGTGGTTACCTCCTTTGAAATTCTATAAAGGTACACTAAAGTCACTTATTACTTCACTTGTAAATTTCAATACAAAGGCTTATTTACAAAAGTGCACATTGAGAAAAAGTTATTTATTCTTCCTAATTCAAATTCTAAGCATTCCAAACAGCCCTCATTAAATTCACAAGTTTATTTTATTTAGTCATAATCAAAGCATGATCAAGTATTCAAGTTGATTCTAATTATATTTGTATAGTCAAAAGAGTGCAATTACACAAAACTCTATAGGTAGTAGAACTGTGTTGTGCTTGATTTCCCTCCTTGGAGTGTTGGATATGTAGGCAATGTTTAGTCATCATGGGGGTGATCATGGTTAGGATTTATTAGGGTCAATTCATCCCTAGTACACTCTTCATTTTTCTATTTGTAGGTCTTTCAATCATTGCAACCCCTATTAAGGTTTCAACATTTCAAAATCTATTTGCAAGTCTTTTGCACACTTATGAAAGTTAAATTAGTACATATAAACCAAAATCCAACTATCAGAAGTGATTGTGCCCTAATTTATAGTTTTATATAGCAAGCACATAATATCCCAACAGGGACATTAGTGGAAGGCGGTCTTTCCCTTCTTGTCATTCTTATCCTTCTATAGTCTGAGATCCAATTTATAAGAATCTTCAGATATAGTCACTATTTTCCTATTTCTACTCTTTTTCAATCAACCATCAAAGAACAACTAAATTTATCTTATATTTTCATAATTAACTTGTTTGTAAACATTTTTAACTTGTTAAATTCAATTATTTAGCATTATGTTACTTGTCAAAAGTGCATTTACATCACCCTAATTTTTTCTATTCATTTTTTTTTTAAATAAAGCTAATCCACATAATCAATTCAAATTTGAGTAAAACAATCACTTCAAAGGAAGTGTTCATTTCCATTTATACATTACTGGATATTTTTAAAAGTGGGGCTAAACCAACAAAGGCCACTATTAGGGATAAAATTAATCCAAGGAAGATATGAACATCCTCAGAAAGAATATCTTGAAAATCATTAAGATAGGGACTAGCCATAATTATTAAGGTCTTCCTCAATAATAAGTACACCCACCCGTTCATTCACTGCTAGGTTAGCCAATTTATTAGTATTTGTTGTTACTATTGATGGCAAAGTAGACTATTTTCACCTGCTACTGTCGATATCCAATAAATAGAGATTCATAACTAAAAAACATAACCTATTTTTAATGTTGTTTCAATATTTTAATATTTTTCCTAGTTACTACTAAATAGTGATTAAACCAATTTATCTCATCCAATGGAACATTTAAAAGCTTTACGAGGTTATATATTGCTGCATATTTTTTAACGGGCCATAGAATCCCATCAGATACATTGACTGTGTTTCGGTGCAATCTTATATTTCTCCAATTTTTATAAAATAATCTATTCAGGCTTTTAATCCTAGCTTAATCTTAGTTTATTTCCTATTCTAACAGCAAAATTAACAATAGATGGCATACTTTCCATAGCTCTAACCTTAATCCAAATCCTAACCCTGCTCACAAAATCCAAATGTTTGGCTGCATTCGTTATGTACCAATGATAAGGATCAGCGACTGCCATTGCCCTTGGATTTTGGTCAATTACTGGGAGCTCCCTATTTAAATCCTTACTCATTTCAAAACCCCTCCCCATTTGGAGGAGGAGCAGGAGCTGCTGCTGCACATGGGCATGGGCATGAGCATAGGCATTTCTATGCCCCCGGTGACAATGGGCATGAGCACAGGCATTTGGGTATACCCTCGCCGCCGCCTCCTCCTTGGATGCGTGGTGGAGTGGAGAGGAGGCCTTATGCTTTCCGTCATACTGGTGGAAGTGAGGGAGCAGGCATTGATGCTTGGCAGCTATAGAAATATGGGGCCGACCTTCGAGGGCTTTCAGAGAATTCAAGTGGAGAGTTAGGGTTTCCGCTTGGGGGTTTCAGAGAGCTTAGAGCTAATGCTGTTTCAAACGATAATGAAAAATGTGTTGGAGGGAACCATTCTTCTGGGAATTTTTCCCAGAACTGTGTTCAGGGCAACTCTAGTGCCCACAGCCACGATGAAAACCGAAATTGCATCTCAAGGAATGATGGTAATATTAGTCACACTGCACCTGTTCCTGGTCAAGCATGGCTGCCTGCAGGTCAAGAACAATTGATCAGGGATGGGAATTTGCAGTTTGGGTCAGTAGCATGGTATTCTAAACATGGTAGACACAATCCCATGACCATCACCCCTGCAAGACACAAGCAAGTTTGAATTGAATAACGGGGCCATTTTCCCTAATAATACTGAGCTTCCACTCAATTTACATGGTAAAAATGGCATGGTGCGGTTTCTTTGCAGGCCTTCCTCAAACCAGCAAGATTGTGTAAACCCAACAGTTTTAGACGGAGTGACTTGGGAAGGCTCATGTTGTTGTTGAACCAAGAATTTCGAAAGGATCTGTTGCATCTTTGGAGCAGGGAATTCTCAAGGGGGAAGCAGAGGTGGCTCAAGGAAGAAAATATACTGTCCACAACGAAACAATTGGTTTTGCGGTGAATAAACCATCTTACAGAGATCATAGCAAAAAAGAATCACAAGTACAAACCTCTCTGGAAATTGGAAGGGACAGCAATCTAAGCACCATTCATTACATTGGACGTGGCCAATCGGATCAGATAAAAAAGGATGTCATTAGAAATGGAGCAGCACGGTCTGGAATCACAAAAATGAGGTACATTATGGAATCATCTAAAGAATCGACACAAATTAGGACTGATGGAGAGGGTATGGAAAAATATCCTTCACAATCTTGAAATGGAGATGCTTTTAAGAATTACAGGGGAAGTCAACAAGAATGGCGTGTCAAATAGTCAGGAATTGATGGTATAATGCAATCTGGCAAGCTGGATTCATCCTCAACTATTACAGGTTATTTATCAGCTCTGGATGTGAATAGATCTGACAGCTGCAACTTTAATGATGTCTCAAAAAAACTATTTCCTAATAGGCTTTGTAGGCCAGATGATGATGCGTCTTGTAGTCATCCACTTCCCTTTCGTCTTGAAGATCTAGGCCTCTCTTCTGTTCAAGCATTAGAAAATGAACAATATCGTAAGGAATTGGTTTTGGGTGCCATTTCAGATGGAAGCCATAAATTCACAGTTGAAAGCAGAAGGCAAGAAAAGCAAAGCGCAGATTTAACTTGATTTATATCCGAGGAAGCTGACAAAGAACATGCTTGTGCAGTGTACAGAGCAAATCCTGCTCACTTGAGACCTGTCCAAAAATAGAACAATTTGGTGAAGTCTTTTAATATTTTATATTTTCCTAGTTAACGTTAAAGAATGAATAGTCTTTATAGCCTGCCTCCAATGAACGAGTTTTATATGCGTCTAATTTTCATGGAGATTTTGATGAACACTCAAAACATTACAGGCGTTTACCATGGGCAGGATAATGACAACTGCCACCAATAAGCAAAAGTGAAAACCCCTGGTTCCTATTACTATTTCCACATCCTAAGCTAGTTTGGTTTGACATGTGTGTGGGAGGACATGGCAATAGTGCGAGAGAAATATTAAAACAAACTCAAAGCATTGTCTTTACATTTTTTTCAACACATTATCTTTCTTTGTTTAAGGCTACATCAAAATTGCTTCCTATCGATCGATTTTTGCCATTAAATCCTTATTTTTCCAGCTTTGCATCTCCATCACTTCAAATCGATGCCTTTTTCGATCAATTTGACCCATAGTTGACCAGGTTTTGGCCCTTTTCTTGCCTTGCCATTTTTGTTTTCATGATCCTAAATGTTCTTTATGCCAGTTTTGGCAAAAACAAAAACCTGCTTGTGTGCAAATAGAAAAGTTAAGAGTATATATTATTTTAATTATGCTTTTAAGTTTTATCTGGCACACAACCTATTCAAAAGCAATATATCATTTACAGTTCTTGAGAGTTTGTTATGAGTAAGTTTTAGTTTGGCTAAATTCTTTTCTCAGTTGGATATTGTACATGCTTTGCCTCTCTAAATTGTTTTGTTTGTACTTATGTTTAAGTTAATTTAGTTCTCTATCCACTTTATCAGAGCATCCAATACTGATCTAAGTGGTATAAGGTCCTTTTATGTCTCATTTTTTGTTGGCATTGGAGTTTTCTGATTTTTTGTTTCATATATGATTATGATGCCATTGTATCTTGCCTGGGCATTTTTTCACAAAGTCTTCCAAATTTTCTTTATATCAATATTTATTCCATATAACAATGCATGTCTGATTAAAAGGAGATATGTTAGAAACTACACCATAAGTGCATTTCAAAAAATATTTTTTTTTTGGTATATGCATAATATTATTAACAGTAAATTTTAAGACAATATAATAAAATAAATAAAGCATATTACTGTTCATAAAAAATCAAAGTAGGTCACTGCAGTTTTAAAATAAATTGAATTTCAATAGGTAATCAAGAATGCGAAAAAGTGTTCCAGTAATCAAAAACTAACTAACAATCCAAATCTAAAACTAGGAATCAAAAAAAACATAATGACAATTGCTCTTCCAAAATACTTGAGCCACTTCATGACACTTGTTACTACTATGTTTAATATGAAGAAAATTGATTTAAACTTAGACATCTACTCTCATTCCTGTTTCTAGACCTAAATTCTACCACCCTTCATAAAATTGATAGTTGATAATTATTTATAAGTTGTCTTCCGCTTGGAAGTTCTTTTATCCTCTAATTAATAATTGTAACTTGTACTTTTGAGGCTATATATTTTACATGGTTGTTAATACCTTTACACATATAAATAACATAAATAAAAATTAAGATTTTATTATTATCTTTGCAAGCTTCACTACCACATACACACCCTAGATTACCTTTAATTACACCATCAAAATTCAAGTAATTACACCATCAAAATTCAAGTTTATTATTTTTTTAAGAGATCAATCCACATTAACATATACTCATTAGGTTATGCAAATTAATCCCATTATCAAATACGGAGGTCAACAAAAACCACTTAATAAGTTTTCAAAAACTATTAAACTTTATCTACATTGTCTCACATTAAATTATATCATCTCAATTGTTCATCTAGATGAAAGGAATTTCTAAATCTAATTTAAATAGTATACTCTCAAGTGAGAAAAAATTATTAATGTTTTTAAAAGATTTTAGACTTAATTTTGAGCTAATTAAAAAATAAAAACATCATTTTTTTTAAAATAATGAGAAATTTAAAAAAAAAAATGATTGAATCTTTTCCCTTTCACTATTTCACATGGATTTCTTAAATATTCTTATAGTTTTACCTTAATTTATATTTTTGGGAAGAAATTATAAAAAATGATATAGAAATAGGTCATCTAAAATTTCATTAAATTTTAGAATCGAAAAACAAATCTCATACAATGTGAGAAGTAAACATAAAATCCCTTAAGAAGATAGAGAAAATTTCCATTCTTTTTTTTAATAACTAATGGAAATGTGCAAACTAAAAATACAAAGTTTAAATTTTAAAATAAAATGATTTATTTTAATATGTTAAAAGGCGTAACTTGTAATGGTAAAGAGTGTTGATGGTGGAGTGTAAAGTTTTTGAGTGTGTTAATAAAAAATATTTGTCTTGCGATAATTTTTTCTTCCTTAGAGAAGTTGATCAAAAAATTATTATATCTTAGATGTATAATAGAATTTGGAACCCAGTTTTACCAACTAAAAAGATATTTTCAAATTAAACGTAATGATGTAAATAAAGGCCATATATTAGAGAATTTTTAGAAAAATTACTAGAATCATTAATTTATGTAGAATCCTTCAATAAATAAAAATGTGACAAACCCAAGATAGGTGAAGGGACTCCATAATTGTACAAAGACCCATTATCAAGGAAAAAAAAATCATATTTTACATTCATTCATGATAAATAGCTTCTCAAATAGTTAAATGAAAAAGAGTACATACATGCACAATAATTGCTTACTTTTTGTCAGCTTTAACATGTATCATTATTTTAGTCTATTAAGTACAACTTGCATGCACTTTTGAATGAAAAATAAATAAATTATCACACTATTCAATTATCTAAATTATTTTATATGAAAACATAAATAACTCTTTAATTGGTAGTAAAAATATATATATAACAATCCACACAAAATAAATCTCACATGTGAAAATATCAAGTGTTAAAATCATTTACGTATGAGACATCCAAGATCGAATATTGGAAGTTCAAACACATAACTTTGTTGCAATGAATGAAATTACAATGAGAGTAGAAACTGTAATAACATGTATTAGTGAAGGAGGTTACTATACAAAGCTTACAATACCTTGTTGACATACACCTAAGCACAAAGGCTTAATGGACTCTTTTACACAACAATAAATAGCCTACAAACTAAACAACCTAATAAACTCGATACTAGATAGATTGTTATACATCAATACTCTACACAATCCACTATAAATATCTTAGAGGAGAAGTCTTTATATAGGCAGAGAAGAGGTATTGAGCCATATGCATTTGGTAATGAGAATACAACTCAGTTTTCAAGTGAATAGTAAAATCATGTACACCATGTCAAGCCCTACATATCAACATTGGTTGTCAAATGAATAATGCAACCATGTTGACTACAAATAAGTATATGCATATTCAATTATGATCTTATTATTACACCTAAATAACCTAATTATTATAAATAATCAATCTTAATATATGTGTGTGTGTGGGGGGGGAGGGGGAGGGCGCGGGTGGGGAAGGAAACCATATAATAGATTTTAAAAACCTACACCAACATCAAGTTCCTTATTAATATTTTTTAAAAAGGTAATAAAAATTATTGATCCCATTTATACTTTGACCATATCAATTAATACAATGTTATAAAAGTTTTTATATAATTATTTATATATATAATATTGTAATATTAAATTTATTTCTTCTAATATAAATAGCTTTAAAAGTGTATATGTCCTAAACATAAATACAAATATGCGTAACTACCCAAATCCTTATAACAATTTTTAAAAATAATTATCCCTATACAAATTATAGTCATCCAAATTCTTTCAACTTCTAACTCCATCTTATATATTAATGCAATTACTTGAAAATGAAAAAGATGGTGTAAAGCTCACCATTTAATTAAAAAAATCACAATTGATGAATGCTTGAAATAGATGTGAAAAACATCATTCAATGGAATGTTCAAAATTCAAAATTGGGATATTAAATTGATGTATTTCCGACTCAGTATCCACCAAAATCTCTCACCCAATGTAAAATCAAGTCCATGGACTAAAAAGAGTTTTAAATATATGATTAATCAAATTGATTTATTTCCCAATCAATCCATACCAAACTCTCTCAACCAATAGAAATCAGCACATAGATCAAACATGTTTATGAATGATTAAAATCTACAAATTATAAAGATAAGTTATTTACATCACTGCTATTTTGTATAATCATTTATTTCTTTTTTTATATATACATTTATTTAGTTCTCACCAAAAAAGGTTTAACATTAAAATCATTATAAACTATAACGGGTTTGTGTATTTAGTTAACTTATGAATAACGATAAATTTGATTTATTAATAACAATGAACCATTTTATTGGTGTAAATTTATGTTATTCATAATTTAATTTTATATTTAAATTTATTATTGTTCATAAATTAACTTAAAATGTAAATCATTTATTTTTCATAACTAGTTTAAACTTAAATTATCTTTTCCTACAAGACTTTTTTGTTATTGATAAGTTACCTTCTTTTTCAAATTTTTTTTCTCTTCATATCTCAATTTCATTTCAAATAATCTATCATATTAATATATTAAAAATATTCAAGTTAGATCATTTTTATTGTGCTTTAAACTTGTAACAATATTGATAAGTGAAAAGGCCAACTTCTTATAAGATTTTTCTAGTAATATACATATGAAAATTATTAGAAAGTTCAAAAAATACTAAACACATTTTGATTCTTCTTTAAGAGAAATCATAATCCTTCAAGCCTGCTCCAAATGAAAGTTTTAACATAGTGTTTGAAGTGAATATATTATTAATGTATGCTTTTTATCATCTTTTCAAGCCTAATATTTTTCAAAATTGAAAATCGATAGAATAAAATTATTTTTTAATATTAAAATAGTAAAAAAAATAATCCTTCAATGCATTTTATTTTTTCCAAAGTGTTAGGAATAGCCCATGATTTTCTCTATTTATTTTCAATATGACACGCATTTATTTTTTTCAAGGTATCATTTCATGCAATTATGTATGCACAATAATAGTTTTATGGATATAAATGCTGCTTCCAAATATGCTAACATATGTTTGTTCCAAGAAATAGGGTTTATTACATTTCTTAGTGGCACGTGTAAAGAAGACCTCCCAAAAAAAACTAATTAGAAGGATAAATACCAAATTATATTAGGGAAAGGTTTACAAATCTCACTTATCACGAGGATAACATAGCTAAGATACAATTTTAGAAAACCACCGCCACCAATCAAAAGAATTGTCCATCAAGAGCCACAACATAAACTTCTTACAAGGATAAAGCGGTTGAGATACGGCCTAATAAAAATGAATCTTCCAATAAAAGGAGGCCAAGGGATAGAGAATAATTTCTTTTATGAGAATATCACAATTGCCTACAATTGCCCAAGATCATGAATTTAACACTACTATGAACTAGTCTGTGGAAGTACCTAAAGGTTTTGTTACAAAAAGAAAGTACATGTCAAAGTAAAATGGACATAGGATGAAATGAAGTCCATAATGAGGGATGTAAGGGTTAATGGAATGTCCCAAAAAAATTATAAATTAGGTGGGTATCCCTTTCTTCACCCAAAAAAGTGTGGGTAGTTGTTTGTTTGGCTTAACAAACATTAAGAGGAAGGGCCTTTCAATAGTCTTGATAAACAATGAAGAGCAATAAATTGTTACATGATGTAAAGATATGGTTGAAGTTAGTCACAAGAAGTTATTCACCTAAAGGTTTATGTAACTCACATCTCTCAATGCAAACTAAATACATTAAAAAATAAATTACTATAGAAATTATGGTGGTCTATTTCTTATAAGCATTATTTTGATTTGATAATAATAATTATAAAGGCCTTGACTAAGACATATCAATCATGTTAAGGCCAATAAATGTTCTTGCTTTCTATGATAAATTGGGGAAAAGTATGCTAAAAATGAATGTGGGTGCAATAAAATATGGAACAATGATGAAATTGGTCTTTGAATAGGTAGGAATTACAACATGCATGTCATTTCTAAGTTGGGAAGAAAACATGTTCCACACATTATGTCAAAAAGTATAGGATGGATTGCCATATTGAGTTGTGTTAATGTACATGGAAAAGCATTTATGGATTTTATCTTTTCTTTGGAAAGAGACAAATAAAAAGCTAGTTATCTAGATACGAACCTAGAGCAAGCATGGTAGCCTAACTACATGCTCGAACAATGAAGGCATTGTTTATGAATTGGCTACATCATTTAAAAAGATATGTGCCCAATATATTTTCACCATAAAATAATGTATTTATGCCAAGATCATTATTAAACAATACTAAACTAAAGAAATGAAGCATAAACATGAAGCAAAGTTACCTCACAAATAAGTAGGCCACAAAAAGTGAGATGTGAGTTTTGAAGTGGGAAACCAAACTAATCGTAAAAAACACCACGTGAATATTAATAAGGTTTGTCCACAAATATCTTCACAATATAGCCTTTAGAATAAGGAAGATTGAAAAAGGAGAAAGAGAGCTTCAATTATCAAGTGAAAAAGAGAGGAGGAGAGGGATCTTTAAATAGATCAAGAAGAATTAAAAATAATCCTATTATGACCTTATAATGCCTCCTTAGTGTGTGCCAAATGTTCTATTCTAAAAAGTGAAGAGAAGTGTGTGGCATGTGGGGGGAGTTACTTGTACAAGTAACTCCCAAAATCTTACAAAAAGAAAAAAATAGGTGAAAAACACCTTTAAAATATAGATTTATATAAATTAAAAATTCACGTAAATATAAAATCTACACATACCTAAAAACTTAAGATAAAAAGATTATCCCAAATAAAGGGTAATCCTAACACTCCCACTTAGACATTACTTGGGGTTTACAAAAAAATAAGAAGGGAGGAAACATTAATAATTCCCCCCTTGATGAGAACCTCCGTCAATCCTAACTTGTTACAAAATATTATAAATTTGTCTTTACATAATGGCTTAGTGAAAATATAGATCACTTAATCTTGAGTTCAATAGAAAGATAGAAGAATTTGATTGTCTTCAAGAAGTTCACACTAAAAGTGATGTTGAATCTCAATGTGCTTGTACCTTGCATGAAAAATTAGATTATTTTCTAAGGCAATGGCACTTTGATTATCCCCAAAAATAGGAGGATAAGTTTGAGATTGACGTAAATCTATAAGAAATCTTCAAAACCAAATGGCTTCTGTAGAAACATGATTAGAAGTTGTATACTCATGTTTGATGAAAAATTGTGATATAGTACTTTGATTTTTACTATTACATGAAATTGTGTCAAAATCCAAGAAGAATCAATATCCAATTGTGGATATATGATAATTAGGATCATCAGCGCAATCAAAATCAAAATAACATGCCAAAGAAAAGTTATTCGAGGTATACTCAATGCTAAAAGTTAGAGTACCTTTAATATAATGAATAACTATTTTAGTATATTTAAAATGAGTAGTTTGAGGTTTTGACATAACAAGAAACCAATCCAATAGAAAAAAATATGTCAGGGCGAGTATGAGCAAGATAATTCAAACCTCCAACTAATTGCCTATATAAAGTAGGATTAACATTTTTAGTTTCCATGTCATTAATAAATTTTACACCAAGTTTTCAAGGGGTATAAATTGGCTTACAATCAAACATATTAAACCTAGATAACAATTCAAATGAATATTTATATTGAGAAATGAAAATGCTATCTTTTTTTTGCCAAATTTGAATGCCTAAAAAGTAATGTAAGAGACATAAATATGTCATTTCAAAAGATTTATTAAAGCATTTTTAGTGAAATAAACCATTGAACTATTACTACTAAAAAAGATCAAGTCATCAACATATAAAACTATGATAACTATGTCATTTGGAGTGTTTTTGACAAAAATATTATGATCAATAGAGCTACAAGTAAAATCTTGAGTTAAAAAAAATGATAAAATTTGGAGAATCATTCTTTAGGTGATTGTTTCAAACCATAAATAGCTTTGTTTAAATTTAAAATAAGAATCTCATTACCTTTTTTAATAAAACCAAGAGGTTGCGACATATAAATTTCTTCATGCAAATCACCAATCAAGAAAACACTCTTAACATCCATTTGATAAACAAGTGTTTAACCTTAAATTGAAATAGATCATTATAGTATAGGGTTAAGAATATAGAAAGGAATAAGCATAAGAGTGATAAATAGATCTATAACAGGCCAATTAATTTTCAAACTTAGATAAACAATGTTTTGCATTTATAATACTAAGATATACTAAAAATAAAAAATACAACTATTGATTGATATTTTAATGAATCAAAAACAAGAGTACATAGCTAGTTTACTATGTGCATGTAGATCTAGGCTGAAAATGCTAGAATTGGACTAGATTAAAATCCTAGAATAGTCATCAGATTTTTAAAATTTATATTATATGGCCTCATTTGCTTGCATTAGATTTAGACAGTTGCATCGACACTACTATCTAACTTGGATGTAGGTATCTAGTACAAAATATCAATTATATTTGTATGTGACTACCTATAAACTTATAATTTTTTTACCATCTTTATTTTGGTGGGTTAAAATCTCACACACATGCTATTGCTCTTTATCAAATTATCAAACCCTAGTTTGTTCATCCTTTGGAGTGACTGTGAGAAAAATGGGTTAGTAGGCACATAGTGTTAAGTTGTCCCAATAACCCCTCTATCAATATGTGTTGCCTACCTATTCAATACTCTAAAAAGGACCTCATACTTATGTATTTTTCCCTTGCGTGTTGGCTTTTGTGTGCAAAAAGATGCAACATGTAATAAGCAAGTACATAAAGTAACCTAGCATGTAACTTAGTGAATATGACTCGTGGATTGCTCATTCAGTAATTCAAACATGTAGATGGGTTGTCCCTATGATTGATATTAAAATAGGAGAGAATAGAAAAATTTTGCTCACTTGAATGCTTGATTGGGTACTTTTAATAAGTTGTCTTGTGAGTTGTTACGTATGTGCTAGGTAATGAATGAATGAGGGTTGTCCCTTTTGGAAATATCTCATATTAAATCACTTAGGCTAAACATAAGGATACATTTCATTCATAAATTTGATGACTTTAGGGCACTAGACACTTATTTTGGCATAGGACACTAGAGTCAACATATGCATCTAGCTAGAACACAAGTGTCCATGAAAATAGAAAATAGGTACATGTCCAAAACTTATAGAGAATGATAATAAGTAGGTTTATAGTATTTTGAGTAGTAGAGAAGGCTTGGCCATCAGAATAACATATATTTAGACTAAGAGATAACTAATAGGAACAATAACTAATGGATGTGAACCTTTTGACAGAAAGAAGGTCTTAAGAATTAAAAGGTACAACCATGACAAGTACTTTCTAAATATATAAGATTGAGGTGATATATAATTAAAATTTAGTTTCTACATTTCCCCCACCTTTTAATATAGTAATTAAATTACTAGTTTAAAGGGAAAAGAATGCATACCTAGGTGTGTATAACACATCTTGTCTTTGCATGAATCCCTCTTGAGTGCTTTGTTGGTGACTAACTTGTAGTCAAGAGTATGTTATAATATATAATCAATGTATATAATTTTAAATTAAAATAACTTGAAATTATTGAAATTAAATGATGCAAGGGCATCTTAGGAATGCCCAAAAGTGAACTTGGATGTGTTTTGGAATCATAAATGTGAGTGAAATTTGAATTTGAGTCATTTAGACACACACACACACACACACACACACACACACACACACACACACACACATACATTTTCTTGCCTTTTTCCTAATTTGAATTTTCAAATGTGTAATGAGGGATTGAGAAGTGTTAATGGTGGTCTACAGGAATATTGATGATATATAATGGTGAATTAATGTTGTGATATACCTTTATGGTCTCTTGAGAGGTCCTAAGAGTTGAGACAGTCAATACGTCAATTTTAAGAGTGAAGTGGCAGTCATGTGAAATCACCACCCTGCGTGGGTCTTGAGGAATGTAAAAGAGTTTATTGATCAAGAAATTGTTATGAAAAATGTTTTAGAGTATATTTCATAGTAGAAAGGTTATATAGTGTGAAGTGGTACATAGGAAGGGCATGATGAGAAGAAAATAGGGGCAGACAAGACTGAGACAAGAAAGAAGGTCTACCAAAACCAATGCATGACTGAGAATCATTTTTGTAATGAACTAAAGTTTCAATTGAATTCAATAGTAATGACCATGGTGAGTCCAAGTGAATAATTTATAGTCTCTATATGATAATAAGTTACTTTTTTAGAACTGAGATTAAGGATGGTATTGAGTAAATATGTTTGCCCTGTATTGGATATAAATTTTGTGTTTGTGAACAAGGAGGACAAATTTATGGTAAAGGATTTATTTAATTATGCTTGAGATAACCCTATGTTTTGATGAGTGTGTTTTAAGTTTAATGCATGTATGTTTGAAGAGATATACTCAGATGAATACAAAGATAGAACCATGTTCTTGAAGAAGATAACAAAGACCTTGTTTGTGCATTTTGATTAGTATAAAAGTTGAGTGTTATTGTTGTGGGTTAAAATTAATTGAAGTGATTTGTTCCAAGAATTTAAAATTATATTAAACTTTATTTTTATTTTAAAATTTCTTAACATTCAAGGAGTCATTGATTCATGATCTATTTTGTGATAAACCATGCTTTCCTGTAGCAGGCTACTATTTGATATTGTGTATTCAATTTTAAGGAGAAGAAGTGACTTGGAATTGATTTACAAGATATATGGGGTATCAAGGTAAGTGATATTAAATTTTTTTGAAGGTTTATTGATCCTCTTATTGCATTTTATTACTATTTGTTCAATTTCTTAGAGCACAGAGCTGTAGTATCCTATTTTCTAGCATAGTTAACTTGGTTTTGGGTTAGAAATCTTGGATAGATGACTGATATAAGGAATAAAAAGCTTATATAATGTGGTTAAGGTAAATACAAACCTAAAAAACTTGATTTGGTCCATTGAAACCTTTTAAAACAAAAGTTATGCCTTTTAGAAGGCTTTCGACCTATATAGAGGTCTTGAAACCCTACATCTAGGTTTTAGTGTAAATAATGAGTTTTAACCATTTAAATATGATTAAAATTTGTATTTTGGTCCATGTAATTATTAGTGAATTGAATCACCTGGTATGAGATCTGTATAGATTATTGAGGACTGAGTTGGATTAGGCTTAGAAGAGACCTAGTGGAATAGGCCTAAGAAGAAAAGGGTATGTTCTTGGAGAGTGGAAGTGAAATTTTTTTTTTATTAAAATAGAGGAGGATAATTGGTACCCAAAAAAAAGGTCAATAGTTTGACTGGGTTCACCAAGTATTGCCCAAATCAATGAGGTTTGTCTATTAGGAGGGCTAATTGAGGAGTTAGGTAAGCCTATAGGTACAGAACTTTGTAAAGGAACATAAATTAAAATTTTGTGTGAAGCAATGGAATTATAAAGGGTACTCAAAAAAATATTTGGTTTTCCCTAATGAGTTTATATATAGAATAGAACACTACATTTTCACTATAAGAGGGCTAGTAGCATTTGAAGACAAGAACTAGACTAATGAGTGAAATGCAAGATGATAAATGATAAATGTGGATTGATATGGTTTTAGATAATGTGTTAGAGTATTTTCTAACTTTTATTAACTAGGTGTTTGAGTTTTAATCCTTTTAGACAAGATTGGCCTAGTGTTGGCTAAGAAAGCTTTATAATTTTGTAAGCAAGAGTAAGAAGAATTGTAGGCCAATGGAAATAAATATGCATCAATAAATATAGAAAGGTTATGAGTACACATGTGTATTTATTCAACCATATTAATTTTTTGCAATATGATTTGAAGAGATGCTTTATTATGAAGTTTTTGAGCTGAGACTAAGACAATAGTAAAACTTGCAAGTACAAATATATATAAATATTGAATAGAAAATTTCCCCCAACATTAGAGAAAAGGTGATTTTCCAATCGGTAGTTGAGATTAGATCAATCGTGTAACCTAATCATACTTATAACTTGGTGAGCATGAGTGATCTAAATCAACTCACACTATAAAAATGGTGCAGGTGGATGATTTGATCACTCTATACTATAAAATTGGTAATATTTAATGATGTAATCACCTCAATCTTGCCAAAATTGAACCAACTACTGTAATATATTGGCTCAAAAATAGTCCATAAAAGTTTATCCTAGTGTAGGATATATTTTGTAGAAGTATTTGAATTTTGAAATCTGATTTAATTTTATAATTTAAGATATTCTTTTACATAGCATATGCACCTCATATATGTCTCAAGATTAAAATTAGGTATAACAATGGTACCAATGTATAAAATGCTACCACAGTTTCTATCTAAATCATATAACTATGTAATTTTGGCTAATTTTTTAAGTATAGAAAACATGTTCTCATTACATTCCCCCACTATAATATGAAACTAAGAACTGGTATTGGTGTGAAAAAATAAATTCATAACATGCACCCATTATAATCTAAAACTGATAATTGTATTGATGTAGAAAACATATTTCCATAACATGCCCTCTTTGTAATCTGAAACTAAAAACTAGTACAAGTGTGGAGAACATGTTTTCATAACATACCCCCACTATAATCTAATACTAATAACTAGTATAGGTGTGAAATCTATGCCTTTTTTACATGCCCCATTTTTGAGGTGAGGGGAAGTAGAATCTAGTGGTCACCTTACCTAAAAAGGATAAGATAATTGTATAATTGATTATGTTTCATGTAACATATAAAAGTAACATGTCTAGGTAGATATATCAATGAGGTACATATTTTATGATCACATCAAGTCCTAAGATGCATGATATGAATCATGTCAACATCTAGATAATAACATCACAAATTCAAAAAGCAATCAAGCACACATGCAAGAGTACTCAAAAGTAAATAAAAAGACAATAGTCTAAGGAGACCTCAAATAAAGGGCATGTTCAAATTTCACACAATATAAGAGACATGACCTATTAAAATGTATATAAATCAAGCAATGACATATTTAAATGTCAACGTACAATAAATTATGACATATGCAAATGTCATAATAAGAAAACATAGGAACGGGGCCACAATCAATGGAGCACATTCAAATGCTCAAAAAAGTAATACAAGACAAAACAAGACTCTCAAGTAAGTGCATAAATAAAAAAAGCTAAAACATGAGCCACCAACATAAACATGTCATTCTATCTCTTGGATATATGTGTTAGAAAAAAATGTTAATTACATAACACATCAAGTACATTGTGAAAGATATAAGCATGGATAAAGACATGTGTAATTATACAATCTCAAACATGATAATTAAAAATGAGTATAGAAGGATAAAACCTAGATGTATCATGATTAAAGAAGTGGATACACCCAATATCCAAATGACATGACTGGCAAGAAGGCCCAATAAACAAAAGTGCAAAGATCATGTATTTGGGTATGTTTATATCACACTCAAAAGATGCATGAAACATATGTGTATATATAAATAGATTTTATCTACCAACATGGAACTAACAACATAGATTCCAAGGAGCTAATAGAACATGTAAAAGCTAAAAATAGTTTTAGATTTTTTTGTATTTTTTGCATATTGACAAGAAAAAACTATCTTATATACTCATCCAAAGGATGGTCGTATGTATCTCCCCATTATGAATCTGATGCAATAAATTGATGATACTACCAAGGAGTATGCATAGGTGTAATATTTGAAACTTTAGAATTGGTAATGTTCTATGTATGTATAATAGGACTTTGTGATCATGAAAATTCAATGGAAGGAGTAGGGTTTGTGGAACCCATCATTGAATGCTCGATGTGTTTTTTGAATTAACAGTAATAAGAACATGTTTAGGTGCTTTAAATGTTTGACTATGGTACATATTAGATAAGGACTTCATGGAATCCATTTTATGACTCTAATTCAAGGTTCTCTCAAGCACTAACTATCAAGGAAAATGGAATGCTTGTTTCTTACCTTTTTATGAAGTATTAACCTTAGTAGGTTTTATAATTAACTTCCTTAATATAAACTTCTTTGGTTCAAGTGAATGTTCATATGGAATTTCAAAAACTATAATTACCCTATTGGTGAGATTGTATTTAGCACACCCATGGACTATAGAAGATACTACACATAGTGTATGTATCCAAAATATTCCCAATAACATCTCAAAAATACATGTTTAAGAGATAAAATAAAAGGTAGTAACCACATGTGTTGGACCCACCTATAAAGGTAAGTCAGTCTCACCAAGAACCTTCTATGAGGTCCCATCGATTGTTCAAATTGATTTAATCAAAGGATGTAAATCAATATGTGTATAACCCAAATATTTAATTAATATCATGGTGCAAATGTTCTCACTTTCACCATTATCAATCATAACACTATATATAAGTTGGTGACTAAGGTATATTTGAATGAATAAGGAATGAAGATCTGAGTCATCATCCACAATCTCACTGTCATCAAAATTAATAGTCTTTGAACTATAGGAGGTGTTGTTATGTATAAGTACCAATAACCCCATCTAATAGATCCCCATAATGTGATGGATGAGGATGTTCATTGTATGTTATTTGTACTTATGGTCCTTTCTTAGAATTGTCTTAAAAATGATTGTTAAATATTTATTGATTCTGGTGATCACCAGGTTATAAACCTAATGCCTTTGGAGGATCATCAAATTTTATCTTTTGATCATTGATAAGTTCTTGGATCTTATGATTCAAGGTAAAACATTTGTTCATTGAATGCCCAAATCCTTAGTGATAATCATAATAAGAATTCACATTGTATCAATTACATAGAAGTTGATTCATATCAACCTCTATAAGAGGAGGGAGAGATATGAGGTGACACTCCACGAGTCATAGGAGTAACAAAGATGGAGATTCAAGTAAGCGTGTAAATTGTATCATTGGTGCATTGGATAGGACAAGATGATTAGTTTATTGTGACACTGCATTAGCCATGGTGATTGATTATTTTCAAGTTCAAGCGGTTTTACCTTATAACTTGGTTTTATAGTAAACTTGGTATTAGATATATATGTAGTTGGTGTGTTTGCTACATACCTAAGCTTATTTAATGAAATAAGATTCATTTCATGGTCCCAAAAAATATGGCATAAGTCATTAAAAATTTTAATATTTTCAAAAATAATGTACTCATGTAAAGGAACAAGCAAACTTTACTTGAATATGTCTTGAAGTTCTTTATCTACCATGGAATTTGTCATTTTATCCAACATTGTCTTGTACTTCAAGACATATGCATTAATATAATCATTGGTTCCTTATTTTGTCTTGGTAATTTGAGCATGGGAAACCTTTTCAGTAATGTTAATAGGGAAATGTGCATAAAAATTATATGCAATAGGTAGGTTTGAATGCTTTTACTAGTTGGATAGGTAAATCATAGAACCACTTTAGAGTATAATCCTTGAGGCTCCTGTGAAATAATTTAGTCAAAAGTTTATCATTGGAGGAATAATCAAATCATGCTATAAATAACTATCATAGATGTTATTCAGGATCACCCTTGCCATAATATAATGTGAACTTAGGTGCAACAAAACTAGGCAGTAAAAGGTGTAAAGATATCTCAGTTGCAAGAGGGTTATGTAACACATCTTGTGAATAAATAACATGAGGACACTTTAAATAATTTTTTTCAATATTTTTAACCTTTTCCTCCAATTTATTTATGAATTGAAGGATATTTTGAGTTGTAGACCCATTGCAATTTATATTTTCAATGTCAGTAGTCACCAAATGGGATGTAAACATGGTTTGAGTATAAATAGGCATTGAAGCCAGTATTTGAGTTAAATCATTTTTTAGTCACATGGTAGATGTAACATTAATGTTTTGGTCATTAGGGAACAAAGGTCTAAAAACATAATTTTTTCCCAACTAGATGTAGGAATCGATGAAGTATCCAAGGGGAGGGGTGTTTCAATTATGCCTTTTAAGTTTTTAATTTCCAATATGGTCTTGAGGATCTCGTCAAGGTCCTTAGGATTTTACTGAATATATTCACTTAACATTGAAATAGCTTGCATGTGTGCATGTGTTCTTGGTATATTTGATCACTTTCATTATTTTCATTAGATTCATGGTTTTTGTTATCAAAATCATCTTCAATGATAACCTCAGTAGTATGTTGTTCATTTTCATCATTAGTATCATCATGGATCATAGGATTAGGTACCTATTGGTTTGAGACATCTTTGGTGGTAGGAGAGGAAGCTCAATTTGTTCAATAGACACACCATGTAATTTGGAGCTATGTTTTAGTTGTATACAAAATAATGTAATTAAAAACTAAAAAAGTACATCAATTTAAAACCTAGCTAGTTGAAAACCTTAAGGATCAGAAAAATTACATTCGCATAGATTGGGTTCACTAAATGTTTAACTCTAAATTGAAATGGGTCAATATATTATAGAGCTAAGAATATAAAAATGAATAAGTGTAAAAGTGATAAATAGATCTATAACAGACCAATTAATTTACAAACTTAGATAAATAATGTTATGAATTTATAATACTGAGATATACTAAAAATAGAAAGTATAATTATTGATTGATATTTTAATTAATCAAAAACAAGAGTAATTACATGGTTTATTGTGTACATAGATCTAGAATTGTACTAGATTAGGATGTTAGAACAATCATAAGATTTTGAAAATTTTCATTCTGGGGCCTCAGACGCTTGTGTCGAATATGGACAGTTACATCAAAGCTACTATCTAATTTAAATGCAAGTGTCTAGTGTAGAATATCAATTATATTTAGGTATGAAAACTTGAAAGCTTCTAAGTTTTATGTTACCTTTACTCTAGTGTGTTCAGATTTCATGCATAGGTTGTCGTTCTTTATCAAATGATCAAACCCTAAATTTTTCACCCTTGGAGTGACTATGGAAAAAATGATTTAGTGGGCACATGGTGTCAAGATGCTCCAAGGACCCTCTATAAATGGATGATACTTACATATCTAATACTTCAAATATGGCCTCAAATTTATGTAGTTATCCCCTACATGTTGGATTTTGTGTGCATATTGATATAACATACATAGAGTGACTTAGATTATAATTTGGTGAATATGACTCATGGAGTGCTCCTTCAGTGTTTCAAAACTATAGATGGGTTTTCCTTATGCTTTATATTGAAATAGGAGATAATATGGAAGTTGTGTTGACTTGAATGCTTGATCAAGTACCTTTGATAAGTTACCTTGTGAGTTGTTAGGTCTGAGCTAGGTGAAGAATGAATGAGAGTTGATCTTATATGTGTGTGTGTGTGTCACTTTTGAAAATATATCACAATAAATCACTAAGGTTGACCATAGGGATACATTTTATTTATAAATTTGATGACTTTAGGGCACTAGACACTTAGTTTGGCATATGACACTAATGTTGATGAATGCATGCAACTTGAATGCAAGTGTCTAGGACGTTGAAAAATAAGTACATGTCCAAAACTTTTAGAGGTTTAAAATAGGTTGGTTTATAAAATTTTGAGCAGTACATAAGGCCTAATCATCATATTAACATATAAAAAGACTAAGAGATCAGAAATAGAAATAAGGGATAGTAGACACGAGCTTTTCAATAGCAAAAAGGTCTTAGGAATTGAAGGATATAGCCATGATAAGTACTTGACAAGTATACAATACTAAGGTGCTATATAATTAAAATTTATTGTCTACAACAAGTCAATTCATATGAGAAGTTGAATCTAAAATAACTTTAATTGTGGGTATATTAGCTATAGGTGAAAAACTTCTGTTATAATCAATTCATTTAATTCTAGAAAAACTTCTAGCAACCAATCTAATTTTTTTTTAATACATGATTATCAAAATTGAACTTATATTTAAACAACCATTTACAACTCACTAAATTATGACCATTAAGAAGAGGGACTAAGTCCCTAGTTATATTAGAGATCAAAAAGTTGTATTCATCATGCATTTTTTTTTCTAATAATAGTGATCTTAAGCTTGTTTAAGTGTTTGAGGTTCATTATTGTTAATAATTTTATACATCAAAGTATAGTTACAAAATTGTTTCCTAGTTTTAAAAGTATTATTAAGATTTACACCAATTTTATAAGCTTCTAGAGTTATCTTTGTCACTTAGGCATTGTTTTTGGTGGAGTAAGACTATAAGGAGAACTTTGAGATTTAGGAGTAATTACGTCATTATGAAAAACATCAATTTGATCATCAATTGAAACAAAAAGAAAAGAAGTAGAAATAATATCAACGAAATCTGAATTAGTATCACAATCAAGCACACCAACTTCAGTAATTCTAACATCTTTTTTAATTTTGATTTTGTCAATTTGAGGATCATAAACTCTATAAGTTTTAGATAATTCATTATAACCAAAAAAGATTAAAAATTTTGATTTTGAATCTGAATTTGTATGTTTTTCTTAAAATTTATGAACAAAATCATCACAACCAAAACACACAAATGTTGTAAGTTAGATTTTCAGCAACTCCAAGTTTTTTTAGGGGTAAGATTTAAAACAACTTTAGAGGGAGTCTTATTAATAAGATAAAAAACACAATGTGTAACATTATCACAAAATTTATAATTCATATTTTTAGCATGCACACCTATCCATTTCAGTGATAGTCTGATGTTTACATTCACCATTTTTTTCAATTATGTAAGAAACAATTTTTTCATGTTTAATACCATGTTATTTATAATATGAAAGAAAGTCATTATTGACATATATAGTACCATTATTATTTCGTAAGTTACACAAAGAAAAACTAAATTACTTTTCAATAAAGTCTTGAAATTCAATGAAAGAATTTAAAACTTGATATTTAATTTTTAAGAAATAAATTTAAACTCACCTAATTTAATCATCAATAAAGGTTAAGTCATATTTTACATCATCAATAAGAGTTTTCATATCACTTAATACCACTATGAACTAGATAGAGTTTCTCATTTGTACACCAAGACTTCTTTTTATGAAAAAAATCTCTATTTATTTTATCAACCATGCATCCACTACAAATGAAATTAGTAGGAGGAACTATAAGCATACCATGCCCCATATTGAGTTTATTCATAAGTGTCATATTTGGATAATTAATTTCCTAATATTTCATGTCATAAGTTAACATCAATTGAAACAAAAAAGTATGAGTAAAAGAGGAAAAAGATAATTCAATAAACTTAAATAATTTATCACTATTTAGAAAGACGATAATAATAATATTACATCCTGATTCCTCACTAAGCAAATTATTTGATTATCTATAGATATTTATAGTTGACATATATGATTTAGTTATTTTTAACTAAGTTTTGAGATATCTATTTTTATAGGATAGATGAATATTTATTTGGTTGCACTGCTATGAACTAGGTATAATGCATGTTTACATTATGATCATATTGATATATTATTGCAGTCATATTTTATGATTTATGAATATCATGATGTTTTGGTCTAACTACCTACTTATTGTGAGGTTGATGCAGGAGAACTCATCCATCAGAGTATGATGAAGGGAAAACATCATTGGAAAGAGTGACATAGATGGATATGTTAGGAAAAGTCAAAGAAATCAGCGAAAACCCTACAGACACCACATTATTTAGGGCATGTTAGATGCATAGCTGAAAGGTTTGCATAATTAATTTTAATTGTATTTACATATAAATAATATTTACACACAAATAACTTAACATAGCAATGTCATGAAGATAATTTAATGTGTGTTTATGATTTTAGTGTTTTCATTAAATTATTATGGCTAATTTTTATATTAAGTCATTTATTAATAAGATAATCTGAAAAATATAAAAATAAGAAATTAAATAAATAAAGCCAAATCAAAATAAGATGAAAAGAAGGATGGATTAATATAGATTAAAAAACAAAAAGATAAAAATCCTAAAATAAAATAAAATAAAATAAAGGAAAAGAATAGTTTTTAAAAAAAAAAAAAAACATGCCATACTCGGTAAAGAAGAATATAGGAGTAAGAGGGACATGATTTTGGAAAGCCAGCTTGAAAAGCTAAAAACCACACCCTTTTCCATGTTTATATATATATATATATATATATATATATAAAAAAAAGAGAGAGGTGTGTCATATGGTGAAGAGAGGAGAAAAAGATCAGAAGGGAGGTGTAACAAAGATAAAAGGACAAATAAAATAATGAAGAAGGGAAAATTGAGAAGAACGGACAAGTAAAGCATCTTAACAGGTAGGCGATGCAATTCAATTCATTTTATTCATGTGAATGGTATAGAAAAATGGGAAGTATTAAAACATAGTCAAAAAAATTTGAGTTAGCTTGTATTTACTATTATGATAAATAGGAATTATGTAAGGATCGAGTTCCTTGCTAAATATGGCGGCCTATTTAAATATTTTAAGGTACCTAAATTATTTTATATAGAAAAATAAAAACACCACCAGACATACCTTTATAATAAAAAGATGACTTAATACCTTGATATAAAAAAAAGTGTGGTAATTGGGCATAGTAGTTATGGTGTCGATAGTAGTTATGGTGTTAAATTTTACATCTATACTTAAATATGAAAATTTATGGTGAATCATTTATAATTGATATATGAAGACCTGCGTGGCCCAAATAAGAAGTATATACAGCAAGTTTAGATTAAAAGTATATATTATGATCAATGATTCATATTGTAGGGATTCTAGGACTTAGACGACATCCTTATACTGATAATCTTCCCAGCATAACAATAATCGATGCATATATATAAATGGAATAGTTGTAGATTATATGATACACATATACATAACAATAAAGAAATCAAACTATTCCCTGAGAAGTTTAGCGAACTGTTGGGTGACTTGTAGGTATGTTGTAAGTCCATTCTAGGAGGTGGTAAATAGCACTAGTTTACATACAGAAGCATCTAAATTAAATTTGACACATTTATCTATCTAATACTAAATATAAATTTATTGATTTGAACCCAGTGATTCGAGAAGCAATGACTTAAATGTGCCTGAGATTTGCATGTGGAAATTGGACCATATACTAGGAGAAACTTAATAAGATGAAAAGATTTAATCACAACAACTAAAAGTGGTGATCTGAAGTATTGCATATAATTTCAAGAAGTGGCGATTGGGTGAATTATTTCTTAAGGAATATACTTGGTGATGTGTATGTGAACGGTAGTGGTGATTTAAATAGATGGAATTTGGTGTTTTGAATATTACCATATTTCCCTTATAATCTAAACTCACTTAAATATTTTTTTGAGATATCAGCCATATATATGTATGACCAGAATGTTATTACTATGCCTATGTAGACTGTAGGATATATGTCCTTTTATTGGACTGAGTATTTGTAAAATAATTGCATTGATGATGCAATTATTCTGTTAGTTAACACAGTACGAATTAGATATTCTTAACCTAGAGATTTATCTACTCATGATAAATAATTGAAATTAAACTTTGATAACCTAAACATAATTAGCATGGATGTTATTGTTAAATTAATATTTACTAATTGAAATAGTTATATAGATATCATACTAAAATTGGATAATACAGTTATTTACATTAAATCCAAATAACTATATGGACAATAAGAGTAAATGTTTGTATTTGGCTTTGCTTATATGAAAACACTAATAGTGAGAGTCATATCATCAAATATATGATTAGAATATGAAGATATATAATTGATGATTATATGTTGTATGAATGAAAATGTCTAAACTAATTATAAGGGTATATTTTGATCTTGGTGAGGGTTTTGTATAAAATATCTATTGGTATAACCTATCTCATTTAAATATTTGACACCCAATAAAATTAAAGTAATCTAAGTGTAAATGTAACCCTTCATGTGAGGTATTCGTGATGTATATTATGAATCCTTTAGATTGCTACTAAAACTATGTATAGTACATTTGTATAGAGCTTAATGTATTAATGTGAACAAGTAAAAATACTTGAGTAGTAGGTATCAGCGTTATTTGGTGTGAGCCTATAAATCTAGGGATTATTATAACTATTCTTAGACTTTGAGAGAATAAGACACCAGTCGCATATTGTGAACAAGTTCCTAAAAAAAAAATAGAAGGCATGAAATTAGGACTTCAAAGCAAATGTCTCTAGGTGTTGTTGATTGGTTATTTATATTTGAGTAATTGTAAATTATGATATTATGGGTGTCATAGAATGTCTTTATTGAGAATTACTTATATATATTAGAAAAAATTTATTTAGACATATATTTTCCCTGGATGGTATAAGTTATGATTGATATTCTTGTTATTTATATGTTAAATAATGTTATGAAGATTCTTTCATATGTTTGACAGACTAAATGTATACATTTGTGATTATTCATGTTCATATCATGTATATATTTGTTACTAGGAGATAGTCTATATGAATCTATGGTTATATTTATGATAAGCCAATCTTGTATTGTTGATTTTGTATAAGTAGTGAGATGAACTTCACTAGATTACTAGAATCACAATGCCATATGAAGGTAATCTAATCAAGTGGTGTGTTTGAAATTGATTGATCCTAGAGATCATTAACTATTAAAAAATTTGACCAAATTAAGGTTATTTAGACATTATCATTTCATGTGTATGGTTTACATATTTATACGATATCATGTTAGAATAGATTTTTTTATGATACACTACATATTTTTAGAAATTATACAACACACAGGGACTAGCTAGTCTCTCCAAATTTATGAACCATTACTATCTACTTATCCATGAAGGGAGGCCATTCCCTAATGAGAGATTGTATGAGGAATTGTTTGTCCATGGTTGTTGTGAAAAAATGCTCAGATGATGCTCTCCCTCTCCACAACAGTACTTACTTGGAGATGACAATTGAGATTACCATGAATACTAAAATTTGAAGAAACTCATGCTATATGAAGGTATGTATCATATATTTGTACATTGTATATTATTTATTATTGATGTTACATCTTGATTTCTTGCTAGACAAACTTGCTAGATTATCCATAGATATCTATAACTCATGAATTTAAATTTAGTTATTTTTAGTTTAACTTGGGATATATGTTATTATGGGATAGTAGAATATTGCTTAGATAAATAATTGATTTATTGTAAGTTAATTATAGTGTACGCATTTACATTTTGAGCATATTGATACGTTGTTTCAATTAAATTTTATGCTATATATTTATTATGATTGCTATGGTCTAACTACATGCTTTGTTGTGAGGTGGACGCATGAGAACTCATCTCTCAGAGTGTGATGGAGGGAGAGCATCATCAAAGAGGTTTAAATAGATCAAAATTTTAGAGGATTGTAGAGAAATCGATCAGTACCCTGCATACACCACAAATAGCTAACACGTGTTAAATGCATAACGAGTGGTTAGCATAGTTTATTTTGATGTCATATATATTAAATATTTATTTTAGCCATGATTTGCTAGCATAGTTATTAGTTTTGTGAAATTTGTCTTACATAACTTATTTGTGTGTGTGACTGTTTAATATGTTAGAGACAAGATTAGCATAATTTGACTTAATTAGGATTTATTAAATTAGTTTTCATTAAAGCAATATAACATGCTAATCTAATTGGTAAATATATATAATATATTAATTATTAATAAATATACTCTAGTAAATGTAAAATGGAATATAAATAAATAAATAGAGGAAATCAAATAAATAAAATCAAATTGAAACTACATATTTAGAAAATAAATAAGCCAAAGGGAATAAAAATAATAAAAACAAAAACAAAGAGAAATCAAGAGAAAGCTAGGAATAAAGCCATTAAATCTTAGAAAGGAAAAGCGCCATATGGTTATAAGTAGAGAATTTTTGGAGAAAGAGAAAAATAATAGATAAGGGCATAGTTCAGGAAGAAGGAAGAAAACACAATGGGACCCAGCAAGCATCTTGTCAGGTAGGCAATGCATTATAATTCTTTACATACTTACTAAATAGAATAATATTTGTAGAGAGTTTAAAATATAAGTGAAACCTTTGTATGAATTAGGTGTAGACTGTATATATGTATCTTCTTTAAACATTTAATCACCATATGTTTCTGCATAGAGGTAATTTACTGACTTGTTATGGGTAGCAGTTCTCAAAGAAGATAATAAACAGAAAATAACAGAGATTTTGTTATAAAAATTTATATTCCTTCTTAAATTCATCACCAAATTTATACCATAGTTAAAATTGTTACTGCTATCCACATTTTACAAAAAGGGCACTTGGGCAATTTGTTTTTTGAGTATGGTGAATTGAATTTAGAGTTTGTGTTAAATAAAACTTAGCAATATTTGTATATAGGTATCTGTTACATATATTAAACATTTGTTATCAGTTAGATGGTGCATACAATTTGACTAAAATTCAAATATTTGACTGCATATTGCTTATATTTTACAAACCTCTGAATAAAGCAATTTAATTAACAATCCATGTATAAACACTTAGAAATATAATAAGTCAGAAAACTATATTAATTTGGAAATCTTGTAAGTTAGAAAATGCATCATTTAGGGAAAGAAATTAGTTAGAATATTGTATGGAACAATAAATGATTTAGTTCGGGAATATTAATACAGTATTGTATTATTACTTTCATTACATGTAAAATTTGATGTGTCATATTGGTGTCAAATACTTTGATAAGTCATTGTAATTATTTTTTGAATGTTGAAGCCTATTTGGCATCACTGGAGTCATTGCCTAGCTCTGTGGTATAAGTCACTAGAATTTTGCATGTAGTTATAGATTGTTATTAGGTCGATGGAGTTATTTAATACTTATAATTAAGTCAAAATAGATGTGAGTTGATTTATTATTACCAGTTGTATGCTAAGGCATCGTTATATCATTAGCTAAAAAATTTGTTATAAGTGAAAGTCATTGCCATACTATAATTTCCTGCATGTGTTTTATTTTATTAAGTCCTTGACCTGGTTGAATATGGTTGGTCCTCCCAATTACTTGATTTATTAATAGTCTTATGAGTGATTGAGTTTATTTTCCAATCACTGCAATAAGTCTGGGGATGCCATATAGTTAAGACTCTTATATTAGACAAAGGTGGGACACTAGAATTTTATCTCCTCAATCGAATACATACATGCATATATATAGCGTATCCATGATTATAAAATAAGAAAGCAATATCTTTAATAAGTAATATTAAAAAAACTCCATCATGGTGTGAAATAGATTTGACACAATGTTAATGTATGATTGTCTACACATATGATTTAGGATATCAACTCATAGATGTGTTTCCTTAAATATGGTTTAAGATTATTTTGAACCCATAGGGTATTAAAAGGATTGAAGATTATTTTGGTTAAGGATTTTAAGAATGGTATTTTGTGTAAATACTAAATAAGGGCAAATGTTGAAAAATTAAGAAAATATAGTTTATTTTGCACTTGTATAATAAGAGGTTAATTTTTGTTTAGGTGGGACCTAAATTGTGAACCTTGAACCTTGTATCCTTAGACCTTATAGAACTCAAGTTGATTAAGCTTGGTTGTAATCTTTTAAAAAATAGTGATATAATGTCATTGTGCCAACATGATATATATACATATAAATTATAATAACTCAAAAATGGCTTATAAAATGAATGTATTTCCATTTTGATTAAATATGTTAATAACATATGTCCCTTGAATGGTTAAATGTTGAGCCTAGTTCATATATATATTTAGTGATGGAATTTTAGATACCATGGGTGATTACACTTCAATCCATCTATAAAAATATAGTATAAGCCACTGGGACAAGGGATATAAACATGCATATTGTAATGAGAATTTGAGATGATTTTTGGAGATTATAGTATTACTATGTTGATAAATACTTGTATGCAATACATAGTGCAAATACATTTAAAATGTATTGAGGTGTATATATAAGAAGTATATATTTTTATAAATTTAAGTAAGAAACATAATACTGAATATAAATGGTTGTGTTAGGTCGTAAGCCTAAGCTTTTAACTAGAAATAAGATTTTATCTAATCATTAGATGTTCATGGGATCGAAGCTATAATTATTTTAAAACAATCATTTAGGAAACGGAGTGAGATGTTTAAATGATTAACAGGTTTATGAATTCTTTATTTCTCTACAAATGATTGATTGGTTGTTGGTTAAATATTGAGTACTTGTGTGCAGTACATGACTATGAGAGTGTTGGTTATATCTAGCATATTATGATGCATACTTATATGTTATGCTACTTTGGGATGCTAGTATGCTGTTTAATCTTAGAGTATACCTGGGAGGTATAATACCATGCTTGCTTGCTTGTTGTTATCTATGTGGATCATTCGACTCTTGAAATTCTAAGGTGGGTTATGTGTATTCATGAAGTTGTGAACTATGATAGTATGAGATATCATAGAGTACTACAGTATAAATGTAAACCTGGATGGTACATATTAAAAATATTATGATTAGACTCATGCCTATTTTTTACTATTTAACTGATGCATGTTGGTTATTACTATGAATAGTATATTTTATGAAAATTAGTAAGACTTTATGTGTAGGTACATCTTAGAAAGTTTAGAGAATGCTATGATAGTATATTATTTTGTTCCAGGAAACTATGATTTATTTCATTATATCTAGTTGCTTGAATATAAGTTTGTGTTTTCATGTAGTTATGACTATTTTATTATAATAGATTGTGAAAAAACTAGTAGTGGTGTTTTATAATCCTATACTATGGTAATATGAGTTATCATAGGGTGTAGTATGTTTGAAAAGTAATTGTGGTAGTGAAAATTTGAAGTTAAATGTGTATTTATCTAGGTGGTATAAACTATAGTCATTAATTCTAGTATGGGATAGAAAAAAATGTAAGATTCATTCATATGTTTGAAAGAATAATTATATGTTTTGGTTACTCCTATGATTAGCATGTTATAAGGTGTGTTTTCTAGTAGAATGGAAATTAAATGAATATTGTGATTGAATTTTATTTGACCAATTTGCATTGCTAATAAGGAGTAAGGAATGAGATGGACTGCACTGTCTTACTAGTATCAAAATGCTAGATGAAGATAATTTGATCGAGTTATGTGTATTAATTTGATTGATCTATAGATCATTATTATTTATTATTTGTAAAGATTAGGCCAAAGTATGTTTAGTGAGATATTATCATCTCATGAGTATGATTTACATGTTAGTGCAATTTCTTATAATAGATCGAGTTTCTATGATAAACTATAAGTTTAGTTTAGTATAAAAATCATACAGCACATGGGTACTTGCTTGTCTCTCTAGATTCACGCACCATCACTATCTACTCATTCGTGAAGGGAGGGCCATTTCTTTATGAGATTAGTGTGGGGGATAATTGGTCCATAGTTGAAGTGAAAAAATGCTTAGATGATGCTCACCCTCCCCACATCAGTACTACTTATCAAAATAACACTTGAAATTACCACAAATACTTGAATTTGAGAACTATGCTCCGAAGAAGCCTTGTATCTTATATATACATTGTATTGTATTTTAATTTTATTAAAAACTATCGTGAGGAGTTGTAATTATTTAATTATTGTACTTTGATAGTGGTGGTTGTAGACTTGTTTCAATTATAATTAAATTATTATGATTACTTTGTATATTAGCTTTTTTATGTGCTCTCATGATATTAGAGATCAGTGATATGTATTATGTTATGCTTGTTTGTTATTATCATGCTTTGAGTATTTATTATGGTCCCCATAGATTCTCGTGGTGTAATCTATATTTGGTATATGTGTTTAATTAAAAAAAATTACATATTTATAGTTAGACCCCAACATAGTTATTACATGTGGTATCAGAGCTATGGATCAAACTCTAGGACCTAATGAGTCTATTAGCATTTTTCATGTCTTTTTGTTCATCAATTTGAACCTATTAACATGAAGTATTGCACTATTACTTCATATTGGTACTACCTCAGTGCAAAACCATGTTACACTATGATTAGAGTTTTGAGACTTGGTGGATCATCTTGTATGGTTTGATGACTTTTGTAAGTATGTGACATTCATGAAATGTGTGTGGTACCATGACTGTGCACCCTTAGGATTACTCATACCCTTTTAAAAAATTTAGGAAATTGGTTTATCAAGTCACTTTTGTCATTGTGTTTTGTGTTGTGATTATTTATAATCATAGGATACTTCTCACTTAGATAGTTGTGCTTTAGTTTTTGTGTCTCATGTTCACTAATCATAAAAATAGAAAATATTAAAGACCATTTTTTAGTTAGTACCACCTAGAGTGGTGGGAGATTTTTGTGTAGTAGAGTGTTGTCTTGGTTGAGAATTTATATATGTTAGGAGTATGTTTATGGATTGGCACCCTTATATTTATGTGGTTTAGAAAGAAGTGCCATCCCTCTATTATCATAGCAGTGAGTTGACACTCCCTCACTTTCTTTTGACATTATTAGGATGTTGTTGAGAGGAATCTTATTTGCATGGTGTTGATTTATTTTTCTCTAAAATGGGAACTTGTTTTTTAATGTTGTTTGACCGTACTCCCTTAAAGTTGGTAGGAGAATGTTTTCTACTCTGGTTGAGAGCGAAGTTGTTAGATTGGATGGATGGATACATCTTTGTGGTTAGTATATTTCTCTCCTAATTGAGAAAATAGATTTTGATATCATATTTATAGATTTGGTAAGTAGGTAGTGTTTTGGGAACATTGAGTTGTAGCATTTCTCTTTTTACCTTATGAGGGTATGTAGGAGTTGTGGAGATGATAGTTCTCTACTTCTCACTTATGGCTCTTTAGAGTCACTACTTGTTTTAATTGGTGATTTTAAGACCACATAAAGTGGAAAACATGTGTGTGTGTGTGTGTGTGTGTGTGTGTGTGTGTGTGTGTGTGTGTGTGTGTGTGTGTGTGTTGATTATAATTAGTATGATATTATACACCCTTGATTAGATTGAGATTAATCTCTTTTAGATTAAAACATGTTGAGTTATTTTTTATACTTGTCATCGGAAGCAAGTAGGGTATAGGATGTGCAAAACATCTTGTCAATCTAGAGGTTGAGATAAACTTTTGATTTATTGAGTTCTAGCCGAGCAATCAGGGAAATATTATCTCACTTGTTCCTATATAAATTTTAAAGGATAGTGTGATCCTTGGCCTTTGTACATTACATTAATTTTAACATTATTTTATCTTAATTATGATTATAACACTATAGGTTAAGCTCAGAAATATGATACTAGTTATGTTTAGCTAGTGGCAACTTAATACAATTTCAAATTTATTGTATAATTTCTATTATATGTATGTTGGTACATCTATAATCATTTAGCATATAGCATTATTTTCTATGATCTGTTAGTATGGATTTGTGGTTCATTAAACCTTGTGCACATTTTGAATATCACTAGGTCATGAAAACCTAAGGGAAGAGTGGTGAATCAAGAACATGAGTTATAAGTGACAGGATGGTATCTTACTTAGCCTCACATTGACTTAGTAGTTACTGAGAAGAATCTGAGAAATGAACTTATTAAATTTAGGCTTTGATAGGTAGACTTGTCAAATTCAATTGTATGGCCATACGCATGTATATTATAGATAGGTATTCCATGATTTTGTATACATTAAAAATGTCATATTTTGAGTTCCTATTCATCATTGTACTTGTCAAGAGCTCTATGGAGTAGTGACAGTATTGACATGTTATTCTTATCTAAATCTACATAGAGTAGTGATAGTATTAACATATACACATTATTCTTGCCAGGTTCCCTAAATTATTTTTTTTGCAATGAGAAATACACTCTCTAGGTTAGAGAGATCTCCATAGGGGATAAAAAGTTTTGTGAAACTCTTCCTAGTCATTTGTTTTGACTATTGTGATGATCTTATGTGCTCTTGGGAAGTCACTGAAACTTTCACTGTGATATATGGGACCCTTTGAGGTAACAGATGTGGTTAGACCTATAGCATATAGGCCTATCTTGATGGTTTTGGACCCGAGGGTGGTCATGATAAAAATATTCAGAATAAGTGACACTCGTAAACCTTGTTTGCATAGTAGTGAGATATCATAGAGTAGGGTTTTGTGCAACCAATACTCATGGAATAGTGCAACTTGAAAGAACTAAGGTAAGTTTTACAGAAAATTTTCCCATTTATTTACAAAAATTGATATTGAATACCATGTTATTACTTTGTTAAATAATATTTTTAATTCAAAATTTATATTTTATAAGAGTCATTGGGGATGATGACTAGCTTTAAAGGAAAGGATGTTACATATTGATTCTTTGCCAAGCAAACTTGCTAGATTATCCATAGATATCTATAGCTAACGAATCAAGATTTGGCTATTTTTAATTAAGGTTGAGATATATGCTATTATGGAATAGTATAATATTGCTTAGATACATGATTGCTTTACTATAATTTGATTATAATCATTTACATTTTAAGCATATTGATGTGTTATTTCAGTTAAATTTTATGTTATATATTTACATTTTAAGCTTGAGATATATGCTATTATGGAATAGTATAATATTACTTAGATACATGATTGCTTTACTATAATTTGATTATAATCATTTACATTTTAAGCATATTGATGTGTTATTTCAGTTAAATTTTATGTTATATATTTATTATGATAGATATCGTTTAACTACCTACTTTTTTATGAGGTGGATGTAGCAGAACTCATCCCTTAAAGTGTAATAGAGGGACAACATCATCAGAGAGGGTGACGTAAATTGAAATGTCAGAAGATGATAGAGAAATTGATCAATACCCTACACATACCATAGATAGATAACATGTGTTAGATGCATAATGATTGGTTAATATAATTTGTTTGATGTTGTATGTATTAAATAGTCATTTTAACCATGATTTGTTGTGTGTGACCATTTAATTTATTAGAGATGAGATTGTAGAATTTGGCTTAATTAGGATTTATTGATTTAGTTTTCATTAAACCAATCTGACATGCTAATCTAATCGGCAAATATATATAATTTATTAATTATTAATAAATTTAATCTGGTAAATATAAAATAGAATAAAAATAAATAAATAAAAAGAGGAATAAAATAAATAAAATCAAACTAAAACTACATATATAGAAAATATATAAACCAAAGGGAATAAAAGTAATAAAAACAAAAAGAAAAAGAAGTCAGGAGAAAGTTGGGACTAAAGCCATTAAATATTAGAAACAAAAAATGCCATATGGTTATAATTAGAGAATTTTAAAAAAAAGAGAAAAACAACAAACAAGGGCATAGTTCAGGTAGAAGGGAGAAAACACAATGGGATCTAGCAAGCATCTTTCCAAGTAAGTGATGTGTTATAATTCTTTACATACTGAATAGAATAATATTTGTAGAGAGTTTAAAAATAAAAGTGAAACCTTTTTATGAACTAGGCATAGGCTCTATGTGTGTGTGTGTGTGTGTGTGTGTGTGTGTGTGTGTGTCTGTGTGTGTGTGTGTGTGTGTTCACTTTGAACATTTAATCACCAAATGTTTCTACATAGAGGTAATTAACTGATTTGTTGTGGGGAGTAGTTCTTAAAGAAGATAATAAACAAAAAATAATAGAGATTTTTTTATAAAAAATTATATTCCTCCTTAAATTCATTGTCAAATTGATACCATAGTTAAAATTGTTTTAGATTAAGGTAAAAGCAAGTTTTGAAGGGACCCCAAAACCCTTTAATAGAATCAAGAAAGATAAAGCAATAACAACCACCAGGACAAGCAGTCTTGAAACATGCTGTAGAGTAGCATCAAAATTAGGTTTTACAGGGACCTAAAACCATAAATATAGACCAATAAAAATACCCAAGTTTTACAAGGACCTGAAACCTCAAAGAAGTTACAGCATAGGGTAAAAAACCCTATAACAAAATCAAAAAAGATAAAGCATTTGCAACCACCAAGAACAGCATTCTTGAAACCTACTAAAGAGTAGCATAAAACCAGGTTTTACAGGGACCTGAAACCACTCGATCCAGCAACCCCGAGAACACAAAGTCAAAGGAATTGATTGCAAATGGTAGCCATCAAAATTTTCCTTTACAAGACCGTCAATTGATTCCCACGGCATTTAGCATGCCGTTCTCATCAACTTATGCAAAGGCTTGAACCCTAGATAGAGGATCGAAAGACTCGAAGATAGAAAATGCCATCACAATCTATCTGCATCATCATGGCCACATCTGCTAGAGTTACAATCTTGCCATCGGTGAAGACCAAAATCGGTAGCCTACCAAGCTGCTTCATCAGCTTCACCAACTCAAATGGCACCGCATAAAGCTCATCCTCATCAATAATCTATAGTCACCTGACATCCCCAAGCACGGCGCACACATCTTGATATTCCTAAACAGAGTGCACTCCCGTCCCTAAGCATGGAAGTCCCTGCGCATGCCCTATGTTGTGGCTACGACGGTCTGACCCGCCTATAAGGTGACTCCTGTCCTTGAGCAAGGCACCGTCGCGGCTTAGGGTTTTTCTATGTTTTCCCCTGAGCAGAGCATCGCGGTGGCCCCCCTATATTTGGTTATATCAATCGATGCAATAAAGTTAGTGTGAATGTTATTCAAGAAATCTCTATGAAAATATTACAATTAAAATTGTTACTGCTATGCACATTTTACAAAAAGGGTGATTGGGAGATTTTATTTTTGAGTATGGCAAATTGAATTTAGAGTTTGCATTGAATAAAACTTAGTAATATATATGTGTGTGTGTGTGTGTGTGTGTGTGTGTGTGTGTGTGTGTGTGTGTGTGTGTGTGTGTGTGTGTGTGTATCTATTACATACATATTAAACATTTGTTATTAGTTAGATAATGCATACAATCTGACTAAAATCCAAATATCTAACTGCATATTGCTTATATTTCACAAACCTCCAAATGCAATGATTAAATTAATAATCCATGTATAAATACTTAGAAATATAATAAGTTAGAAAACTGTATTAATTTGGAAACCTTGTAAGTCAAAAAATGCACTATTCAAGTGAAGGAATTAACCAGAATACTATATGAAATAATAAATAATTTAGTTCATGAATCTTAATATAGTATTGTATTTTTACTTTGATTACATGTGAAATTTTCTATGTCATATTGGTATCAAATACTTTGATAAGTCATTATAATTATTTTCTGAATGCTGCAGCTTGCTTGGCATTGCTAAAGTCACTGCCTAGCTCTCTGGTATAAGTTGTTAGAATTTTGCATGTAGTTAGAGATTTTTATTAGGTTGCTAGTGTTATTTAATACTTATAATTAAGTCAAACCAGATGTTAGTTGATTTATTATTAACAGTTGTATGCTAAGGTGTCACTATATTATTAGCTAGAAATTTCATTATAAGTGAAAGGCATTGCCATACTATAATTCCCTGCATATGCTTTATTTTATTAAGTCCTTGACCTCCTTGAATATGGTTGGTCCTCCCAATCAGTCAATTTATAAATAGTCTTATGAGTGATTAAGATTATTTTCCAATCAATGTAATAAGTATGGGGATACCAATAGTTAAGACTTTTATATTAGACAAAGGTGGGATGCTATAATTTTATCTCCTCAATAGAATAGAATATATACATAAACATATGCATATACATATACATATACATATATGTGTGTGTGTGTGTGTGTGTATATACACACATATGTACACACACACACACACACACACACACACACATATATAAATATGTATATATATATATATATATATATATATATATATATATATATATATACATGTGTGTGTGTGTGTACATACATGTATGTATACATACGTGTATGTATACATACGTGTATGTATACATACGTGTATGTATATATACATGTATATATGTATACATACATGTATGTATACATGTGTGTGTGTGTGTGTGTGTGTGTGTGTGTGTGATTATAAAAGATGAAAGCAATATCTTTAATAAGTAATATTAAAAAAAACCCATCATGGTGTAAAATAGATTTGACACAATGTTGATGTATGATTGCCTACACATGATTTGGGATATCAACTCATAGATATGTTTCCTTAAATATGGTTTAAGATTATTTTGAACCCATAAGGTATTAAAACGATTGAAGATTATTTTAGTTAAGGATTTTAAGAATGGTATTTCATGTAAATACTAAATAAGGGGAAATGTTAAAAAATTAAGAATATATAGTTCATTTTACACCCATATAATAAGAGGTTAATTCATGTTTAGGCAGGCCCTAAAATGTGAACCTTCAACCTTCTATTCTTAGACGTTATATAAGCCAAGTTGATTAAGCTCGATTGTAAGATTTTAAAACATAGTGATATAACTTCATTGTGCTAACATGATATATATATATATATATATATAATCATGTTAGCACAATGAAGTTATATCACTATGTTTTAAAATCTTACAATCGAGCTTAATCAATATATATATATATATATATATATATATATACACCTTGAAAATGGCTTATAAAATGAATGTATTTCCATTTTTTATTAAATATGTTGATAACAGATGTCCCTTGAATAGTTAACTTTTGAACCTAGTCCATATATATATTTAGTGATAGAATTCAAGATACCATGGGTGATTACACTTCAATCCATCTGTAAAAGTATATGATGTATAGGCATCTTAGGAATGCCAAAAAAATGAACTTGGATGTGATTTGGAGCCATGACAATGAGTCAAATTTGAATTTTGATTTTTCTCTCCTTTTTCCAATTTGAATTTTCAAACTTGAAAGTGAGGGATAGAGAGTGCTCTAGGTGGGTTAAGTGAGTCAAAAAGGTATTCAATTGTTAAAACAATTTTTCAATGGACATTATGGTCTTATAAAATGTCCTAAGAGTGAATAAAGACATTATGTCATGTTGATAATGTAAGGTGGTAGTCATAGAACCATCACCCTATGTAGGTCTTGAGGAATGTAAAAGAGTTTTTTGATCAAGAAATGGTTATGAGATTATTTTAGAGTCTTTTCCATAGTACTAAGGTTATATAGGGTGTGTATGGTCTGTATGAAGGAAATAGTGTGAAGAAACAGGGGCAGACAAGACCAAGAAAAGAAGGTCTGCCAAGCAAGAGGAATGAAGGACTATGTAAGTCCAACTTTTATATGAATGCACATCAATAAAGAAAGTTATTTTGAAAAAAGGCTTCTTGTAATCATTGTGATTGTTATGTTCTTTATATGATATTATTACAAATAGGAACCTGATGTGTTTCAAGAAGGTTGCAAGCATAAACAATTCTATGTGTCATTAAGTTATATGGTTGGAATAAAGTACATGATGTCTTTGGATGATTGATATGGTGAATACTTGTTATAATTATAGTGATATTGTTTTTATAAAGTCATATTTGATAATATAATATATATATATATATATATATATATATATATATATATATATATTTCTAATTTTAGGTGGAAGAATTCAGTCCAAGGGAAGATAGACAGATCTACTAACAGGGTGTGCATGCATACAATTATGTCAAACAATTGACTAAGCATTTGAATCCTTCTTTATTGAGTTATGTGGATAAGTATAGAATGGAATGTGTATGAAGTGTTAAGATTAATATTTTTATGATATACATTGGTCAAAAATTATAAGTTTCATCTCACTCACAATCCTTACTTAGTGGTAGCATATGGTCTACAAACCTTGAAATCTGTATATTGTGTTTTGTCCACATTGAACCTTGTTTTTGAAGTCAAAGGTGATAGAGAAGGGTTAGAATAGTCTTATAAGTTGGTTAAAATATTTTTATAGTTTATAGTGACTTTTTTTAAGGAGAAACAATGAAACCTTACATACCCTTATTCTCAGACAGCAAAATACAATGAAAAGGGGTTGGGATTTCTTGTATGTAAATGTTATGTGGGTTATTGGAGCTTGAGTATTGAAGGAAAAATGTGTAGGGTATATAAAAACTAAAATCAAGATATTATAGGTTTTAAAACCCAATAAAACCAAAGTTATACCTTTTTATAGGCTCTTGGTCCTAATAGTGGCCTAAAAACCCTAAATCTAGGGTTTGGTGCATAGAAAGATTTCTAACCATGAAAATTTTCCAAAATTTTGTAGTTTGAGTATTTTCAAGGAGACATAACTGATTTTAAAGGTTTTAAAGTGAGTATAAATTTGTAGGTAGAGATTCTAGGAGTTTAGAGTGTATTAGGCCTAGGATAAGGGCTAGTGGAATAGGTCAAAAAGTGAAAGTGGACCTAATGAGAGAGTTAAGGCATCAAAATTAAAATGTAAGTGTATTTTTATGTGGAAAAAAATAATTGATATTTTGAATCCCAAAAGTGGTTATAATTTTATATACTATGCATTTATTGCCTACAAAAGGGCTATAAGGAGAATGCAAAGAAGAGGTAGAGTTGCATAAAGTTGTCTGAATGAATTGTAGAAGATATAAAATGAGAAGAGAGGTATGAATTGATTATGATAATCACACTTATTTTGTAAATAACCAAGAATCAAAGTGAGGAATCAAATGAATCATTGTTTCATGTTGTAAAGGATAAGGATGAATGAAATTACATGAGGAGACTAAACTAAATAGAGGTTATTTAAACCAAGTGTTGGATTTTAAATTAAAGAAGTTAAAAATTTGTACCAAGAAAAATAGATCTTAAATGGGTCTAGTAGGACTGTGGTTAGTATAGATAGATTTAGGAAAGAAGATAAATTGAAACTCGAAAAGTCTTGTAGGAGATTGTGGAAGAATTAAGGGTTGAAGCTCTGCATCATTTGGTATCAGAGCCATCTTAGTGCTCTAGGAAGGTAAATACAGGTATAGACATTGATGATTATTTGGTTCATAGTGCATGTTGCAATAAATTTTCAAGAATAGCAAGGAAGGAAGTTACATGGAGTCTTGTTGCAAGAGAAGTTGAGATAATAGATTGAGAAGGTATGAGGCATTTTATGATTGACTTATTTGTTAAATGCATTGTTGATGATTAGTGACAAGTGAAAGAAAGAAAGTAGTGAATTAAGTGGTGATAGCCCTGAATAAGAAGAGCTATTAACAAGCTCAAAGAAGAGACAAGCTCATAAAAAGAGCTTGAGAAGGAGAAGATAGTCCAGTGTGAAGGACAATAGGTGGAAAGGCCCAAGTGTGGTCGAATAGAGAGAGAAATTTTTTAGGTGTGAACCAAAGAAGTGGTTCAAGTGAGGCCAAGGATGAGAGAGAGTATGTACACAAGTGAGGTATTCAGAATGAAGATGAAGGGAGAAGTAGAGATAAAAGAGAGAGATAGGGTTGAATATGAAAGCCACAAAGAAATAATGATGGAAAAAGAGATAAAGGAGATGAAAGAGGCATTGGCTAAGATGAAAGAGAGTTATTAAGGATGTGGAATATATATATATATTATAGTGTGGAATCAAGATTAGGAAAATAGTTAAGTGTAGCTTCATATAAAGGTTGTAAGAGAGAGAGAACTAGCAGGTGATATAATATTTGGAAAGGTAGCTAAAGGAGATGACAACACAACTTGACAAGAAAGAGGAAAGAGAGGCAATAGATCCTCAAGAAAAATATTCTAATAATAATGTGAATATAGGTAAAGACAGAAAGTGAAGAGTATGATTGGCATACAAGAGATGAATGAACAACAGTCCATAAAGAATAAAAAGATGATGCATGGAAAAATGTAGGTGAAATTAAATATGAGGTGATTTATCATGTTGAAGATGGAGAGTTATTTGATGGAGAAGAGTGGAGAAATGAAGAGAAGCAAATAGCAAATGATAAGGAAGATAAAGTCACAATAGGTAATAAAGTGAAAGTTATTTTTTATGAATATTTTGAGGATGAAGATAATGTGTTGTATCAAGACACCATAGGTTTGTTTGAAGAGTTTATCAGGTCAGCTAAGAAGCAATAAGCCCCTGAAGTTATTAAGGTAAGAGAACAATAGGTAAAGGAAGATGAGAATTCATAGTCCATTAAGAGAAGATGCAAAGTGTAAAGGCGGCTGGGTAGTTGTGATGAAGGATAGTAGGGTAGAAGATGTGGATGAGAAGCTTATGAATAAGAAGGAGACCTTGAAATGGTCAATAGAGGAAGAGAGTATGCAGTGGATCAGGTATGTTGATGAAGAGGTAGCAATAACATTGTTAGATAAGGAAATTGATAGAGAATGGAAATTCATAATCAATTATGTGAAGATTGAAGAAGAAAATGAGAGAAAGCAAAGAAATAATTATTATTTCAAGTACAAGCAGTAGCATGAGCAATAGCAGAAGCAAAAGTAAAAGAGCACATGAAAGAAGAAGCAAAGGCATAAGTGTGGCCTCAAGGAGCACACACATTTATATGACCACATGAATGAAGAAGAAGATTGAGGTCAAGCTCTTTTCTCCCCTTGGGAGTATGATGTAAGGTAGTCTTAGGAATTCCAAAAAAATAAACTTGGATGTGATTTGGAGCCATGACAATGAGTCAAATTTGAATTTTGAGTTTTCCTACCTTTTTCTAGTTTGAATTTTCAAACATGAAAGTGAGGGATAAAGAGTTTTCTAGGTGGGTTAAGTGATTCATAAAGGTATTTAATTGTTGAAACAATGTTTTAATGGACCTTATGGTATTATAAAAGGTCCTAAGAGTGAATAGAGACATTATGTCAATTTGATAATGTAAGGTGGCAGTCATAGAGCCATCACCCTATGTAGGTCTTGAGAAATGTAAAAGATTTTCTTGATCGAGAAATGGTTATGAGATTTTTTTAGAGTATTTTCCATAGTATTAAGTTTATATATTATGTTTATGGTCTATAGGAAGGAGATAGTGAGAATAAACAAGGGCAAATAAGACCAAGAAAAGAAGAAGATTTGCCAAGCAAGAGGAATGAAGGATTATGTAAGTCCAAATTTTGTATGAATGCACATCAATAAAGAAATTTATTTTGAAAAATATATTATTTTAATCACTTTGATTTCTATTTTATTTATATGATCTTAGTATAAATAATAACCTAATGTGTTTCAAGAAGGTTGCAGGCATAAAAAATTTTGTGTGTTTTTAGGTTGTATAGATGGAATAAAGTACATGATGTCTTTGAATGATTGATATGGTGAATAGTTGTTATAATTATATTGATATTGTTGTGATCAAGTCATATTTTCTATCCTGATATAGGGAGTTATAATTTTAGGTGGAATAAGTCACTCCAAGGGAAGATAGACATGTCTGGTAACAAGGTATGCATGCATACAATTATGTCAAACAATTGCCTGAGCATTTAAATCCTTATTTTTTTATTTATATGGAGAAATATATAATGTAATGTGTATGAAGTGTTAATATTAATATTTTTATGATATAAAATGGTCAAAAGTTTTAAGTTTCATCTCACTCACAATCCTTACTTAGTGGTAGCATACAGTCTACAAACCTTGAAATCTATATACTATGTTTTGTCCACATTGAACCTTGTTTTTGAAGTCAAAGGTGATAAATAAGGGTTAGAATATTATTATAATGTGGTTAAAATATTTTTATATTTTATAATTACTTTTGGTAGGGAGAAATAATGAAACCTTACATACCCCTGTTCCCAGACAACAAAATACAGTGAAAAAGGATTGGGATTTCTTGTGTGTAAACGCTACGTGGGTTATTAGAGCTTGAGTATTTAAGGTAAAAGATGTGTATGGTATATATATAATTATTAAAATATATTTGGGGTTTTAAAATCCAAGGAAACTAAATTTATGCCTTTGTATAGGATCTCGGCCCTAACAGTGGCCTAGAAATCCTGAATCTAGGGTTTGGTGCATAGAAAGATTTATAACTATGAAAGATTTCAAAAAAAAATTAGTCTAAGTAATTTTAAGGAGACATAAGTGATTTTAAAGTTCTTAGAGAGAGTATAGATCCATAGGTACATATTCTAGGAGTTTGGAGTGCAATAGGCCTAGGATAACGGCTAGTGGAATAGGTCAAAAAGAGAAAGTGGACCTAATGAGAGAGTTAAGGCACCAAAATTGACATGCAGGTGTCTTTTAATGTGGAAAATAATAATTAAGATTTTTAATCCCAAAATTAGGTATACTTTTCCATACTATGCATTTATTATCTACAAAAGTTTTATAAAGAGTGCAAAGAAGAGGCAGAGTTGTATAAAGTTGTCTGAATGAATTGCAAAAGATATAGAATGATAAGAGAGGTATAAATTGATTATGAGAAGCAAACATATTGTGTAAATAACCAAGAATCAAAGTGAGGAATCAAATGAACCATTGTTTCATGTTGTAAAGGATAAAGATGAATGAAATTACATGAGGAGACTAAACTAAATAGAGGTTATTTAAAACAAGTGTTAGATTTCAAATTAAAGAAGGTACAGATCCATACCAAGTAAAATAGCTCATAAATAGGGCTATTAGGATTGTGGTTAGTATAGATAGAATTTGGAAAGAAGATAAATTGAAACCTAGAAAGTCTTGTAGGAGATTGTGGAGGAACTAAGGGTTGAAGCTCTACATCAATATAGGTATAAGCCAATAGGACAAGGGATATAAACATGCATATTGTAATGAGAAATTGAGATGATTGTTAGAGATTATAGTATTACTATGTTGATAAATACTTATATGTGATACATAGTGAAAATACAATTAAAATGTACTAGGGTGTATATATAAGAAGTATATCTTCTTATGAATTTAAGTAAGCAAATAAATATCGAATATAAACGGTTGTGTTAGATTGTAAGCCTAATCTTGTAACTAGAATGAATATTTTTATATAATCATCAAATGTCTGTGGGACTGAAGCTATAATAATCTTAAAACAATCATTTAGAAAATAGAGTGAGATGTTTAAATGAATAACAGGTTTATGAATTCTCTATTTTCTTTGTAAATGATTGATTGGTTGTTGGTTAAATATTGAGTACTTATGTGTAGTACATGATTATGAGAGTGTTGGTTATATCTATAATATTATGGTGCATCATGATTTTAACTTATATGTTATGTTACTTTGGGAGGTATAATCCCATACTTACTTACATATTGTTATCTATGTGGATTGTTTGATTCTTGAAATAATAATTTGAGTTATATGTATTCATGGGGTTATGAACTATGATAGTATGGGATATCAAAAAGTGCTATAGTATAAATGTAAATCCAGATGGTATATACTATAAATATTATGATTATACTGACCCCTATATTTGACTGTTTAACCGTATACATTTCAGTTATTACTATGAATATTATGTTTTGTGAAAGTTAGTAAGACTTTATGTATGTGTGCATACATCCTAGAAAGTTTAACGAATGCTATGATAGTATATTATTATGTTTTTAGAAACTGTGATTTGTTTCATTATATCTAGTTGCTTGAATATAAGTTTGTGTTTTTATGTAGTTATGACTACTTTATTATGATGGATTTTAGAAAAACTAGTAGTGGTGTCTTAAAATCCTAGACTATGGTAATATGGGTTATCATAGGGTGTAGTATGTTTGTAAACTAATTGTTATAGTGAAAATTTGTAATAAAATATGTATTTATCTGGATGGTATAAACTGCAGTCATTATTTTTCTTAAGAGAGAAAATAATGTAAGATTCATTCATACATTTGATGAAACAAATGTATGGTTTGGTTACTCTTATGATTAGCATGTTATATTATGTGTTTTCTAGTAAGATGTAAATTAAATTAATCTTGTAGTTGAATTGTATGTGACCAATCTGTATTGTTGATATGGAGTAAGGAGTGAAATGGATTTCACTAGCTTACTAGTATCATAATGCCAGATGAAGGCAATCCGATCAAGTGGTGTGTATGAATTTGATTGATCTATAGATCATTACTACTTATTATTCATATAGATTTGGTTCAAATTATGTTTAGTGAGACATTATCATTTTATGAGTATGATTTACATGTTTGCACAATATATTTTAATAGATCGAGTTTTTATGATACTCTACATGTTTAGTTTAGTATAGAAATCATACAACACACAAGGACTTATTTGTCTCTCTACATTTTTATGTCATCATTATTTATTCATCCATGAAGGGAGGGCCATTTCCTAATAGGTTTAGTTTGGGATATCATTGGTTTGTGGTTGGAGTGGAAAAACACTCGAATGATGCTCTTCCTCCCCACAGTAGTACTACTTATCAAGACAACATGTTTGAGTTCAGGAACTATGCTCTAAGAAAGCCATGTATCTTATATGTAAATTGTATTGTATTGTACTTTTACTAAAAATTGTCATGAAAAGTTGTCATTATTTAATTATTTTACTTTGAAAATGGTGGTTGTAGACTTGTTTCAGTTATAACTAAATTACTATGACTACTTTCTATATTGGATTTTTGATGTGCTCTCATGATATTAGAGATCAATGATATGTGTTATGTTATGCTTGTTTGTTATTATCATGATTTGAGTATTTATTATGGTCTTTGTAGATTCTCATGGTGTAATCTATATTTAGTATATGTGTTTAATCAAAAAAATCACATATTTCTAGTTGCACCCTAGCAGGGTTGTTACAATTGAAAACATTATTTTGATGAGCTGTAATTATTCACTTGTAATACTTTGACAACAGTGGCTATAGTATTATACCAGCCATGGATGAAAGATTGTAAATACTTTATATATTTAGTATGATATATTACATGTTGATAGTGATCAGTGATGTATGATGTAGTATACTTTATTTACAGTTATCACACTTAGAATATTGTATATGATCACTAGTTAGATTCTCGCACTGTGGTGTAATTTAATTTTAGTATTTGTGTTTTAATATAAAAAAATTGCATATTTTAAGATAGATCCCAGTGGATATGTTACATGTGGTATTAGAGTTGTGGCTCAAACTCTAAGACTGAATGAGTCCACTAACACTTTCATATCTTTCAATTTACTATAACAAAGATGGTAAAAGCTAGAGTATCTAGAGAAAGTCCATCAAATGCCAATGATAATAACCCTCCATTTGATCCTAACTGACATTCCATAGAGAAAGTGACAAAGTTGGATAAGATTTTTGTAGTCATGAATGGTACCAGAGATTGGATCACAACCTTAGAGTAGGAATTGCATGACCATGGAGAGGAATAACATCATGAAGAACTTGAAGATCATCTCATTGAGCAAGAAAATCCTCAAGATGCGAGAGCACAAGTAGCTGCAAAGTTGGCTAGGGACATGAAAAAGGTGAGTCCATATAAGTTTGATGGAATTGTCCTAAGTGATAGATTTGAAGAATGGCTGACAAAGATGGAGAATTATTTTGAGATTCAAAACTAATCTAAGGTCTCCAAAGTAGTTTAGGGAGCATACCATTTGGCTGGTGAGGTAGTTACATGGTGGGCCAATAAGAAGTTGGAAATGAACCTTAACTCAACTACCAATATTTGGGAGTAGTTTGTGATATTATTTAGGTCATGGTGGATTTCACAACTTTATTTTGATTATAAGCTCATATATTTCTAGAATATGAAGTAGGGAAATTTATTAATGAATGAGTATTGGAAATAGTTCACCAAATTTGAGAAGTACATGCCTCAGTACCAAGCAAATGAGAGGTTTAAGATTAGAAAGTTTATCATGGGATTGAGATCCAAAATCTGTGGTGAGGTAGATGTTCATAGACCTTCTATCATGGACCAGGTCTTCAAGAAGGCAATCAAATAGAAACAAAAGATGAAGACACTTGCACAAATCAGGGATAAATTCAAAAAAAAATTGGAAGTTCTATATCAAATTTTAAAAAGAGAACTAAAAACTAAGGAGTGGAGACTCCAAGAAGCAATTCAAAATTCAAAATGCCAAATTGAATGACAGTTCAGGAAACAAGAAACCAGGCAATGGTTTTAAATGAGGTTTCAAGGAAAACCAACAGGTTGATAGGAAAGTACCACTTGGAGGTTATTTTATTTATAGAGATGACCACTATGTTTGTGATTGTACTCATGATAAGTTAAAGAACAAGGTTCATAATCCTTAGTAGGGCATTTTTTATTAGTGTATTCATGTAGTAGTGGATAATCAACAAGCTGTATTTCAAGCATCACCTATAGATTTGTTTGGTACTTTGTTTAATCATCTAGTTTCCATTTTGATAGACATAAGGGCTAAAATATGTTTTATAGCTCTTAGAATGATTAGTAAGTTTCCTATATGAGCTAGAGTAATAGAAAGTGCATGGTTTGTATAGTATGGAAATGATGAAAAAGTCATGATTGACAAGTGTTTAGTTGAAGCAGAGATTAGGTTGTCTGAACTCACAACAATAGAAGATTTGTATGTAACACCACTATGATCATATGATGTGAACTTAGGAGTCAACTATCTTGAAAAACATAAGGCCAAGGTTGATTGCTACTTAAATAAGGTTTAGTGTCTTGATGATTTTTGAAATTAGATGCAAATTCAAGGCAAGAAAAGAGAGTTGAGGCTTAGGCAGATTTATACTATGCAACTCAACAGGGCCCAAGGAAAAGGGTGCCAAGCATTTATCATCAAGATAATTGAAATGGAGGAACCTAAATAACCATGTCTTGAATATTATCCATTCCTTAATAATTTTTATGATGTGTTTCCATAAAAGCTATCGATATTACCTCCTAGACACGAGTTTAATTTCTCTATCAACATTATACCTAGTTCAGAACTACAGTCTAAGGCATCATACAAGATGACAACCACTGAGTTGGTTGAATTAAAGGCTCAACTCTAAGAACTATTTTCAAAAAGGTTGATCAGGCTAAGTGTGTCATCATGGAGTGCACCAATTATCTTTGTTAAGAATAAGGATAGAACTCTTCGACTTTGCATTGATTATAGAATGTTGAACAAGGCAACTATTATCTCTAAATCTCATACCCTAGAAGGGGGTGTTTAGTCCTCTTCCAGAATTGGGTAATGTTAAATCATTTCCAGGTGTGTAGGTGTGCCTATAGAAGAAATTAACATCTAAGATTTAAAGGGCTAGCTCCCTGAATGTGTCTTTGTAAGACAATCTCTATTTAAACCAGTTGAGTTAAAGGAAAAAAGTTAGAAGTTTTAGAAAAGGAAAACCTATTCAAATGGTGGTGATACGCTGAAATTATCTTCCACACAAATGCCATATCCTAGTGCATGATGCAACAAAAGACACAAGTTATTTCCAAGCTCTAAATAATCTAACACAAGTATTTCAACACAAAGGTGAGATGTGTAAAATGTCACAAGGTAAATTAGTCTAAAAGGCAAACTTTGCACATTTCAAAATAGTAATACACATGTAAAAATTTAATACACTTAGACACACTCTATGTGACAATCTCTGTTTAAACTAGTTAAATTAAGGGAAAAGAGTTAGAAATTATAAAAAAGGAAAACATATTCTAAGGGTGGTGATATAGTGAAATTATCTTTCACACAAATGACATATCCTAGTGCACGATGAAGCAAAAGACACAAGCTATTTCTAAGCTCTAAAGAATCTAACATAAGTATTTCAACATAGAGGTGAGATGTGTAAAATGTCACAAGGTAAATGAGTCTAAAAGGCAAACTTTGCACATTCCAAAATAGTAATACACATGCAGAAATTCAATACACTTAGACACACTCTTTGTGACCTATTATAACCAAAACCCTTTCTCATGCATTAAGGGCAAAGGATATAAGGATGAATACCATCACTTATTGTCACTATTTTTCACTTACACACTCAAACAATATTCAAAACTTCAAATAAAAGTTGACTGGTAGTAATGCTTAAAGGCAAGATATCATTCCAGGAGGGCTTCACCATACTCTATGTGTATGTCTTTTCACTATCCAAGGGGATATATATATATATATATATATATATATATATAAGAAAAAGATAGATTAAATCCTTTGGTGTCCTTAAGAAAGAGATATATTAAATCCTTTGGTGCCAAGGAGAGGAATCAATTTGTTTGAAGTTACCATCTTTAGCTATAACTGTCTTTACAAAGGATGCTTGCTCAGGCCATTTGGTTGATCCATGTCATCACAAGTTGTTACACCTTTGGTCCTACTCTCTCAAAGATGTTTTTCCAACATTTGCATCAATAGAATAAGGATATTCTTAGCTAAGTCATGGCATCAAAATGGTTATTACAAGGGAAACCACCTATTGCATATTTGTCTCTTCCATTCTATTTGGCTTTGTCCTTCTTTGATTGGTCCTCAAGGAATGACTTAGAACTTGGTCAATCAATTGTGATATGGGCTCTCTCCTTGGCTCAATAGATGAATTACTTGGGCCCTTAGATCTACTTGAATCCTCGTGTTGAACACCATTGGTTAGCTTAATGTCTTCAATTTGATGTTTAATTAACTGTCATTTCATTTGGGCATCTTGTTTTGGGCTTTTTGTTTATGGATTATTGAAAGGATTGTTGCAGACTTCTTTCAAAGGTCAGGGCTTGGAAAGTGACCCTTAAAAACTTTTCAAAGGGCACTTTGGAAGCAAAAGTGACCCTTCAGAACTTTTCACAACAATTCTTTTAGACTTTTTTCAAAGGTCACGGCTTGGAAAATGACCCTTTAGAACTTTCTGAAGGGCACTTTCGAAGGGAAAGTGACCCTTCAAAATTTTCTGAAGGGCACTTTAGAAGGAAGTGACTTTTTGAAACTTTCCAAAGGGCACTTTAGAGGGGAAAGTGACCCTTCGAAACTTTTCGAAGGGCACTTGGAAGAAAATTGACCCTTCAAAAATTTTCAAAGGGAACTTAGATGAGAAAGTGGCTTTTAGAACTTTTTAAAGGGCATTTGGAAGAGAAAGTGGCCTTTCATAACTTTCTAAAGGGCACTTGAAAGAGAAAGTGGCCCTTCAAAACTTTTCAAAGGGCACTTAGAAGAGAAAGTGGCCCTTTGGAACTTTCTGAATGGCACTTGGAAGAGAAAGTGTCCCTTTAAAAAAAAATTGAAGGGAAATTTGGAGGAAACTGGCCCTTCGAAAAATTTTCGAAGGGAATTTTTGAGAGAGAAAGAACCCTTTAGAAAAGTTTTTAAGGGAAATCTAAAGAGAGAGAAAGACCCTTCAAAAAAGTTCCAAAGGGAAAACTTTGAAGGGTAAATATAAAGGAAGAGAATTCTTTCAGACTTTTTATTCGAGACAAAAAGCCTGAAACAAAGGATTCCTTTGAGAAAATGCAAAGAGAGAATTCTTTTAGACTTTTTGTTTAGGATAAAAAGTTTGAAACAAAATGTCTAAAAGAATTCTTAGCTTTGGACAAAAAACCCAAAACAAAGGAACCTTTATGAAAAGGATAACACTTAGGCAAAAGGGGTGAAAAACACTTGAACAAGGTTGAAACAAAGCTTCTAAAGAAGAGAAAATAACTAATTTCTTTCACAAGTCCTTGACAATTGAATTGAAAATAGACAATAGATGTTGAACTTAGCCAAAATAAATTTCAAGACAAGGGTATCAAATTTGGCTAACAGAAACTATTAAAAATAGGTATCTACTACCTCATATAGATGATCTTTTTGATCAAATGAGGGGAGCAATGGTCTTTTCTAAGATTGATCTTAGATAATAATATCATCAACTAAGAATTAAGGATGAGGATATTTCAAAGATAACTTTCAGAACTCATTATGGGCATTATCAGTTCACCATATTATCGTTTGAGTTGACTAAAACACTAACAACATTCATGAATCTCATGAACAGTGTGTTTAGAGATTATTTAGATCACTATATATTGATATTTCTTGATGACATTCTTATATATTCTAAGAATGAAGAGGAACACCTTCAGCATCTGGAACTAGTTTTGTAATGGTTGCAGAAGCACAAGTTTTATGGTAAATTATCTAAGTACATATTTTTTAGGAGAGAGTGCAATATCTAAGACATTATTTTAACAAATTATATTTCTATATATCTAGATAAGATAAGAGCCATTAAAGAATAGTCAGTATCAATGAATGTGCATGACGTAAGAAGTTTCATGGGATTAGTAGGCTATTACAAAAAGTTCATTCTAATTTTTTCCAAGATAGCTAATCCAATTACCTCTTTGTAATGAAAGAACCAAAGAATCATCTATTTAAAAAAGTGTGAAATAGCTTTTTAAGAATTAAAATGAAGTCTTATTTCAGCACTAGTGTTAAGAGTTCTTGACCCTAATGGTCAATTTTTAGTTATCACAAATGCATTAGGGAATGGACTAGGAAGAGTCCTTATGCAGAACGATATAGTAGTAGCTTATGAATCAAAGAATTTGAAACCTTATGAAATGAGTTATGCCCCACATGACATGGAACTTGTAGTAATTATACATGCATTACAAGTTTGGCAATATTACTTGTTGGAGAAACTATTTGAGCTAAAGATAGATAACTTAGGACTCAAGCATATTTTCACCCAACAAAATTTGAATTCTCATTAGAAACATTGGCTTGAGTTCTTGTCTAATTATGATTTCGCTATCAACTATATCAAAGGTAAGAAAAATAGAGTAGTTGATGTCCTAAGTTGCAGAAGGTACATACTAGTCATGGGTACTATCAGGGGTACTTTTAGAGTATATGTGATCGAATTATTACCAAAATATAAATTGTATGATCAAGTCAGAGAAGCATTGTTAGAGAATGCTCAGAATCTTTGGTATAAAGGATTCAATTTTGAGAGTGATGGTCTTTTACATTATAATGGAAAGATGGATGTTCCAGATCAAGAGAATATCTGAAGCACAATGCTAAAATAATTGCATAATGCCTAATATTCAAGACCTATATGAGTACCTAAGCTCATGGTAGAGCTTAAACCTTTATATTTCTAGAAAGGAATCAAGAAAGATGTAGTAGACTATGTGTCATGTTGTCTGGAGTGTCAGTGAGTGAAAGCTGAACATGTGCATTCGACAGAGTTGTATCCACATGATATACTAGAATGAAAGTGGGAAGCAATCAGTATGAACTTTATCCAAGGTTTATCGATGTCATGGAATAAGTATGATATGATCTTGGTAGTTGTTGACAAACTAACCAAGGCAACTCATTTTATGCCAAGAAATTTGATAGATGATGCACCTACTCTTGCAAAGAGGTTGATAAAGGAAGTGTATATGTTACATGGATTTTCATAGATCATTTTGGATCATGATCTGAATATGACTTTTAAATTTTGAGAAACTTTGAATTCAACTTTGAGTACGCAACTAAATTTTAGCACTACATATCACTAGAGACTGACAGTCAGATTGAGTGAGTTAATCAAGTGTTAGAGGATCTTCATATGTATTGCATAGATCAATAATACAAGTGGGAAGATAATCTTTCATTGGTTGAGTTTGCTTACAACAATTCATATCAATTAAATTTAAAGATGACACCATTTAAGGCCTTGTACGGAAGAAAGTATAGGACACCAATCAGATGGGATAGGTTAGAGGACAAGATATTCTTTGGACCTAAGATGATTTTAGAAATAGAATAGCAAGTCAAATTAACTAGGCAGAGATAGGCTAAGGCCAATGATAGATAGAAGAGTTATGTTAATCTTAAAAAAACAAATAGGTAGTTTTCTATAGGTGATAAAGTGTTCTTATGGGTTAAGCCATAAAAGAGCTTGATTAAATTTGAGAAGTCATTGAAATTATCACTGAGATATATAGGACCCTTCAAGGTGTTAGAAGTGGTCAATCATATAGTATATAGGCTTGCATTACCACCAACCCTAGCTCTATTACATAATGTCTTCCATGTTTCTTATATTAAAAAATTTATAAAGATGATCATACGCATATGTTGGATTATAATGTTTTGTAGGTTATAGATCTCAGGGTGGTCATGGTAGAACCAATCAAAGTAATTGACATTCACAAACTTCATTATGTAATAGAGAGATGTAACAATTCAAGGTCCAGTTGGACCAATACTCTAAGGATAGTGTTACTTGAGAGGACTATGATGAGTTCTACTAATGATTTTTACATTTAATTACTTGATTAGCTACTATTATATTATGTTATTTTTCTACTAAACAATGTTTTTAATTCATAACTTATATTTGAATAAGAGTCATCTGAAATGATGATTAATTTTAGGATGAAAGATGTTACATCCCGATTTATCATTAAGCAAACTATTTGATTATCTGTGAATATTTATAGTTAGCAAATACGTTTTGTTTATTTTTAATTAAACCTTGAGATATATGTTGTTATTGGACAATTGAATATTACTTTCGTTGCATTTCTATGAGCTAGTTATAGTGCATTTTTACATTCTAATAATGTTGATTTATTATTGTAGTCATATTTTATGGTGTATGAATATCATGATGTTTTAGTCTAACTCCCTGCTTGTTGTGAGGTTGATGCAAGATAACTCATCCGTAAGAGCGTGACAGAGGGAGATCATATCGAAGAGGGTGACATAGATGGAGATGTTGGGAGAAGTCAGAGAGATCAGCGAGAACCCTATAGACACTATATTATTTAAGACATGTTAGATGCATAGTTGAAAGGTTTGTGTAGTGCATTTTAATGTTATTTGCATATAGATAATATTTACGCATGAATAGTTTAGCGTAACAATGTCATGAAGATAATTTTATATGTTTATGATTGTGGTGTTTTCATTAAATTATTATGACTAATTTTTGTATTAAGTCATTTATTAATAAAATAATCTAAGAAATAAATAAAATAAATAAATTCAAATGCAGAATAAAATTAAAAAAAGGATTAATATAGAGAAAAAAACAAAAAGATAAAAACCCTAACATAAAATATAAGAAAAGAAAAAAATAGTTTAAAAAAAACATGCTATACTTGGTACAAAAGAATAATGGAGTAAGAGGGACACAATTTTGGAAAACTAGCTTTAAAATCAAAAAGCCACGCCCTTTTTCATGTTAAGGGAATAAAAAAGAAATATATGGACATGGAAAAGAGAGAGGCGTACCATACGGTGAAGAGAGGAGAAAAAGAGAAGAAAGGAGGTGCAATAGAGACAGAAGGAGAAAGACAATACATACTAAAGGGAAAATGGAAAAGAAGGAACAAGTAAAGCATCTTACAAGGTAGGCGATACAATTCAATTCATATTACTCATGTGAAGGTTATCCCAAAATGGGAAGTATTAAAACATAGTCAACAAATTCGGGTTAACTTGTATTTATTATTATGAAAAATAGGAATTATATAGGGATCAAGTTCCTTGATAAATATGGCAGCTTGTTTAAATCTTTTAAGTGACCTAAATTATTTTATAAGAAAAATAAAAACACTGCCACGCATACCTGCATAATAAAAAGATGACTTCATACCATAATATAGAAAAAAAAAAGTATGGCGATTGGGCATAGTAGTTATGGCATCAATATTAATTATGGTGTTAAATTTTACATCAATAGTTAAATATGAAAATTTATGGTGAATCGTTTATAACTGATACATGGAGACCTGTGTGGTGTAGATGAAAAGTTTATATTATGATCTGTGATTCAAACTATAGGGATTCTACGACTTAAACAATATCAATATACTGGTAATTTGCACATGCATAAATATAATCGATGCATATATATAAATGGAATAGCTTTAGATTATATAATACACATATGCATAACAATAAAAAAATCAAACTATTACCTGAGAAGCTTAGTGAACTGCTGGGTGACTTGTAGGTATGTTGTAAGTCCTTTTTGGGAGGTGATACATAGCACTAGTTTACATACAGAAGCATCTAAATTAAATATGACACATTTATCTATCTAATGTTGAATATAAATTCAATGATTTGAACCCGGTAATTCAATAATAAATGATCTAAATATGCCTGAGATTTACATGTGGAAATCAGAACATATACTGGGAGATACTTAATAAGCTAAAAAGATTTAATCACAGCAACTAAAAGTGGTGATTTAAAGTGCTGCATATAATTTTAGGAAGTGGTGATTGGGTGAATTGTGTCTTAAAGAATACTTGGCAATGTGTATGTTGGCAGTAGTGGTAATTTTAATAGATGTAGTTTGGCATTTTGAATATTACTAGATTTTCCTTATAATCCAAACTAACTTAAGTATTTTTCTGAATTCCCAGCCATATATATTTATGCCCAGAATGTTATTACTATGCCTATGTGAATTGTAGGATATATGTCCTTTTGTTGGATTGAATATTTGTTTAATAATTGCATATGATGATGCAATTATTCTATTACTTAAAAGAGTAAGAATTAGGTATTCTTAACCTAGAGATTTATCTAGTCAAGATAGATAATTGAAATCAAACTTTGATAACCTAAACATAATTAGCATGAATGTTACAGTTAAATTAATATTTACTATTTTAAATAGTTATATAGATACCATACTGAAATTGGACAATACATTTATTTACATTAAATCCAAACAATTGTATGGACAATAAGAGTAAATGTTTGGATTTGGCTTTGTTTAAATATGAAAACACTAATAATGAGAGTCATATGATTAAATATATGATTAGAATATGAAGATATATAATTGACGATTATATGTTGTATAAATGAAAATGTCTAAACTAATTATAAGGGTATATTTTGACCTTGGTGAAGGTTTTGTATAAAATATCTAGTGGTATAACTTATCTCACTTAAATATTTGACCCTTGGCAAAAATAAAGTAATCTAAGTGTAAATGTAACCTTTAATGTGAGGTATCCGTGATGTATATTATGACTCCTTTAGATTGCTAATGAAACCGTGTATATTAATTTTGTATGGAACTCACTATATTAATGTGAATAAGTAAAAATACCTGATTAATAGGTATCAAAGTTCTTTGGTGTGAACCTATAAATCTAGGGATTATTATAATTAAGACTAGACTTCGAAAGAGTAGGACACTAGCCACATATTATGAACACAGTTTCTAAAATATAATAGAAAGCATGAAATTAAGAATTCAAAGAAAATATCTCCGGATGTTATTGACTGGTTGTTTATATTTGAGTAATTGTAAACTATAATATTATGGGTGTCATAGAATGTCTTTATTGGAAATTACTCATAGTAATTAGAGAATTTTAGTTTAGACATATATTTTACCTAGATAGTATAAGTTGTGGTTGTTATTCTTTTTATTTATGTATTAAATAATGTTGTGGAGATTTTTTTATATGTTTGATGAATTAAATGTATGCATTTATGATTATTCTTATTCATAGCATGTATATGTTTGCTAGTAGGAGATAGTTTGTATGAATATGTAGTTATATTTACAATAATCTAATCTTACATGAATGATTATGTGTAAGTAGTGAGATGGAATTTACTAGCTTATTAACATCACAATGTCAGATGAAGGTAATCCAATCAAGTGGTGTGTTTGAAATTGACTGGTTCTAGACATCATTAACTATTAAAAACTTTGACCAAAGTAATATTAATTAGACATTGTCATTTCATGTGTATGGTTTATATGTTTGTATTATATCATGTTAGAATGTATTTCTTTATGGTACACTGCATATTTTTAGAAATTATATAGCACACAGATACTAGCTAATCTTTTTAGATTGTTGCACCATTACTATCTACTCATCCCTGAAGGGAGGTTCATTCCCTAATGGAAGATTATGCGGGGGATTGTTGGTCCATAGTTGGTATGTAAAAGCACTTGAATTATGTTCTCCCTCCCCACAATAGTACTTACTTGAAAACAACACTTGAGATTACCATGGATACTAGAGTTTTAGGAAACTCATGTTCTATGGAGCCATGTATTTTGTATTTTACACTATATAGTATTTATTATTAAAAATATTATTTTGATGAGTTGAAATTATTCACTTCTATTATATTTACAACAATGGTTGTAGGATTGTACCAAACGTGGATGAAAAATTGTAAATACTTTTCATATTATGTATGATATATTTCATGTTGATAGTGATCAGTGATGTACGTAGTATGCTTCATTTATAGTTATCACACTTATAATATTTTATATGATCATTGATTAGATTATTACATCACAATGTAATATACTTTTAGTATTTATGTTCTAATAAAAAAATCACATATTTCTAGATAGATTTTAGTAAGGATATTACAAATAATTTAAAAATATTACTTGACTTATTTAACATGAGAAATGTCATGCAAGAATTCTAATTTATAGTCTTATTTACATAATTAATGAATAGAAAGTAAATTCAACTTTAAATCAAGAACAAGTAAAACATCATGTAATTCACCATTAAATATTTTCATAATTCTTATGACTTCAACATTGTAAGAAACATGATTTGCAAGACTTAAATAATTATTAGAAATATCTTATTCTAAATAAATAAAACATTAGATTCCATATTTTGAGTAGTATTAGATTTAACAATCCATTCAAAAGAATAATTACATAAAGCATAAGCAAAGCATCTATAATATTAGACTTATGTTTGTTTTGAGTCTTGGTATTATTAGTGCTAATATTATCTTTGACTTTAAGCTTCTAATTTTTAATATATTATTTCCTTCTTAAAATGATGAACTTCATCATGAATAATTTTGTCACAATAGTTGTATTCTAATTTTTTATTAGGTTTTGAGTTAGATTTTTTATATTTTTTGTCATGTGTGTTGTTTGATTGAGTATGATCTTTATTATTTTTGTGTTAGTGTTTAGACACAAAAACATGTTTATTAGTTTTAAGACTACAAATTAAATAATTTTTTGTTCTTTTTGACATAACAAAGTACAAAATAAATTAAATGTCAATTAAACAATTAAAGTATAATAATAGGTTATAAATGCATATTTGTAATAAATTGTTGAAATCTAGGCAAGAATTTTTTTATGGCAATGTGAAAATAAATCAAATGTCAATTAAACAATTAAACTATAAATAGTAGGTTATAAATGAATATTTGTAATAAATTGTTGAAATCTAAGTAAGAATTTTTTCATGACAATGTGAATTAAATTCAAGTCTAAAAGTGTAATGTTAAAACTAGTAAAAAAAAAAGTAAAGAGTGAACTTTTGTCAACAAATCATCCACAATTTTGAAGTCATTATACTTTAAATTAAAAAATTTATCCTGAACTTGAATTTTCTTATAGTCATTCACAACATCATAAATAGATTTAAGGTTATAATAAACATCTATGAAAAAATACAACCATCAATGTGCATATGCAATCCATAAGTCATAGCAATACCAATTAAACTTGAGGCCTCTTCATTTTTTGCTTGCCATATTTTTTTAACATCAATGATAAATTTTTTATCAAGTTTATGGTCCTTACTGTCAACAATACATACTTAATATTTAAATGTAAAAATATATTATATGTGTGATTTTCATAAATGGTAATTAGTTGAGTTGAATTTAAATTTAGATAATAATTGAGTCATTATACCGTGAAAGCTCACTCAAACCCTAAAATTGATAATACAACTAAACACACCAACTTACTTAAAATATAGTCAAGGTATCAAAAACCCAAAAAATATGAATAACATTATTTTAAAGCCAAATGATGCTAAGAAATATTATAGAGAAAAATGACCATTTCAAATATTTGAAATGATTAAATAATAAAACTAAGATTTAATGGCTATATTGGAAAACCTTTAGAACAAAACTAAAAATTAAAATTAAAAATTATTGATTTAAAACTTGATACTAGTTAAACAAGAAAAGCTTGAATTAAAAAACTATAATTATTAGTAATGCAATAAAAACTTTGGCTTCTTATTGCGTATAATTTTAAATAACTTTAATGTTTAAAATTAAAAAAAATATGTGAAATAAATGAATAATTTTTTTTAAATGTTGATAATAAAAATAACATGTAAATTTAAGTCCACATCAAAACATATTTTCTTATTTTAAAAGAAATGATTTTTTCATTTACATTTGAATTTATAACACTATAACACAATGAAGGGGAAAAAATGTGTTAAGGTTCCTTAAATGAAAAGAAGTGCAATAAAGGAATGATACGCACCACATAATTGAATAAGTGTGTTAAATAAATATGAAAGCAATATAATATGATCCTTAAAACGAAACAAAATGAATCATGATTCTTTACTTGGATTTTAGAAGTGAAACACAATAAGTGAAAGGTGGTATAGCTATAAATTCATTAAGTCATGAGTTTCCTTTACTAAAGAAATAAATCGCTACAAAGTTAAAAATTGCAGAGATGAAAACAAGACAATTAAAAGCTTTGCTGAGTAAAACCACTTCAAATGAAACTTCAAAACAGTGAGATCCAAATGGGTGGTAAGGATTAGATCTTGAAATTAGTATGACAAATTTGGAAAAACTTGGTAGCCATACTTTTCAACTTGCATTTACACCTGAAAACATTAAGGCAAGTTTTTATAGGCTGGGTAGGGGAAAGGTCCCAGTAGCTATGGACTTTAACTTTGGATAATGAATTAAGGTGCCATAACATCACATGAGATTTCAAAAAATTTAATTATTTTAATATGTTGTGTTAAATACTTATAACTAATGTTTCAAGTTCTAACACATTATACATTTTACAATATAACTGATTTTATCAAGAGAGCTCATAAAATGTATTTTTTAAACCTATGACCAAAACTTAACCTTTGGAGTGCAATAGTTGTGCATTAGAGTATCAATACTTGAGTCTTAATTGTCAAGATATGATTGGTTACTCTTAATTTTATAGAGTAAATTTTGAACAAGTATTAGATACTACATGTTCAACTTCTGGTGCACTTTGATATTTCTACACACTAATATGTTCCATCAATGGAGTACATGTTAACAAAAGCTTTGTTCAGAAATTATAACATGCACAACCATTACAACCTTTTCTCAATATGGCCACTTGATCAAATTTCCATTAGATGAGACCAAGTGAGGCATTCGATGTTGAATAAGATGAGGTGGTAATTGTTTAAAACATATTGAGGCTAGGAAGAAGTATAATGTTGTTTAGAAGTAATAAAGTAAAATGTGATGGGAATTGAGGAAACACAGAAAATATACGAAGTGGATGTTGAGTCAACATATTTTTGGCATGCCTAGAGATTTGAGCCAACCATGAATATTCAATTAATCAAATGATCACCTCAACTAAACAACTCGTGAGCCAAATAAAAGAAGCTACAAATATTGATGATAACTTCAAATTTCCAATGCAGTTGAACCCATCCCAATGGGTTAAAAGGGTCATGAACCTTGGAATGCAAATTGATTTCAATGAAGAAGTTTCACTTCCTGCCATCCTCTCCCCCACCTCTTCCAAGTGAGGTGGTCCATTATTATGTTGATACTTTGGACTGGGAAGCACATTATACATCCAAATTAGAAGCTCTAAATTTGGATGCAACAAGTTTGTACAGAGATAATTTGGAATATATTGATTTTAGAACCATTTGAGACATCCAAGTACATACATCATTAAGAAAATTCTTGAATCTGTCAATTGAGAGGGTACATAAAATCCCTATGTAGCTAAATGATGGTGCAATCATATTTGGTAGGCAGTCCCAAATACTTACTTCTGATGACTATTTGCATTTTCTTCAAGAATAAGAAGTGAAAATATAATAAATTAATGATTTAAATGCAAGGAAGAGGGAGTAGGTAGAGGAGAGTAAAATATAAATGCTTACAAAAAATTAAAATAAAGGAAAACTTAAAATTGAAATAAAAAGACATAAAAATGAAGAGGACAAGTTATAGCACTATTGATCATATATATCTACATCTACATCTAGTTATTTTGTGCTTCAAAAGATATCATCTCAAGTATGGGTTCAAAAGCAACATGTATCTACAACTATTGATTTAAAAAGTATACAAAAAACTATTAAGAGTTTGAGTGAAATTCTAAGATAAATATTTTGAAACAAGTTGATTACATTACCTCTTATGTATCGTTTAAGGAGCTCAAAATGTTATTGTGCATATCATAGAATGCATGGGTGTTATACAAATATTTGTTGGGATTTGAAGAAAAAATAATAATCTATCATTGATAGTGGTGATCCTACATTAGATAAATCAATCAAGACACCCACTCACACTATGATTGCTTCTCCTAATGAATAAGTCCAAGTAGAACAAAAAACAAAATTAAAATAAGAAAGGTTACAAAAGGAACAAGATGAAAAGGTAGGATTACAAAAGAAACAAGATGAAAAAGAAAGGTTACAACAAATAAAAATTACAAAGGAAATAAACAAAAAAATATAAGTTTCAAATAGATAAATTATTAAAATAGAAGTTACGAAAACAAGCTCAAGCTAAACAAAAAAGTGCCTTCATGAAAGGGTTTCTCATGAAGGATTTTCAAATTCAAAATGTTCCAAAAAAACTTAATGGTACAAATATGGTTTCAAAGGATTCAAATGTTGTGTCTCTTTCATGCATAGAGCAAAAATATAAAGTTAATACTACATAAATTCAGAGTGAGATGCAAGATTTTAACAATGATGAATAAGAGCATAAAATTTTCAAGAAGCTAACTCCAATATATGGTTCAAATAGTTTTTTATATACAAATATAAAAAATAACAAAAATAGCATATCACAATTTCAAGAAAAATCTAAGAAATTAATCTACCAAGATGATGACAATATTGATGATTATGATTATAATTATGCAAAACAATGGCACAATAATTATGATGACACATAACATACATGTGGGCATCCACTCAATCATATCATTAGTTATCACTTCTCAATTACAAAAATTATAATAAATTCAAAACCATTCAAATAATCAAAAAAGCAAAAAAATTATTGTACACAACTTTTTGATTTGTTTCATCATGTTATTCTTCTTTTTACACTTGTGATTGATTTGATCAAATTATTCTAGCCTTTGGCTTTTAGTGACTTGTTTGTCTTTTTACTATTATTTTTAATTTCTAGATCTGAAGAGTCCAACACGATGATCTATATTACAGTCATTTGCCATTTACCTTGTTGTTTTCACACTCTGAAATGAGAAAACTAATTTTTTCATAAAAAATAGTATCGACCAGTATATGTCAGAATTGATTCCTAATACTACCTAAGTTGGTCGATCGTCATAGCCAAATCAAAAATAAAACACAAAAAGCCCTAATATTTTCACTTTTTTGATATTTTACTCAATTTTGGTCACACAACAGTATTTTTCCATATAAAATATTTATTTTGTGTACTATATTACTCATACATGCATGTTACATACTTTAACAAGTGTACATTTGATGAGACAAAGATATACAATCATTCATTCACATACTTATTTATCATCCTACATGTTTTTCAAATATACAAAATCACATATATAATTGGGGCATCTTTCTCATACATAGCCATGCCATCATATTCAGTGCATACTTTCCATTGACACATATTGCAGATTATTTAGATCTTTTTCTTCTCTTTTACTTTTATATTTTTTGTCACTAATCTCTTTTGTTCTAGTTACAAAATTTGAAAAATAAAAAAATAAAAAAAATCAAATGTGTCAAAAATGCAAAAACATTCAAAATATTCTTAACATTCAAAATCAAGACTTGAGCATAACTAGACATCTAGTTTACATCATTGTTAATTGTTATTTATCCCATGCTTGGTAGATAGCATAATATTTTTCTATCACATATGAATCTCACTTGTATTCATAATTATTATGTAAGACATAGATTTTACATAGACTAAGATGTTGGACTTGTCTTTATTCAGTATCCATGTTAACCTAAGGGCATCTTATTCAAAAAGCTATAGGATTACATGTGTTACCATTTCATAATTTCTCTACTATTGACCTATATAATTTTTACAAATTTTTTTTGCTAACATTTATATCTTACATTATGTACATAGATTTTCTATTTGATAGGATATGATCACATTACATATACATGGTGTAGACTATCTTCCTAAGTTTATGCTCCATTGATGCTATTACTTGTACATGGTAAATTAGACCTTACTTGTTTATTGTGTTTATCCCTTGGCCCATTTGTGCAATTGCTTGAACATCTCTATGAGATCTCATTTGGTATGTGTGACATTTGAACATGTCCCTTGTTTGCAACATTATTTATGTCTTTTGTGTATGTCTCTTGGCCTTGTGTGTGAAATATTTATTTATATAACTTTTGAACATGTCCCTTGTATGTAACCCTTAACCTTATTGTTCAACTTTGTGCTCATTATGTGTATGTGTTTATTGATTTTACTAAGTTTGATGAATGTTATGATCCATATGATGTAGTACCTATGTTGTATGCTTTTATTAGATTTATTATTATGAACTTCATTGATATATTTCCATAGGCCTTACCCCATGTGTAACATACATGATTCTAATGATACATATCTTACTATGTTGACATACCTTCTACATATATTACAAATATTCAATGATTACATCTTGATATGCATGATACGTTTAACTTTTATTTTGAGATGAGTGGCTTCAAGATACATCCCTCACCTCAAAAAGGGGGCATTTTAGTGAGAATTTTATACATGATATGAGCCTCTGCAAGAAAAAAATAGTTTTTTTGGTACAAAATAAAGTTTCAAATAATTTTTAAAAGTTTAAAAAATTCAATCATTAGTAAAAATTATAGGGGTATATGCACTCACATTATAAGAAAAAGTTATAAATTCTTATAATTTTAAGTGCATGATACAACTTCATGCACAAGCTTCAAGTAGAATTTACAAATTATTTACATTTATAAACAATTACATATTTTACATTTATCAATGGGGGGCATGATACAGATTCATATTATGTTTTCAAATACTATTTGCTATCTACAATCATGGGAAGAGCATGGATATACTCCATTATCTTTTGATCATGTATTTAAGAATTAAGAAACAAAGTGACAATTAAATCTACAATCCATAGGTAGTGTTTGATTCAATTCAAATCATTGAACTATCCCCCCTTGATGACACCTTCCTTTACTTCTAAAATTTACATAATTTGAATAAATAAGGCCTCAAGTAAGGGTTTTGTGAATATGTATACAACCTCATCATCTATTTGATAAAACTTAAGATCAATGACCTTATCATGTATCAATTGTAGACTATAATGCATATGCATCTCAATGTGCTTTATGTGTTGGTGCTCCACTGGGTTTTGAAAAATGTGGATAACATTGTGGAAATATAATTTTGGAAAGCAAGTATCGAATCCAAACTAATTCATGATTGTCAATAACAGTTTTGATATACTTATCATCCATAGTAGATAAAACAATAGTAGTTTGCTTCTTGCACCAAAATGATAGATGTATCATGTAATTGACTTATGATCATTTGGATCTCATGTCTAATCACTAACTGTGTAGCTAATAACTTATGTGTTCCACCATAAATGTAACCAAAAATTGAGGCTTTCTTCCTGACTTGTACTCAATCCCATAGTTAGTAGTACCATGAAGATACCTTAGAATGCATTTTTTAGCTTGCCAATGGCTTTCATGTGAGTCTTTATAGTAACATGATACTAATTTCATAGAAAATAAAATATCGGGATGAGTATGAGTCTAGTGCATAAGACTTCCCACCAATTGCCTATAGAGTGTACCATTAATCAAATGAGAAGAAAACTTGGGAGAAATCTTGACTCCAAACTAATAAGGAGTTCATGCAAACTTTTAGTCTTTCATGTTGAATCGATTGAGTATGTATTGAGTGTAATTTTCATTAACAAATATTCTTTTCTTATATGTTAAAATATGTAGACCAAGAAAACAAATCCCAAGCCTAAGGGCAAGTCATCAACTCAACAAAATCCTTTCCAAAGTCAAAATAAAGGTGAAGGGAATTTAAATGCTAGCATTGATCAAGAGTGTTGTAATTGGTGTAAGAATCTAGGCCCTAATGAACATCAAAGTTTCAAGAAAATGATCTATTTAGAAGCTCATAGATGAAAAAATGTATCTTCCCCCTCCCAAGACATATGGATCACTTTCAACAACAACAAAATCACTTGTGTCTCAATGAATCCTAGATTCAAGTGTGCATAATACATAACTTACAGGTTCAATGCCCTCTAGCATTATTGCTTGTGAATCCATTGTGGCTTCCAATCTATTTCCATATTGGGGTTACAAAGATCAACAATATAAATCGATATTTTTGCATCCCTCAATGAGATATATTTTATATTCATGTTCAATCCAAATTGGGGCTTGATCACCCTCAATTATCCATTGGTTCAGCTAAGGAACCAATATCTCAAAGTGCTTCATGGGAAGCACCAATTCTTCAATGATTTAAAGAAGCATCATCTCTAAGAAAAAGTTACAAAAGCAACATTGGTTTCACACATATAGGTGTAATCCTTCCTTGTTCTTTTCAATAAAATTCAAATTATATTTCAAATTTCAATTTCACATATGGACATTAACTAATTTTACATCATTGTGGGATTTTCAATGAAACACTTTGCATGATTTAGAGCTTTCCCCTAAAGGTAAAGTGTGTCTTACACACTCGTGTATATCTTTCATTTTACTCTATTAATTTACTTTATAAACTAAAGAAAAGGGCAAATGCAACCACTCAGATTTGATCATGAATACTTGATAATATCAATTTTGGTCCACTTTCACTTTAATTGACTTGCGCACTTAATCAGGACCTATTTCACCACATCATTTTATCCTAAGCACCTATACAGACCTATCCCTTTCTAATTTTCTATCTTACATACCTACAAAAATATTTTAAATTGCTCAAAACCCTATAAGCATTTGTATAGGCATTCCAAATTATATTTTTTTATAGATTTCCATTCAAGACATGATCGATCAGTATGGGTCACTAGTGGCAGTTGGTTTTGACCATTATGGGTCAATCTTAACCTTCACCTTAGTAATGGTTATTTTTCAAAAGTTAAAACCTATCTTATAGGTTGGTCCACATTTTAAGGATAGGTAGCATGATGTTTTTCCCTTTTGGATTGTTAAAAAGGCACATTTAAGTCACCTATTCTATCACTTGGTAATTTCAATATTAAGGCACAATTACACTATTGCCCACTAAGCAAAGCTTCCCTATTCTTTCCAAATCTAATTCTAATTGTTTGAATTAGTCATTATCCAAAAAAAGAGCCTATTTTATCTAAATCAAAATAAAACATTGTCAAGTATTCAAGCCATCTCCAAATTCATTCTTGTAGCAAAAGGAACACAATCGTACAAAACACACTAAGTTGGATAACTATGTGTGCTTCATTTCCCTCTTCAAAATATTGGATATGTAGGCATCAGTTAGTCATCATGGGGTGATTGGCGTTAGATTAGCCCATTACAATCCTCTCTTTTTTATTTACAAGTTTCAACTTTGAATAAGTGATTTGCATGCCATTTGTGCATATTTAAAGGTCAATCTTCCACATATAGGCATATTCCAAGTAACCACAAATGATTGTGCCTTGATTTTCATGTTTTCCTACAAAGGACAAAATTGATCAGTAAAGGACAATATTACTAGTTGATCTTGTCCCCTTTCTGATGATCTTAACACTTATCAATTTCAATTATAGTTCCTATGGCACTTGTAGAATTAGTCTAAGTTGATCAATTCCAAGTCATTGTTCAATTTCACATAATTAGATCATAAAAAATGAACAACTAAGTATTTTGTTTTATCCATAGTTAGTCTTCTTTTATTTGATATTATTTTATCGATTTCAGTAATTTGATTTCATTATGCTTGTTACAAATTGTTTTACAACATTTACTTTCTTTCAAATCATTTTATCTTAATTAGAGCTAATCACCAAATTAATTTCAAACTCTGATAAAACAAATGCCTTTATTTTTTTTGTTTTTTATTAAATTGAATATTTAAAAAGACACCTTTATAATAAAAATTAGATTTTTTTTTTATAAAATATATAAACGAAATCCTTAGTAGTATTCCTTAGCATATTTTCTTAAATATGTAAAATGCCTTAGCAGTCAACCTTAAATAAAATGTGTGAAATAATTCCTCAACATCAATACTTACCAGGGTTTATCGAGTAGGTCTAACAAAATTCCTTAGTATAAAGGCCTAGTAGAATTTTTTAAAAATCTAATATATAAATCCTTAATAGTAGATGTTGGCATATTTTATGAAATATATAATATAATACCTTAGCAATAGTCCTGAGCATATTTTATCAAATATGTAAAAGAATACATTAAACATTAACCTTAGCTGATTTTGATAAATCTTATATATTTACTTAATGTTTTGGAAGTTGGCTTTGCTAGAAGTTTATGGAAGAATGTATTTCAAGAAATAACAAGTAATATATATTTTATGATATGTCAAGGATTATCTATATGTGTAATTTACAATGGTACATTTTATTTTTTTGGTCTTTTAAGCATTTGTAAATCTAACTATTGTATAATATTAAATTAGAGTTTTAAAATTTATGAAAAAACTTTTATCAGGGAGTAAAAATGGAAAGTAAATTCAATCATTAAATCAAAGACAAACAGTCATAGAAAAAATCAATATTAAAATTAAAATGAAAATAATAAAAATAGATAATTACCCTACAAGGTCACAATTGATCTTACCTACAATAAATCACCTTAATTTGTTCCATATTGTCCATCCTTATCCATTTACCACTTTATTTAGATCCTATGAACACAATAATATTAATAAAGTGGAACTTTATATTTAAAAACATAATTTAAAGTCGAAGTAGTATTTCTAATTTTTCGAAAAACAAAATTGTTAGTTCTTCCCACCATTTCATAATAACAGTTCTTCTAAAAACATCCCATAACTTTGTAATTGCATATGAAATTTTTTGTCATGAATTTAATAAAATTTGAAAAACTGATTGAAAAAAAAAACATTGGATTCCTTGCAATACAAGCCCAAAAATGGGATAAAGACTTTGAAGACATTATATTTGAAGTAAAAACAAAAAAATCAAAATCAAAATCCCTAAAACTCCTAAACTAATTAAAATATCCAAACTCTACAAAACTAATAAACAATTCCCCAAGTAGCGCAGACAAAGTAGTGTAAAAAGTTTTGAAGCCAAAAAGCTTTTCGTAAAATCATCATCACCAAGTCTATCCAACAAATTATTTGAAATAAGGTTATCTCGAATGTGGGGATAAATGCTGGAAACATAAAAATACTTAAATATAAAAACAACCTAAACATGTATTTGTGATTAAAGCAAACAAGCTTTGTATGAGCATATAAGTTAATTGATTGCCTAAGGGAAGAAGCAAGTGCATGTCATCAATGTGAATATATAGCTATAAATTCTGAAATAACATCAAGAGCATTCCCCTTGTGAGTAAGATTTTTAGAGTTCGGACATGCAAAAAGCTCTCTGAGTCCTTGAGCATCATGATTGCTTAAGGTCCAAAATAATTGAAGGAATTAGATTCTTGATGCACTCAAGTCTCAAGTTTCTATTTCAATAATGCACAAGAACATAAAATTTTGATCTATACAAAATAGGTACAAACTGATACAAATTCATAGAAAAGGATATGTTATAAAAATATTTAGCAATAAGTAAGATCACAAACTTTGTTGTAAAGTCTCATGCATCCAAAAGCTTTATAGTCAAATGAAACTACTTGGCATTGTCCAATGAAATCATAATTATTGCCGAAATTGGACATAAACTATAGTTTGCCAAAATGAAAACGCTGATAATGATAAGGATAAGGATTTGTACCTTGTAATTAATAGAAGATCATAAAATCAGCACTGACCATTTACAAATAAAAAGATATATGGGCAGGCATTATAGAGTTAATAATATTTTACAAGGTTGACAAGTGTAACTCTTTAATTAATTCTTATGTATGTTTCGTGCAAAATTTCATGGTGTACTAGTTTCATAAAAAGTGTTGTAATCCATCCTATAATGTGATCTTCCAAAACCTGATTTACAGTTTTGCAGTCACCATTATCTTTTGCGTTAATGAAAAGATCCTTTTTGTTTAAATCCCAAGTCACTCATTCTAATCATGAAAAAAAAAAATCATAGCTTTTGTGTGGCATATATGAAAGATATGTGTACGAGAAGCTTTTGATGTTGGTGTTAATGTGGAGCCCAGGGATGATAACTCATATTTTGTGGCAATCAGACATCATCTTTCACATAGCATAGAAGGCAGCTATAACACTTCAGGGGTGTCTTTGTTGCCTTGTCTTCAACTATTATTGTGATTATCTATTTTGGAATAATTCAAGGCATTCTATTGAATGTAGGAATAAGAGCATGCCAACTTCAGCTATTATTGAGACCACCCTTGTATCATCCACCATAAAAAGATTAGGTATTTATCCAATCGCACTATATATTTCAAGATATTCTTATGCAAGAATAGGGTAGTTTTCATCAATCTCAAGTTCTGAGAGGGGCATATGCACCGATGAGATATGGCAACACAAAATATGGGGATGGATCTACTAGCTAGTTTACCTTCAAATCGATTAACTGTGATAGTATGGTTGAACTCTACTATTTAGAAACTTCAAGACCTGATTTCACGTTATCAATGTATTTTTTTTGTGTAAATTGTGGTAATATGAATAGTCTACATAATAAATGGGCTCTTTCTAGATATAATAGGCATTCAAGTTGGATATTATATAGATGGTGTTATTTATAGTCAAGTTTATATAACTCAACTTCATTCGATGTACTTTTTTGTTATATAGTTGTTCTATCAAGGCTAACCTGCATAAAAAATGATTTCTCTGGGTTTTAAACGCAACCATTATGATTACAATATAAATTATCTTAATTATAGTTTAGCTCTAAGTAATCAATGGTAATTATGTTTGATCTTTTGATACCATTGAGCATGCTTCAAACCATAATTATCCTCTATAAACAATAACATGTCAGACCCAAGGAGTCTCATCCTTAGGCTATCCTAGATAGATTTTATTCCTACTTTTAATATATTTTAACATTTTTTCAAAAATAAAATCATATTATTAAGTAATTTTTTTGTTAGTTGTGGTGTTGTATTCTTCAATAGCCTCAATGTTATCTTCATGAAAATTAGGAAAACTGGTCCAAACAAAGGATATCTTATTGGAGTTAATATGAACAAATAGAGTGATAAAATGAGCATTGGGACCATTATATTTGTTGCCTTGTATTCATCTATTGATGTGATTATCTATTTTGGAAAAAATAGATCATCTCGTTGAAATGTAGGAACCAAGACATACCAACTTTAACTACTGCTAAACCAACATTTGTATCATCCACAATAAAAAGATCATGTATCTATCCAATTTCACTATACTTCAAGATATTCTTGTGTAAAAATAGGGTAATTTTCATCAATCTCAAGTTCTAAGAGGCATTACTTTTAGGTTGGTCAATTATTAAGTTTGTTTTTAAGAATTTAAAATATCCTCTTGTCTTCCTTCTTCATTTCACTTTAGAAGCCATAACTAGTGGTTCCATCTTATCATGAAGCATGGCAAGCTTGACATCTATGTCATTTACTTCAAACATGGTTGCTTATATAGGATCTGTTAAAACATTCATTTTAGCTAAGCTTGAAAATCCCATAAATAGATTCAATACTCAAAACATTCTTAAAGAAAGAGGTCATGAGTTGATAGTAAAAGTTGAGATGTTAAGTTGTTTACATCACCAAAATCTTGTTAAAATAATTAATATTTATATTGAAAAGCATAATTATTGTTTGGTTTATGAGCTTACTCTTAATTGTAGTGTAGAATCTCATCTTCATGTTATCATATTTCTTGCATAATATAGCATTTCTCTAGAATATGTACATCATTAAAGTATCTTACATTTTAAAAGTTTGGTAATAAGAAATTGAATATAAATTGAATTTCATTGAAATATTATGGCTGTAAATTTTTTATGTGATTCATGCACTATTTGCTTGACTTATAACATGTCATGATATCATTTTATAACTTACTAGCACTTCAATGTTTCAATTGTGGACAAAGAAATTGCTCCACTTGACTGAGCATGATTTTAAGTCTAGCACACATCTCAACAAAAGCCATAAGAACATTTGAGTATGTAATGCATATATTTGATATCATAATTTAAGACCTTTGGTGAAAACAAATTCAATGCATTTATTAATTTACTATAAGTGAATATAATATAAGTTCATTTCTTTCTCAGTACACACACATTTTTACAACAATTTTCAATTGTCTCCAAAAGAGAACTGTTTCTCTTTTGACATCATTTTCTTATAGACATTAAATACATTTTTAAATTTTCTATTTTTTTAAAAGGTTTAAACATTGTCATTTTTTTTTTTTTTTCCCGTCATTTCTTTTGTTTTAATTTATCTTCTAAATGATTTACATATATGTTTTATTGTCATTTTATAATTATTCTATTGATATATACATTTTTATATATTTTATAAGATGATAAACTCTCATACTTTTCAAAGTCTTTGTAATTGTTCATTTGTCTTTTTTTTAAAGATACAATGATTATTAATTTTTTAATTATTTATTTTTAAGAATTTTATATAATTTTATAAGTTCAACAAATGAGATATTACAAGATACTTGTCGGGTATGTTACTGAACCAAGTGGCTTGAGCTTTGTAAGTGAAATGATACAAGTAAGAGACTTGAACTATCTTTTAATTTTGATATGGCTATATAATTGATATGGAAAGAGTACCCAAAGATGATGTTGCTTTATCTATATAGTTATTTATCTTTTTAAATGAATTTGCGCTACAATAGTTAGATGCTTATAACTTATGATTACCCTTCATTGGATGTTGTCTATGGATCCAACATTAAGTTCTTTATGCATGTGCTTTTGGGTATTATGTTTTTATAATAAATGATTTTCACTGATTTTGTTGGCCATCTTTATTTTTCTTAATAGAATTTCATTATTTTTCAAATGGTGATAGTACCACAATTTTATGTTGTGTTTCTTCTTTTTGTCTTGGGTCTTGATTTTATTCAATAAAAGATAATAGAACATATCATGCTGATTTTAAATTTGATCATCTTTCCTCATATGATTTATAAATTTATGAAAAGGAAAGAAAAAATTACCACATGTTCTTTAATTAAACATGTTGTTTTGATTTATAATAGACTCTACTTCCAAAAATTGAAGTGTTGAACATCAATAATAAATTTATAATTAAAATATTATTGTGTTTGTGTGGTATTATTTCCATGGTATTCATCCATCTTGTTTCTTATATATTTAATTCAAATTTTGATACAAAATTCAGCAGGGATTACAATTAATACTTAGGTTTTCACTCACTTAACATTTTTTTATTTTAGATATGTAAGGCAAATTGTTTAGAGGGAATGTTTGTTTCCACCTTGCTATCAACGTGATCTGCGATGGTAATTTATTTAGTTTTTACTTGAATGGAAATCTCTACATAACTACATTCGTTGAAATTTATTTATAGCCACAAGGAATAATAACAGAGATATAATTGTTTAGTTGTAAAGATTTGATCAAGTCATTAGTTAAGCAATGTGTTTATCATAACACAACCAAACACTTAAATATGTTGGACAAAATTTCAATGGAGAAAAGTTATACTTAGACCAATTTTATGGTAATGATCTCATTTTATGATATGGAGTTCAATCTTTTCAAGAATGCTAATTTTTAAGTTTTTATCTATGCAATTGACCTTTAACAAATGATAGTGCTAGTTTGCATCAATAGTTGCAATGGTCATATGCTAAGAAATGTTGGATTATAATGTTACTGCTAATTTGTTGATAGCTTTGTTATGACAATAAGCCTTCTTACACTTGATTTGAGGCATAATTTTATTATTCTAATATTATTATTACTTTCTACCTAGGTCGATTAATACCAATGGCCTTGATTTCATCTCTTTTCCATAAACATCTAGTGATATTTATACTTTAATTTTGATTCCATTATTTTTTAGAAGTGAAAAGGACTTCATCAAAAGTCTCTGGGTTAATTTTGTCATACACTTGTATTAAAATGCATCACTTGTAATAATGCCTAAAAAAAAAATATGAGGTTGAATATTATTTAAGAATAAATTATATGGAACAAATTATGGGTAGCTAATATGCCACTAATATCAATTCAACTGCTATTTCTATTAAATGTATCTCTACTCAACCTTGATAAACTTTAAATATGGCTCCTAACAATAGGTACTAAAGCTGCACTATGGCATAAAATATACTAATGTTTTAAAAAAAATTGTTTTTAGCTCTGCAAATCGAAGCCGAGCTAGGGCAGTCGTGCCCTAGCTTGTTTAGGCCGTGGCTGGGATTGCACAGGAGAAGAGTGGGGGGTCGGGTGTGTAGGGTAGGTACTGAGGCATCCAATGATCAAGACAGACCTAGGAGGGTGTGGGTATGGCTCAGTAAGAGCCTTTAAAGACTGCGCCTGAAAGGAGTTTTAGTGAAGTCGTGGGCTTGAACAGGTTGGGGCAGCAAGTTAAAACACTTGGAAATGAGTTTTCTTCCCAGACTACAGGTGATATGGACTGGAGCTTGCCTGGGGATCCAGGATCATGAAGATTAATGGTTGCCTGGAGCAGTGCAAGGAGCGACCCAAACTGGCAATCCCCTTTGATATGATTTCTGAGGATGTGGAATATTATTCTAAGCACTCATTATATTGCAAGTTTTTGGGATTGAGAGTCTCCCTTCAATTTTTGGAGAGTTGGGCCAGGAGAGTGTGGGAACCAGAGGGAGAAATGGAGGTTACATTATTGGCAAATAATTACTTCATGGTGATGTTTTTATGCTTGGTTGATCGAAACAAGGTTTTTGAGGGGGGGCCTTATTTTTACAATTAGGTTAGACTTTTTGTCAAACCCTGGCATGCAAGTTTTAATCCTTATGAGGAACTACCAAATCGGGTTCCGATGTGGGTTAGGCTACCCAGATTTCCTATCGAATGTTGTCGAGAGGATGTTCTCCAGATGCTAGCTTCGATGCTTGGAAGGCCGATGGGGTCTTCAACACAAACTTTAGGTAAGAAAGTTATGACTTTTGCTAGAATTTGTGTAGAAATTGATTTGAGTAAACCACTACCAGATGCAGTGGAGATGAGTGCAGGCTCATATTCCTGGGTGCAACAACTGGACTATGAGACCCTTCCCTTCAGGTGTCACCTATGCCATGAATATGGACACCTGGTGCGTAGATGCCTGAAGGCTAAACCAGTGGAGTAGCAACCTCAACCGCCACCTAGTAGCATTCCAAGTGTTGATAAAGGGAAGAAGTCTGGGGTAGGTGAGGGCAAGGATGCTGAAGGTTTTGTTTAGGTGAAAGCTTGAAACTGCAATAGAGGCCAAAAGAGGACCCTTATGGAGCAACAGGATGAAGATTCCTTTAACAAGTTTGAAGTCTTGGATGAATTGAGACAGCAAGAAGTAAACCTGAGATTATTGAGTGTGGAGCAGCTTGTGAGAGGATCCAGATCGGAGATTAATTCAGCCAATCTTCATTTGGTTCTTCAGGAGGAGTCAGCCTTACCCATGGTCTTGGAGGGGCAGACAGGGGAACAGATGGTGGTGGAGACAAATGGTGACCCGAAACAAAACATAGAGGACACAGACCTTCTAGTAAGGACTGTCGTTGTAGAAGTAGATAAGCAATGTAAATCTTCTCCTCACTTGGACATTCTTCAAAAGGAGGGGAAGAAGGGGATGTTAGAGAAAAGTGTTAAATTAGGGTGGAAGAAGGACATAGAGAAAATTAAGATGATTGGGGAGACCTTGGTAGAGTCAGGTTCTATTAAGACCTTAGACTCCCACTTTTTAACTCCTCTGAAATGATCATTATTTCATGGAATGTAAGGGGCCTAAATAATGGCCCTAGACAAAAGGCTGTTTGGGAATTAGTTAGATGTCAAGTACCTGATGTTCTTTTTCTTCAAGAGACGAAGGTTTCTATGGATGATATGAGGAATATTGCACCTAAGTTATGGAGGCATGGTTTATGTCAGTGCATTGGAGCTCAGGGGTCTTCGAGGGGTGTGGCATGTTTTTGAAATCCGCAAAAGATTCAATCAGTGTCTTGGATTTTCTTTAAGTCCTCTTTATCCATGGTTGCCTTATGTATGGAGTCGAGCGAATCAGTCATTTTTTCCAATATCTACGCTCCTACAGATTTCCAAGGTAAACTTCTTATTTGGAAGAATATCCACTTAGTTCATCGATTATTTCCTTACCTGCCTTGGATTGTTGCTAGAGACTTCAATGTTATTCTAGATTTAACAAAGAAAAGAGGAGGTAATGCAAGGCTGGAACCATCTTCTATACTACTCCGAGATAATATTGCGGCACTCAATCTAGTGGACATCAAGCCCGGTAATGGATGCTTTACTTGAAATAACAGAAGGGTGGGGGACAGCTGCATTGCTGAGCGCATAGATTGATTCATGACCTCCTGTTATTGGGTGGGGGAATTCTGGTCTTCTAGCATGGAGATACTTGATTGGAGAGGTTTGGACCATTGGCCCATAAAATTAGTAATTTTTTCAGCCCGCATGCCTCAGAAGCCGCCGTTCAATTTTCAGATCATGTGTTTCAAGGACCCGGACCTGTTTGGACATGTGGTGAAATGGTGGAGGATAGGCATGCCTGTGGTAGAAACAACAATGTATCCTTTTGCTAAGCTACTCCAATTCATCAAGTACCAGCTCAAAAGGTGGAACTGACAAAGTTTTGGAACATCTTCTAAAGAAAAAATGAGGCTCAAATGGAGTTGAACGACATTACCAGATTCATTAGGGAGGAGGGGATGAATGAGTTTTTGCTGAGGGAGGAAGCCAGGGCTTTAAAAGCATTGGAGGAATGGGAGCTAAGAGAGGAAATCTTTTGGAAACAAAAGGCCCAGATTGAATGGCTTCAAGAGGGGGATAAGAATACCACCTTCTTCTTCAATTTGGTCTGAGCTAGACAGCATGGTAATTTGATAACTTCTTTGGTGACGGATAGCGAGGAGACTGTCTCTTCTATGCAGGGTATCTTTAATGAAATAGTGTAGTATTTTGCTTCTCTATTTAAGGAAGAAGCATAAGGGGACTCAGCTGTAGAGGATCAGGTCCTTTCTTGTATTCCTTCTTTGGTGTCCATGGATATGAAAGCGCATCTGATGAGGGATATATCCTTGGAGGAGTTAAAGAGGATTGTTTTCATGATGTAGAAAGGAAAGGCGCCTGGCCCAGATGGCTTCTCGATTGAGTTCTTTCAGGAATTTTAGGAAATTATCAAATTAGACCTACTGGCAGTTGTTTAAGAATCTCAGAGGAACAATCAAATGCTTCGGGCTATAAACTCTACCTTCTTGGCTCTCATTCCCAAGGGAGAGGGGGCTGATCGATTGAGTCTTTTTCAGCCCATTTCCCTCTATAATATCACTTATAAAATAATATCTAAGCTGACTGCTGAGAGGTTAAAAAAGTGGCTACTAGCACTTATTTTTTAGGAACAAGGTGGCTTTGTGGAGGGTCGATAGATTTTGGATGGGGTGGTGGTGGCTATTGAGACTATCCACTCCATGACCCAATCCAAAGATAAGGCGATGTTTATCAAGCTGGACATGTCTAAGGCCTATGATAGAGTTCAGTGGGCCTTCCTCTAGAAGGTCTTGGGTGCTTTTTGGTTTTGAGGAGGATTGGATACGTTGGGTTATGAGTTGTGTGAACTCGACCTCCTTTTCAGTTATGATCAATGGCGAGCACTCTAATCTCTTTGGGGCTTCTCACGGTCTGCGGCAAGGCGACCCTCTCTCTCCCTACTTGTTTCTTCTATTGGCAGAAGACTTGGGTCAGTTGATCAAAAGGAATGTGGATGATGGTGCTATTCAGGGCTGGCAATGGGGTGGAGGCCTTTCTGTACAATCTCACCTCCAGTTTGTGGACGACGCGGCATTGATGGGCATGGCTACTATTAGGGAGGCATCTAATATTCACCAAAGCTTGGATGTTTACCTTGCTGCCTCAAGATAGGTAATTAATGAGGGCAAGTCTTCAATTTTTTCTTTAACACCCCACCTTCCATACAACAAAGAGTGGCTCATATCCTCAGGTTCCAAATTGGGAGTCTCCCATTGCTATATCTCGAGATTCCTATCTATGATGGGCAATTCTAGACAAGTTTTGAGGCAAAGTGAATCATTGGACCCATCGTTGGTTATCCTTTACTAGTCGGGTATAGTTGATTCAATCAGCAGGCTCTTCTTATCTATAGGTGTATGATCCAGGTGGTGTCGATGAGCTTTGTTAAGGAATTGGATTCCTTAACAAGATAGTTTTTATGGGCTAGTAATTTATCTTCAACCAAGTGGAGCCTTATTAAGTGGGAGGCGGTCTGTAGCCCAAAGAGGTATGGTGGTCTTGGATTACGGCAATCTATACTATTTGGTATTGCTTTAGCAGCCAAACTATACTGGTGTTGGTGTATGGAACAGGGGCGGGTGTGGGCCAGAGTCTTATCCCACAAGTACTTCTTTGAAATCCCCTAGAAGGATATCCCACGGTATGACTTGACAAGCAAAGGCTCGGTGATTTGGGCTACTCTCAAGAAAGGAGCAACGTTGATTAAGAGGGGTCTATTCTGGATTTGCAAGAGTGGGGTTGAGGCTGAATTCTGGCATGACTCCTGGGACGGTTACCCTCCCATAATTGCCCAATATCCTCAGCTAAGTATTCTGTCCCAAAGGTTTTGCAAAGCTAGATGGATCAGGATGTGTGATTATAAATCCCTTTCCCTTCAGGGGCAGGCAATGGATGCTAGATGGAAGACCCCAGAGGAGTGGCCAATTTTTGGTTTGGAGGCAGAGTGCACGGAGTTGCATTATATTCTCTCATGTCACAGCTGCAATGCACTTATGGACAACGATGTGTTAGCCTGGTCCCCGAATCTCAAGGGGAAGTATATTGTGTCTCATGGTTATCAGGAGCTGATTTCTCAGCAATATGAGGGTAGGGAGGAAGTTCAGTGGTGGAAAAAAATCTGGAATGGATTTTCTTGGCTGAAGTGTAACTACTTTATTTGGACTTTAGTCTAGAATAGATGCTTGACTTGGGATAATATTCGGAAGAGGGGCTTTGCTAGCCCTTCGAGGTGTGTTCTTTGCAATAGTGAGGAGGAAGACTCCTCTCACCTATTCTTTCACTGCTCTTTCACTCTTCATTTATGGCATTTTTGGTGGGACGTGTGGAGGTGCCAATGCATTCACGCAGTGTCCCTGACATATTTTTGGTCTAGAGTGGGCCGTCCACCCTCTTCGACCCCCTTTTTGCAAGATGCGTGGTACGTTGGCCCTGTTTTCTGCTTTGGCAAGTATGGCTGGAAAGGAACCGCAGGATTTTTCAGGATGAAAAAATGGAGATTCAGTAGGTCTGGAGTAGAATTAGAGGAATGATCCAGGAATCTATTGAAGCGAAGAGTGAGGTTACTTTGCCGCTGAAGAGAGGGGACGCTGATGTGATGGATAGGTTTGGCATACAGGGGTTATCTCTGATTTCAGCGTGTGTCAAGAGAGGTATAAGGGGGAAGCAAAAATTTCAATGGTTGGGGAAATGGATGCCCCTACCCACTGGTCTTTTGAAAATTAATACAGATAGATCTTCTAGGGGCAATCCAGGGCCGACTAGGATTGGTGGGATTGGTAGGGATTCTTCTGGATCAGTGGTTTTTATTTTTTTGGCATATTAGGGAGTTCAGACTATTAATAGGATGGAAGGTTTGGCTATCCTTTATGCCCTGAGGTGAGCTTATGCTTTAGGGTGGAGGAGGGTGATTTGTGAAGCTAACTCTCAAGTCCTGATTAATTTGCTCCTGGAGAGGAAAATCTCAAATGTGAGTTGACAATTGGCCATGATAGTGTAGCAGATATTACAGGTTAGTTCCTTAATGGATTCAGTATCTTATGCCCATATTCCAAGGGAATGGAATAGGGCGGTTGATTGCTTGGCAAAATGGGCATCGAAAGGTGGAGATGGCCGTAGGGTGGACGAGTGGGAGCAGCTGTCCTGCGATTTATGCCAGGTAATGGAGTCTATTCCGGTTGAAGATGTAAGTGGAGTTGAGGCGTGAGGCTATTGTTATTGTTTTTTGGTCTTTGGTTCGTGTTGGTGGTACTGTTATTTGTTGTTTTAAGTTTTAATAAAGTTTTTATCCCTTTTTATTTTTAAAAAAACTGCACTATGGCACTTGTAGGTTGTGTAATCAAAATGTGTTGTAATTGATATATTATAATAAAAAAATTACACAAGTTTTATGACATGTCATCTTGTTCAACAAGCACATATCCATGTTCACAAAATGGAGGGCTATTCCATATGCTGATTTAAAATCCTAGCGTGACATGGATGTTGTTGTAGACACCCATGAAACTAGAGTGCACAGAAATTAAGTGCTTCTCTTCAGTACCTCAAAATTGATATATGACAATGTTTTCAAATAAATATATTTACTATCACTTGCACCCCTTAGTACTTTGGCATTAAGTTAAATGATAGTTTGTTGTGGTAAAAACAAAATCAAACCCCCTTCCATAAGACTAGGGATTAAATTTGACGGTAAACATTACCTATCATGATTTTTTTTATAACTATTATATGTTCAACATTGTACTTCAAATTTAGAATCCTAACATGACATCTACATCATTGCAAACACTCATGAAACTAGGGTGCATAGGAATTGAGTATGTCCCCTTAGTACCTCGAAATTGATATATCTCAACATTGTTCAAATAAATATATCTAATATCCCTTGTACTCATCAACACTTTAACATTAAGTCAAATGATACTAATTATTTGTGCATATGATACCAATAGATTAATTTGTTGTGGTAAAAATAGAGGACCAAAACTCTTTTCATAAAACCAAAGATTAAATTTTATAATCGATTTTATTTATCATAAAAATTTCAATAATAATTATGTATTCAACATTATCTTTCAAATATTAATATATAATTTAAAAAATAAAAAATAATCTATATATTTATTTTAATCTTATAAAGTTTTTGATAACCTTATAAGAATTTCACTTTTATACGGTTATACGGCCATCAAATTTAGTCCCCTATGGGACCACCCTTTTTTAAGTTACCTTTAGCAATAATAATTTGCAGAGTCAGCGTAGCGTAACTGGTAAATGACACTTAGTTCTTTCCTTCTGGATTTGTCCAATTGAAGCTCGCAGGGTTTCAGATTATTAACCTAAAATTGATAGGCCATGGCCACAAAACGCTCCGGCTTGCAGTTAATCTATGGTTTGTTAGTGCTTGTTTTATTTTGGTGTAGCTCTGAAGTCTTGGCCGGCAGCTCTCCTCGTCCAATTTCTGTAAAAATCTCTCCATCTTTATTCGTGCCTCGCCACCAATTTTTTGCCCATTATTGCCGACCGGGAGGGAATAATATTACAGGTTTTAATCTATCTTTTACGGCGATTTGCAGGACCAAGAGATTCGTGAGAAGAAGGGCCGCTGTTACGAAGACATTGAAAGGTGAGCAAATTTACTACTAATTTTTCACCGCGTCACTGTAAATTCAAATACAGGATATTACTTTAGAAAATCCAGTTTCAAAATATCAGTAATGGTAACATTATTTTATTTCAGCTTTTGGTTGGCGGAACGAGTCTATTTATTTTCAAAATTTTGATTTAGCAAGGAAAACGAAAATGCATTTTGAGAGGTGAAGGGTTTAGACAAAATTATTGCGGTGTCAAGGGTTTAGATTAAATTATTGTGGCGTGAAGGGACTGTAAATTTAGGTGTGGTAGATTTGGCAATAAAAATTGGGTTGTGATTTGGTGTTGTAGTGGTTTGTGGGGATGGCAGTGCAAATCATCCTCAACGGCCAAAGAAAATTGTGCCCTAAGATGCCTTTCCTCAATTTGCTATGAACACATTTACGGAGATGATCCGGTAAGTTTTGTAATTTATTTATTTCTAAAAGCTTCAATTTTGCTGTCTTGATATTTTTTTAATCAAATTTGCAAATGCTGTGCTTTCCTCTGCATAATGCGTTACCGAATTGGGGAAAACAGTTTTGTATTGTTCACCACTATGGTAGAATATGACCCATTTATGGTTTTCTTTTCAGTTTAGGATCTGCGCTCTTGCCAATTTGTTTAATATGGTCTATTGCTTAGAGCTTTGTGTTGATATCTTTTTGTTTTGACTCTGCAAATCTTTGCTTGTGTCCAGCTAGAGGAAGGGGAACTAGACTACAAACGTGGGAAAGAGTTCAAGTACTGCATGTATAGGTACTTATATTTCTCCTCAGTTTTAGTTTCTCCTAATATGTTTGGCAATCACGGCTAGTTTCTCAGGTGCCTTATCGCTGAAGCAAATTAGTTTAATAATCCAAGACTTCTATTTACCTCCAAACTAGGATCAAATAAATATAAAAGTTTTGCCTGGTGGGCAGCATTTTTCAATCAACTGTGACCATTCCTTTTCCTAGGAATCATATATCACTTTGCTCAATCCTCTAGAACCACTGATGGGCTTGACCAAGGACAGTTTCAGATTCAATTTATAGAGCTTCAGATTTTAAAAAATAAAATAAATTAGCAGGACAAAGATATCTGTATAATGGAACAGGAAGCTAGAGCTGTGTTATGAAGTTAATTTTTGGCTTGTCTCGTGTCTGCAAAAGTTGAACCTCCTCATACTTTTTGGTTCCCTGATTTTCGCAAAAGCTGAACCTCATACTTTTCCCATCCCTGATTTTCTTTCTTGGAAATGGCAACCTCCATTTACGTTCCATTGTGGGATGACCTTTGGCATCAAAATTTGTACCAGAACATTGTATCAAGACATGTGTCAACCTTCCAAAAAGAATTTGGATCCATTGGAAAGCTATCAAATTCTGCTGCTCTCTACATTCATGTCTTTTTCTGAAGGCTCTGAGCCTTCTTTATGGTTACACTTAAATTGTAATGTACAAGGGTCACACCTTTACGTCCGTGCATTTTCTTAAAAACAAGTTCCCTTCTTTTACTTGTGTAAAGCAATCAAGCTTCCAGTCACATCCTCTGTTTTCTGATAGAGCATTTGTATTTTTTCAAGTGGTGAGAACCTTATTTGTACCCACAGTTGGGCTCCGGCTACAATCCCATCCTGAAGAGGTCTGAGGTTATAGGAGGATGTGGTTGTCACTGTTTGCATGGAAAGTGAGTTATTTTTATAATCTCAGAGTGCACAAGACAGCTAGAGCAAAAAAACTGAATAGTGCAACCCACTAGATCAATTGTATTATTCCAAACATGGACATACTCATCCTGCATTTCACAAAAAGCGATACAATGGTTAAAATTTTCATTAATGCAATTTTTCATATTAACATGAACACTTCTTAATTTAACAATTTCATTCATTAGGTTTGAATAAGGAGTTCCAAATTTAGGATATCCTTATCCTTCTCGAGTTATTGTATTTGAAGTGAAATGACTTTTAAAAAAAGATTTAACATTGCCCTCATGTAATGACACGATCACCTCAACCTCATGAATCTAAGGTTGGACGACCTCATTTGGCTTATAGAAAGCTTCTGAAAAATTCCTTGTGAAACAATACAAATCATTAGAGACACAATGGTGTAAATGTCCAAGAGTTATAAATTGGCTATCAATCCACTCAGATCTTTCTCATATATCAAAATTTTCCTTCTCATCACCTCTATGTTGTTTGGATACGGGTACAGGTATGTCTCAGATATGTGGGTACGATATTTTTCAAAAACCGTGATTTGGATACGTCGTGGACATGTCTATATATATGTGTGTGTGTTTGTATGTATATAAAATAATAAAAACAATGCATATTACTCATTTTTTAGTAAAACACTTGAAAATACATAGTTTTTGTTCATTCATTGTTTCAAAATGTTCAAAGTAGACATTGCAAATACATTCAAAATTCAAATCTAGAATAAATCATGATTCATCTAGATTTGGTCCTCAGATTGTCCTCATATTCATAATCATGAATGCCACTCCCACTAGCTCCACTTAGACCACTCGGACAACTCCCACTAGCTCCACTCTCCACCCTTTGTGTATAATTCTCTTGATTGTCATCAACATCGTCGATACCAAGTAATGAAAGTTGGACAAATGTAGATGTAGAGGCATCCAAGTTTGTATCCTCTGGAAGGATATCCCAAAGTTTGTTTGGCCCTTGCATATAGTCCTCGAACTTGCGTGAAAGGAGGCGCAAATTGGAATGCACAAATACCAAATCCTTAGCCTTCTTGGATGTCAACTTGTTTCTTTTAGCAGAATGGATAAATCCGTATGTACTCCAATTTTGCTTTGTTGAAGAATTACTAGCCCCCTGTCACAAAAAAAAGTCAATGACTTAATAATTTTTTTGATTTAATTCAAATTGAATACTTGTAAGAGAATTTTGATTGCGATAGGTCATAGGTACTTGGCATCATGGCCATGTACATACCACCACTTGATTGAAGACAAGCTGGATTTGTCAAAAAGAGCCTCAATTTCTCCCATGCTGCCCTCTGAAGCTACAAACATACCCATTTCATTGCGGACAGCACTAGCTATAGATGGATTGGGAAAAAGCCTTCTAAATGCTTGCCTAGTTCTATTTGCAAGCTCTACATCATCGTATGGCGGTTGCCTATTAGGCAACCTAAGTATTACATTGCTATAATATTTTAGATTGAGAGCATAAGCAAGGAGATGTAATGGGGTGGTCATTTTATTCCACCTCGTCATGAGACTTGATTTCATTATAAAATGTTTCTTCTGGGTCTTGCTCTTTCTTTTGTATGATCTCTCTCATAATTTCAAGCATGGAGTCAATCCCATTATAAACCTCTCCCATGCAAGCTACATCTGTATCTGTAAATCGGATCATAGATAGAATAAGCTCTGTAAAACTGAGCACATATTCAATCTTGGTCCACTAGTTATCATCAAGGATCCATGCTTTGATCTTATTGGTTTTTTCGATGTTGGTGGTGCTTGTTTGCCTCCACACACTCCAAGCACTGCTACTCACCATACTGCTCAGTGCCTCTTTTATCTTCACAAGTCATCTCAAGATGAACGTGTGAGAGACAAATCTAGTCTCAGCAATCTACAAAAAAAATGACTTATAAATTTGATTCTCCAAACGTTGATAAACAACTAGAATTAAATTATTAATTATTAGAAAGTTAGAACTTCAAAAGTAAAAACTTCAAAAGCAAGAATTTGTTCTCTAATCTGTTACCTTCAACAACTCTAAATTTGAGAATTTCTTAAAGATGACCAAAGACATGTGATGATTTTTGACAAATGTTTGAATGTTATTGGCCTCTACATAAACTAGCTCTATCAATTAGATTTTGCCAATATTTTGTAGTATCAAGTTGAGGGAGTGGACAACACAAGGCGTCCAAAATATGTGCTCGTATTTGCCCTCTACAATCAACCCAGCTACTCTGCAATTCTTTGCATTGTCCATGATGACTTGGACAACATGTTGGGGGCCCACAGACTCAATAGCCTCTATCAAAATGTTTGTAATAAATTAAGCATCTTTCACTTTGCCCTTACAATCCACTACTTTTAGGAACATTGCACCTTTAGAGCATACTACAACGACATTAATTAAGGGCCTATTTCGAGCATCGTTTCATCCATTTGAGATAATAGACACTCTTGAATCTTTCCACGAATCTCTAATTGGTTGCAAAGAAGTGTGAATATGTTCTACTTCCTTGGCCAAGAGTGTGGTGTGGACCTTCTCATAATTACAGCTTTTGTAACTTTGTGGAGCTTCATTGATCACTTTCAACATTTGTTGCCAATAAGGTGACTTCAAAACATTGAAGGGTAGCCCACATGCATAAATGCATTTAGCAACCAACTCATTGGCAATGCCTCTTTGCCCGACATTGAATGCTTTTTCCAATGGTCCTTTTGTCTTTTTCCTTGAAGTGGCATTTGTGTCATCATTCAAGGGTATTGCAACTGAATGAGCTCGAGTTTGACTTTCAATGAAAGGATGACTTGCAACTGGAGGTGTTATGGATGGTCTTCCTGATCTGCCTCTTTGGAGAGGTATTGTTCTAGAACGGCTTTTTGAAGAAATTGCTGCTTCCGCTTGTTCTTGCTCTTTCATGTACTCAACCATTTCTCACTTGAGAATTTTGTCACACTTTTTGATCTCCGGAGGCCCATACCCAGTCAAATGAGTTTTGACCCGAGTATACGAGGACTTGTAGGTGGTTTGACAATCATTGCATATCCACACGTGAGTCCCACCACCAACAGTGATCTCAAGTATCATCACATGTTTCCAAAGAGGGGAAGTAGGTTTATAATTCAATTGAAACAAGGTTTCAGCCTGATTTGCTTCATTGTACCCTCCCCATGGAGTTGAATTAGATCCCATAGAAATCTTAATTATCAAATTAGAACCAAACAAAAAAATAAATTATAATTATACAATATACATTTTAATTTTTTAAAACTTTACGTAAAACTAAAAGTAAAAGATTGAAGTTAATAACAACTTTGTTTCTGATTATTAAGATTGCATTACACGCAAGAGAAGAGCATATGCAAAAGTTAGGGTTGGATAAATAAAGTATACATATGATTTTTTTAAAATTTTAAACTTTCAATTTTAATATTTATTGCAAAATTAAAAAAATAAATTTAATGCGGCTAACTCTGTTTCTGATTCTCAAGATTGCATTACATGCGAGAGAAGAGCATACACAGAAGTTAGGGTTAAATAAAAAAAGTATACATTTGAATTTTTTTTTTTTTTTTTTAAACTTTCAATTTTAATATTTATGGTAAAATTAAAAAATTAAATTTAATGTGGCTAACTCTGTTTCTGATTCTCAAGATTGCATTACGCGCGAGAGAAGAGCATACATAGAAGTTAGGGACTTAGTTTAAAAAACTAAACATAGTATTTAATGTTGGAAATGGACATGTGACAACAAAGTTAAAATTACATCTTTGAAATTATGAATTAATTTATTCAATGAAGTAGGTTATAGCAAATGAAATGGAATATTAAAAAATGTGAAAGATCTGAAAAATACCTATTCAAAGTTCAAACAATGGCTGCTTTCACAAATTTGAAATTCCTCCCTGCAAAGTGCCAATGGCTGCCTCCACAAACAATTGTTGATTTCTCCTTGCAATCATCACTTCTCCCACCTTCAAACAACTTCTACACTCCTTGCAACTGCTGCAAACTCCTTACAAATTAATTCCTCCTTGGCACCTTCAACCTTGCAATGAAAAACTACAAACTCCTTGTTGTTAACTGATGTTGCAAACTTAAACTGTAAGCTAACTATTGCAAACTCAAACTGGCTGCAAACTCAAACTAGAACTGGAAGCTAACTATTGCATGCAAACTGGCTGGCTGGAAGTTTTTTTTTTTTTGCTAAGCACTTCAAACTCACTTTGGTGTGTTTTTTAGAGTGAGGGGGAGCTGATTTTATAACTTTTGGCCACATTTTAGGGTTTTTTTTTTAAATTTTTGTTTTTGTTTTTGTTTTTCCCTTGGAAACCAGCGGTAGACTATCGGAGACGTCCAGAGACATCCAAAGACGTTTGGAGATGCTCGGGACGTCTCTGGACATCTTTGTATTGGAGACGACTCCAGGCAGGATTCGAGGGGGAGGGGCTTTTCCTGCAACACAACATCATCCTTGATAAAACCCCACAGGCCATGGTTTTGCAATCCTTCCTACATTGGGGCATGTTTCAAGTTGATAGAAGTCCATGATTGATGGCTAAAAAAAGTAGTGTTCGATGACAAATTTCCCAAAACCAAACATTGTAGGAGTAGGAGCTCCAAAAATGGACCCAAGGCAAAACCAATAGAGGGAAATGGATGCCATATTAGGGAGATTTTAATACTTGAAGCAGGGATGCACTTTTGCCCCAATCTAGGCAAAGAACTTAAAACATTTTAAAGCCCCCAAAAGTTGATCCCTTGGACATTCATACAATCTCAACAAGTCCCTAGGTGTAATTTGTTATCAAATTTATAGATGAGGGGATTAAAACTCTTTCAATCAACAACAAATGACTTATTGAGGGGGCAAGCATTTAATGCTCGGGTAATAAGGGGATCTCAACCTTCCAGAGCTCGACCGTGGGCCTTTTTCCTGGCGATGCCCCGGTCTCAACCAGTCAAGCCAGCCTGACAGACCATTTCCTACACCTTTAGTCTTTTGGATTTGACAAAAATTTATATAGTATTTTAAAATATAGGCAGCCTAAAACATTCTTTTCCCACAAATAACTTTATTTGGTGCAATAGAAAAAGAGAATTTAACCTTTGACCTTCCCACACAACCACAAAGCACAGCCTTGTTGGTGGTTCTGATGGACAAAATACATTCACAATAAGGCTTGAATGCAAATCATAGTTGATGCAAGAGATGAGAGATACCACCCAAAGCTTTTGCTGCCTCCCATAAAAAACAACTTTCACATTTCTAGAAATTAAAAAAAGTTATGTAAAAGAACTTGTTTTAAAAAAAACAATCCCCTTCTTAACACAATGCCCAACCAATTCTCTTAACCTCTTGGCTTTTGACCATCTGCAGACTGAGGAAAGAAGATTTGAGAGTGCGAGAGGTGTGATGTGGGAATAAGAGGAGGGTTTTTGTCACCTTGTAATTCAGCTTTTAACAAATTCATGTGACAGAAGAATGCTTAGCTTAGCCTCAACTCTCACAGAGCCTAGGATGTTTCATGTCTTCAATGGAAAAGAGGCTGCCACGAGCTAGAAACTACCTTCATGCAGCACACAGGAAAAACAAAGCGCCCAACCAATTATTTTCTTTACCCCAGCAGCAAACAATATATCTCATGCCCATGAAGCTCATGTTTGGGTTTTATGAAGTCATACCATACTAGTAATGCAGCATGCAGCCTCACAAGCTGCTGCTACTATTGCTGTCACACCCATGCTGCTGCGTGCAGATTAAGTGCAGAATGGAACATAATTTTTTTTAGTGAACTTAAAAAAAAATTTGGTGAACTTAAATTTTTTTTAGTGAGCTTAATTTTTTTTTTAAGTAAACATTTTTTTTTTTTTTTGTGAACTTTTTTTTTTTTTAATAATCACTGGCTACAAATAAGAAGAAATATTTGAAGAGAAGTAAAGAAAATGTTGCACTAGAAAATATTCCATAAATGAAAATTGTACTTTTATTTAAAAAATCTTACAAACTTCTATCAAAACATGTTTCGTGAAATTGCACCACTGATCAGTTGGAATTGTGAATCTATTTGTGAGAAAACAAACACAATAGAGGTATAAATAGTGTTTGAGATGAGAGAATTGAACTTCAAAGGGGGATGCCACAATTGAAAAAATTAAATTCCATAAAAAATTAGAAGGGGCATCCCATTTTGGAGAAATTAGGTGAAAATAAATTACTACTCAAAATTAAATGAACACAAAAAAAAAAACCTAATGAACTACCAAAAAATGTGATCCAATATTAAATGCGTACCCAATATTAAATGCGCATTGAAAACCAATATTAAATGTGCACTGAGCACTAATATTAAATGTCTAATGAACACCAATATTAAATGCACAATGAGCACCAATATTAACTGTGCACCCAAAAAGATCAAAAAAATCTCCAAATAATCTCCAATATTTCTTCAAGGGTGGTGCCAATTCGTGGAGAACAATTCGAAGGAGAAGACACCATTTCATGGAGAAGAACATCTTCAAGGAAGGACACCAAATTGGAGAAGAACATCTCCAAGGGGGGATGCCAAATTGGAGAAAACACCGAATGAAATTTGAAATCTGCTCTGCATAAGAAAGGATCCCAGTCTTCTAGGATTTCTCCAGCAAACTGTCAGAAGGGGGATGTGGTACAATGCAAGGACTTTGTCAAAGCCGTTGAAGTGTAGGGTTTAGGGTGGTCCCCAAGTTTAAAGATTTAACAGAATCGTTATAGTCAAACTTGAAAACAAGGGGGGCCCTTTTCTCCTTTCGAATGCCTCCATGCACCCGATTGAGCAGCGTTGTCTTATCTTTCTTTGTGAGAGACTTTGCTGAAGCAATTGAGAATACATCTTCTAGGATAACCTTTTGTACAAAGTCTGGAATAAAGAAGTCTTATGAGATTGATGAAGCCTGTGGGATCTGACTCTCTGAATAAATATCTCTTGAGTTCATTAATGATAAAAGACCTCTTCTGGTGTTGTGGATGCCAAGAGTAGAATGGAATATACTGATAGACGTTCAAAGATTTTTAGAAGCACTTTGTAGCAAAGATGTCACTGCTACTAAAATTGATGTCTTTGAAGAAGGTGATGTCCAAAAGATCAACAAAACTGAGGGAGACATTAGAAGTAATCTTGATCTCATGATAGAAACTTTGATATTGTTTGAAATAATCAAGCAAAAAAGTTTCAAAACCTGTCCAGATATCTAAGGCATCATCAATATATCTCTTGAAAAAAACAATGACATAAGTGTCATAATGAATGTCAGCTTGTCGCTCCAAGTGGCAAAGCAAGAGACACACATAGAGAACTGCAAAATTACTACCGATGACAATACCTTTGATTTGCCTGTAGCAAGTACCATCAAACTCCAAATAATACTCCCAGAGAACAAGTTTTGCTAAACTCATAACCATGCCAATAAGTCGAGGATCAAAACCTTTTGAACAAAATATTCAAGACACTATCTGATGGAGGGCAAGAAGCCCTTCGGTGGTGGGGATGCTGTGGTAGAGGGACTCCGCATCAAAAGTAAAAAGAAATCACTCAAATGGAAATGTCAAACTAAGATATCTGAGGAGAGAGATGGAGTCATGGAGATGGTATTTCTGCTTGAGGAGAATAGGGAATAGGAGGAAATGAAGGAGCTTACAGGTAGGCTCAAGAATATATTTGGAATAGTCACAAATGGGCCTTCCAACAACCACAGGCTTGTGCAACTTGGGTAGTAAGTAGAAAACACATGCTCTGGATGAAGAAATGGAGAACTGCCTCAAGAACTTTGCAATAGGATCAACAAAAGTCTTATATTTCTCAATGAAAAACACTAATCTGTTCCAAATCTATTTCCAAGTAACCTTGCTAACCTGTTCGTAAATGGATGGATTTGAAAGTTGTCTCAAACCCTCTTTTCTGTACCAAGAAGCATCAAGAACTACAAGCCCAAAGTTTTTATCTGCAAGCTTAATGATAATGGAGCAATCCTTTCTAAGTTCCTCAAGACTTTTTAAAAGCTTCAAGGGTAATAAAGGACGACAAGAAAAAGAGCAAGACACAATCCTATCTTTTAACTAAAATTCAGCCCTCTGAATGATCTCCAAATGCAAATTCGGTTCATCAAGATGCCAAAAAGGGTTAGTAGGTCAAAATTGATGACAGAACTGATGAGAAACAAAAGGAATGTTGTCAGAAGGATAGATACTTGAATCCTGATCAGTCTTGGGACCAAAGAAGGCTTTGAGATAAAGTTTTCAAACAAAAGCTCCGAATTCTGAAAATATGGTATCAATAGACATGGGGGAGGGCATGGAATAAATTTCACACCAATACCAAGCAATGTCTTTTCTTCATAACTAAACTTCTTGAAAGACAAATTGTGGATGTTAGAATTGGAGATTTTGTGATCCACATCATGAGGTGTCTTCCTAGAGAATAAACAAGAAGCCATGAAAGCTCAATCTATGACAGGTTCCCAATAATTCACGTAGAAATAGGGTCTGCGAAAGAGACTTGATGCTGGCCTCTTTTTTGATTGTGACCTCGTCCTTGACCTTGATCTTGACCTCGTCTTTGACGGGGTTTGTAAGATTTTTTAAATAAAACTACAATTATTTTGTTTATGGAATATTTTATGGTGCAACATTTTCTTTACTTCTCTTTAGATGTTTCTTCTTATTTGTAGCCAGTGATTACCAAAAAATTTAAGTTCACTAAAAATTCGTTGGGTTCTCTTTTATGATGGCCAGAGAAGAAGAAATAGTCTATTCTACTTTCCCCTCCATTGAAGAAAACGCAGCTTTGAGTTCTTCAGCTCTTGCGCCTATCCAGGGTGTGGATGATACAGGGACATTTGGACACGAGAAGAAGAGGAAACTCGTCAGCTGTTTGTGATATTTTTGTCAGAAATGTCACCCCCTCTCTTATTTTTTTCTTGATATTGAGATTTCTAATAGGTTGAGAGCTCTACAAAGAGAATGAAGTTCTTGTCAGAGTTCATGATTTCAAATCAGAGGCTTTTTCTTGGAAAGCAAGAGCTGAAGCAGAATTTGAAGCTTGTCCCCCATCAAATGCTACAACTCAAGCAAAATCTGAAGCCCTTGTTAATGCAGAAAATTGTCACAACTCTTCTTCTGATAGTTTGCCCTTGCTTATGGATATGTTTCAACGTTTTATGGATGCCTCTAACCAGCACTATGAGGCCCTTGAAGCTCGCTTGGATGCCCATTTTTCTGAGGACCTCTGACCTCCTAGAGACCCTCCTACCGAAGATGCCACTTGCTTGGATGCCTTTTTTTTGAGGTCCCTTGACCTTGCCCTAGTTCCCCCAAGGGTAAGGTTTATGGTTGTGTAGATACAAGCCCTTGTGATTATGAGGCACCCCAAAATGTTGATACAAATACCAATGCTAATGCAGATACAATTCGTGGTCGTTCAGAACCTGCTAATAAATTCCCAGATCAGTTACACTATTTGATGCTTATAAAGTCTTTCAAGAATATATGCTTCTTTCTCTTATTGTTGAATGATCAAAAGAATTTCTCAAAAAGCTATAGGGCTTCAAAGTCTCTAGATCGCTTTCGAAGAACTTACAGGTCAAACACCCAAGATTATTATCAATGATCTTGAAGGAAATTCCATCATCTCCTCAAAGATGGATTCCATTCAAGCTCAGGCAAATCAACATTTCTTGGAAACATACATCGAAGCTCTTTCTAAGGCTTCCCAAAATCAAGATGCAGCGATTTTGAAGGCTATTGAATATTTTGAGGCAACTCTAAATGGTGCTTTTGCCACCATCACTCACCTTCCTTTTCTCGGCCATTTCACTTATTTTGTTGAATGGCATTCCGAAGCCACAAAAAAGCTCTATCTTTTGTGCAATGATTTTCAAATTGAGCGTTCTTTGAAAAAGTTTGTCAAAGATCAAGTTGACACCATAAGACAATAGTCTAGGGACGAAGCTATGACCGATGCGTACCAACTTCCTTCAAATCACACTATTTTTGAATTAATTAATGAGAAAATGTATCAAAAGGTTGGTGGCATTCTCAAAGAGCTTAAGGAGATTCATGCCCTTTTCTATAAATCTCACTCTCCTAAGGCACCTCTTCAACAACGAGTTAAGAAAAAAAAAGGAACAACAACAAAAAAATGAAGTAAAATGTGGAACAACCCAAGGAACATAATCAACAGCAACAAGACCTTAATCTTGATCATTCAAATAATGGAGAAGCAGCCAAGAGTGGCATCCCTCAGAATGTCACCTTAGCTGCCTCTGGGGAGCTGCACTTTGTGCCAAAGTCTATGCCAATTGCGAACAAGACGAATGCACCCCATGCAGCGAATTCAACATCATCCAAGAGAGGCAGGTGCAAAAGCAAAGGTCAAGATCAAGGTCAAGGACGAGGTCACAACAAAGAAGAGGTCAACATCAAGTCTCTTTCGTAGACCTTGTTTTCGCTTGAGTTATTGGGGACTTGTCATAGATTGAGCTTTCATGGCTTCTTTTTTCTTCTCTAGGAAGACGCCTCATGATGTGGACCACAAAATTTCAATTTCGCTATCCACAATCTGTCTTCTAAGAAGCTTAGTTATGAAGAAAATAAGTTGCTTGGTCTTGGTGTGAAATTTATTCCACCCCCTCCCCCCATGTCCGTTGATACCATTTTTTCATAATTCAGAGCTTTGACTAAAAAATTGTCTTAGAGCCTTCTTCAATCCCAAGACTGATCAAGATTTAGGGATTTCTCCTATTGAGGTCATTCCTTTTGTTTCTCGTCCGTTCCCTCATCAATTTTGACCTGCCAACCCTTTTTGGCATCCTGATGAGCCGAATTTGCATTTTGAAGAGATCATTCAAAAGGCTCAATTTTTGTTAAAAGGCAGGATTGCGTCTTTGCTCTTTTTCATGTTGTCCTTTATTACCCTTGAAACTTTTGAAAAGTCTTGAGGATCTTAGAAAGGACCACTCCATTATCATTAAAAATTGCAGATAAAAATCTTGGGTTTGTGGTTTTTTATGCTTTTTGGTATAGGGAAGAGGGTTTGAGACAACTTTCAAATCCATCCATTTATGAATAGGTTGGTGAGGTTCCTTGGAAATTGATTTGGAGCAGACTAGTTTCTCATTGAGAACTACAAGTCTTTTTTGGATCCCATTGCAAAGTTTATGAGGCAGTTCTCTATTTCTTCATCTTGAGCATGTGCTTTCTACTTACTACCCAAGATACATAAGCCCTTAGTTGTTGGAAGGCCCATTTGTAGCTACTCCAGATATATGTTTGAGCTTGCCTCTAAGCTCCTTCATTTCCTTTTGTTCTCTATTCTCCTCAAGCAGAACTACCATCTTCTTGACTCCATCTCTCTTCTCAAATATCTTGGTTTTAGACATTTTGCACCTGAGTACTTTCTTTTTACTTTTAATGTGGAGTACTTTCACCCCAACATACCCATCACCGAAGGGCTTCTTGCCCTCTATCAGATGTTGTCTGAGTATTTTGTTGATCTAGGACTTATTGACATGGTTATGAGTTTACCAAAACTTGTTCTCTGGGAGAATTATTTGGAGTTTGATGGTACTTGCTACAAACAGATCAGAGGTTTTGCCATTGGTAGTAATTTTGCAGTTCTCTATGCGTGTCTCTTGCTTTGCCACTTGGAGCGACAAGTTGACACTCATTATGACACAATGACATTAGGAGATATATTGATGATGCCTTGGGCATTTGGACAGGTTTTGAAAATTCTTTGATTGATTTTTTCCAACAATATCAAAGTTTTTATCATGAGATCAAGATTACTCCTAATGTCTTCCTCAGTTCTATTGATATCTTGGACTCACCTCTTTCAAAGGTGCTGATTTCAATAGCAGTGGCATCCTTGCCACGAAGTAATTTCAGAAACCTTTGAGTGCCTATCAGTATATTACATTCTGCTCTTGGCAACCACAACACTAGAAGAGGTCCTTTATCATTAATGAATTAGGAGATATTTATTTAGAGAGTCAGATCTTGCAGTCTTCATCAATCTCAGAAGACTTATTTATTCCAGGCTTCGTGCAAGAGGTTATCCTATAATATTTATGTTCAGTTGCTTGAGCAAAGTTTCTTAGAAGGATAAGACAATGCTACTCAATTGGGTGCATGGAGGCATTCAAAAGAGTAAGAGCCCCCTTGTTTTCAAGTTTGTCTATAACTCTTCTGCTAAAGTTTTCAACTTGAGGACCACCTTAAACCCTACACTTCATCGGTTTTGCCAAGAAGTCCTTATATTGCAACACATCCCCCTTCCAAGAGTTTGTTGGAGAAATCTGAAGAAATTGGGATCTTTACGTATGCACATAAAATTGACTCTAATTTGGTGTTTTCTCCAAGTATTTTTTCAATTTGGCGTCCCCCCTTGGAAATGTTCTTCTCCAAAAAATGACGCCCTCCCCTTGGAGATGTTCTTCTCCAAGAATTGATGCCCCCCTTGGAGAAATATTGGAGATTATTTGGACCTTTTTGGATGCACACTTAATATTAGTGCTCATTATGCATTTAATATCGGTGTTCATTATGCATTTAATATTGGTGTTCAGTGCACATTTAATTTTGGTGCTCAGTGCTCATTTATTATTGGGTTCTCATTTAATATTGGTGCACATTTTTTGGTAGTTCATTGGATTTTTTTGGGTGCTCATTTAATTTTGGGTATTCATTTATTTTCACCTAATCTCTTCAAAATGGGACGCCCCCCTTGTGATTTTTCATGGAATTTAATTTTCCAATTGTGGCGTCCCCTTTGAAGTCCAATTCTCTCATCTCAAACACTATTTATACCTCTATTGTGCTTGTTTTCTCAGTAAAAATTCACAATTCCAACCAATGAGTGGTGCAATTCAATGAAACATGTTTTGGAACAAGTTTGTAATTTAGTTTTTAATAAAAGTCCAATTTTTTCATTTATGGAATATTTTTAAGTGCAAAAATTTATGTGCATTTCTTTAGATATTTCTTCTTATTTGCAGCCAATGATTATAAAATAAATCTAAGTTCATAATTTTTTTTAAGTTTACTATTTTTTTTTTAAGTTCATTAATTTTTTTAAGTTCATAATTTTTTTTAAGTTTACTATTTTTTTTTTAAGTTCATTAATTTTTTTAAGTTCATAAATTTTTTAAAGTTCCCCAATTTTTTTGTAAGTTCATTAAAAAAACTGTGTTTTGCTCTATGGATCTTACTATTGGACCAGGATGGACATTCCATGGCCATTTCAGGGGTTCTAACTTCTAACTGCCTATTTTCACTGGGATACTGGTTAAGAACTGACCCACAACAAATTGTTTTTTCTATCAACACTCACTATGAATGCAGAGTGCTTTTCCAACTGTGCCTTTGTGAGCCAACTGTTCATAGTGATTTTCCGGCTGTGCCTTTGTGAGCCAACTGCTCTTCATTCACTCAAGGGGGAGGTGCAAAGAAAAGTTTAGACATATCCTAAGCTCTTCCAAGCTACCCAATTCAGCCTAAAAATGAAACGCATGCAGATCTTCAAGTCGTGCCAGACTTCATTGGGTGCAAAAATAATGAGGATGGGCGTGAGCTGAGTTCCCATGCTGCAACTTCCTGCTCACCATCATGCCAGATTGAGAGACAAAGCTTCACATGCAGACCAACAGCACCATTAAAAGATATGCAGTGGGGAGGGGAGAGGCACCCACAGAACTTTGTTTCTATGCAAACTGTCTGGTGTCCAACTCTACACAATTGTATGTGGTTGTTTGTGCTGCAAATTAATTCTCTTTCTTTCCTAGTAATGTAATAAGCAGAAGATCACATTCAAGCTATTTGAGAAAAAAAACAACCCAATTTTATATCTTTATTTTTTTCTTTCTTGCCAATATTACACTCACAATGAGAATTAATTCACAGGGCTGGGGTTCACCTCTGCTCTGATACTATAGAAACTCACAAATATTTCCAATTAATGGCACAGTCCATTCATATCAAACCGGATAGTTGTGCACGACATGGATAGGGTACATTGTACCTGAATAATATTTCACCCTATACATTGATCACACAATATGATGATCTTTTGGGATATTCACTCAACACTTCAAATATATAGATGATGTTCAACCCTAGTAGCATTGCTAACATAGCCAAAATAGGAGGTTAATAGTTACCAAAATCATGATTAAACTTGAATCACCCCAAAAAATGTTTTTTTCGTCGAGTAAACCGCGGTTAATTCCCAGTCAACCCTTGCAGGTGTCAAAATCGTTGACCTTGGTGATTAAAACTTGGAAATTTTGATTTAAATGCGATTAAATCATGATTTAAACGCAATTTAAACACCTAGGGTTAAGTACGGTTAGGGTTAGGGTTTTAAGTTTTCAATTTTTTTCCCGATTTTTCCTTGATTAATCACGATTTTTTGTAAAACACTTACACTTTTAAAAAAATGATTTTTTTCCTCAGACGATTAATTCTACTATGGTTAGAACATTGAATTTTTGTGTCCCTAGTGGCTTTCGGTCACACAATTGACATAGGGAACACTTGTCACTGTTTGCTTACACTAATAACAAGATCACTGACTTAGAACTCCGGTTAGCTTTCACCATATCGAATGATCCTTTGTAATAATATTAAGCATACACAATAATCTTTCTTAAAGTGTGTAAGATTCTCACCACATAATAACATAACGGCAGCAGGTTGGATGGCAGAGCATCTAAATGTCTAGCTTGGGTATAGAAATAACTCAATGCTGAAAGGCCTTCCGACCATACGTAACTCTTAATGGCCATGTTAGCCAGCAGAATGATTTGATTACTAGCTCAAAAAAAGAATGAAGTATTAACAATAAAGATCTCAACATAACATACATTCAAGAAAAACATTAAATCTTCAATGAAATGACTTACAGTAATGGGTTTTTCGTATCTGGCATTTTCATGTCTGCAGCTTCTGCAAACTATGAAGAGTTATAGCGCACAGCTAATGTGAAGTAATGATGAGCTGATGCAAATATATATCCCAAACCTCCAACGTTGAATACAGCCTATAGGGACCTAACAATAGTCTCCTGGCTGCCTTAGACCTCTTTTCTGAAATAATCATTCTTTATCTTGGTCTACATCTATGTTTCTTCTAGTTTTGGGGATGGCAATTTTTTTCTCTGATTTTGGGGATGGCAAGGGATTGCATATATATATATATATTACAAGAAATATTATAACAGTATATATGTTCAAAAATATTTTAAATTTATTAAAAATACATATAAATTTATAAACTTTGAAAAATGTTTAAAATTTGGGGAAGCTCCCAGATGGCATCTAGATGTCCCCAAATTGCCTTAGAAAGGGGGAAACCATTGCCAGGCATGATGCTGCTGGAAATGGGAGGGATTCTGTGGGAGCAGCCCATTGATTACAAGAGCATTCCCTTTTACTGCAGGATTTGCTTTGAGCATGGCCATCTGGTTCAAGTATGTCACTCCCAACAAGAGGAAGAACATCTACAACCTGCAATAAGTAAAGTGCAAAACAATAGCCAAATTCATCAGGTAGCATGGGAAGAGGTGCCCCAGGGTATGGCCAAAAAGAAACCACTGCGCATTTGTGGGTTAGGTGCAAACATCAAGACAGAAAAAAACTAAGATAAATTCTGCGGCCTAATGAAAGGAAGAACAATGGAGGAGTCCCCTCAGCCCAACAGGTTAGCCTTTCAAAAGTCTTTGGGGCTCTTGCTGAACCAGGATAGAAGAAATGGGAGATCTTTAGGGTACTCGTGACACCAACACAACATCCTCAATAATGCCTCAAGCACAGAGTGTAGCAGACCCAGAAACGAAACAAGAAAAATCAAAATGGGATAGAAATGGAAAAGCATATGCTATCTGCGATTGTAGGTGCCTCAAAACCAACGACCAGATCTAGAACTGCTAGAGAAAAACCAAGGGGATGGGGGAGAGGGGAATTGTATGCAGCAAGTTTTCATAATACCCACTTCAGTCAAAAGGCAAAAATTGACATCAGAAGATTGTTAGGGCTTCAAGGATCATCAAACCTAGAAGAACATCTACAACCTGCAATAAGTAAAGTGCAAAACAATAGCCAAATTCATCAGGTAGCATGGGAAGAGGTGCCCCAGGGTATGGCCAAAAAGAAACCACTGCGCATTTGTGGGTTAGGTGCAAACATCAAGACAGAAAAAAACTAAGATAAATTCTGCGGCCTAATGAAAGGAAGAACAATGGAGGAGTCCCCTCAGCCCAACAGGTTAGCCTTTCAAAAGTCTTTGGGGCTCTTGCTGAACCAGGATAGAAGAAATGGGAGATCTTTAGGGTACTCGTGACACCAACACAACATCCTCAATAATGCCTCAAGCACAGAGTGTAGCAGACCCAGAAACGAAACAAGAAAAATCAAAATGGGATAGAAATGGAAAAGCATATGCTATCTGCGATTGTAGGTGCCTCAAAACCAACGACCAGATCTAGAACTGCTAGAGAAAAACCAAGGGGATGGGGGAGAGGGGAATTGTATGCAGCAAGTTTTCATAATACCCACTTCAGTCAAAAGGCAAAAATTGACATCAGAAGATTGTTAGGGCTTCAAGGATCATCAAACCTAGATCTGTGACACTGAAGACCTTGAAAAAGTCCTAGAGAAAATCATAAGAGCCTCAGACAACACCATGCCTTCTTTGTGTATGTGTTATCATGGGATATCAGAGGCCTCGATGGCCTTATAAATGCCAATGTATAGGGTTTAATGTAGATACTTGGTATTTTCTTCAAATTTGATAGATTTTTCTGTTGATTTGCTCAAACCGAGACTTTGAATTCTGTTTTGTAATACCCTTCAGACTGTTATCTGGACATCATTACTGTTTGACGTTTAGATTTTGATGTTGTTATCTCTTTAAATACTTTCTAATATAATACTTTTGATTTTTATTAAAAAATATACTTCTTAATTTGTGCATTAAACTTGGCCAGTTCAATGTAATGAAATTATGGCTAATATGAATGGTGATGTACTTAGCAGAGGGAAACTATCTTAAAATATGACAGTCATACTTTCTAAAGTCTGAGGAGTTTTGCACATTGGGTCTATGATTCAGGACACAGACTTGTTTTGAAGATCTGGCAAACTCCTTGTACGATGCTTTGTGGAAACATAGCTTATTTAGGAAAAATACACATCTTGAGTTGCAATTAGAAGAGTTTTACACATAACATTGGAAAAAGATCAAGATTGGGTAAAAAATAGTGAAACTTAGGGGAAAGGCATCAGGTTGCATTTGGGCATGTTACATCAAGTGTAAAGAAAACACTTATATAAGGAAGAGATAGCCAAGGATGTGATGTGATCATTGATGGTGTTAATAAGATACCTTCATGTTTAAATACAAGTGACAGACTGTAAAACATTATTTAAATAATGGAGCAGGGGCATACAGATGGTAATCATTAGAGGATCAAAATTTAATTGCATGGAATCATAATTGAACATTAGCTGGGGGAATGAATTCAATATATATATATATATATATATATATATATATATATATATATATATTGTCGTGAAATTTAACATTTCGCGACAACACCCCTAATTGCGCTCCTATAGGCAATCAAAGGTGTTTTAATGACAGGGATGGTAAAAGATTTGCACAATGGGGCATCAACTCCATAGCCCAATGGACAAGGCTTGGGTCGCATCTTGAGATCTGGTTATCCTTTAATCTTCCAAATGACGAACCATTGAGTAGTTTTCAGATTAACATTGTGGATGGATATGCATTTGAGGAGAATAACTTGGTTGGTGCTAATTCAAAGATTTTGAGTCTCGAAGTTGGGGGTGTTGAGGATATATCAACAATTTCTCTTTTGGCAAAATAAGTATAGGGCATGAATATTATTCTTGCATATGGAATCAGGGGATATTTGAGGGTCAAAGAGAATAGAGGCTTTGATATCACTATTGAATTCTTCATCTTTTGCATTTGGATAGAAAGGAAGTCCATGAGGTATCATATAAGGTATCTTGTGCATTTGTTGTACTAGTTTTTGAACAATCAAAAGTCTAAAAATGTTAAGTCTTTTGACTACAAATGGTCAAGAAAAGTCAAAATAAGTCAAAGTTGGTCAAAGTCAAAATTCTTATTTTTGAGAAAATTCTTCTTCATAAAGTCAAGATTTATCTGAAATGCAAAAAGATTGAAAACTCTTAAAGTCCTTATATTTTTCTCTGGCAAATTCAAAAAGTGCAAAAGACCCTATCAAAATTGCAACCAGTGTAGGCAGACCCAACGGATCTTGGTTCTTTTGTTAACAAACCTATCAGACCCTGATAAGTGTGCAAACACAACCCTCGGATCCCATGAGGCCTGCCAACATAACCCTCGGAACCCAATGGGTGTGCTGACAACACCCCCGGAGTTCGATACCTATGTAGGCACAACTCGCGAAACTTGTAATAGTGCAGACACACCCATTGAATCTCGACCTATCTGCATGCACACTCATCAAAATCCACTCCACTGCTCACAAACCAATCGGATCCCAACTACTCTACTCGCATCCTGGTCAGAACCCGACACATTTGCTAGTAGACCTATTGGAACCCGATAGGTGTGCAAGCACAACCCTCAGAGTCTGACAAGTGTGCTTGCACAACCCCTGGAACCCGACAATCATGCCAACAATACTCTTAGAGTCCAATACCCCTGTAGACAACCCTGTCAGACTCCGATAGCTTTAGATGCAAGTTTTCAAAAAAATAGGATTTTTGACTGAACACTTTCAAAATTCCATCTTCATTAGGGGCAGTGCAGTGCGGGTTCTTCATCCAAACAGAAGGATTTCATAAACCATCAACTCAAGCATCCTGTTCTCCACACAGTCAGTTAGATCGCATCAAATGTCAATTTCAAGTCCCTCGACAGAAGACATAGATACAAACTTTGGGCTCATAGATCTTGCAGTTTTCTGGTAAAGAATAAATGTAGTGTATAAAACAAATTATGGTTAGAGCATTCATGACAGTGGACTACCTCAAGTAGTTACCTTTAAAACTTCAATGCGGTGTCCAGAGCCAGTCTTGACAATGGTTAAGTACTATGATGCAAAGAAGAGAGAAGTCGGGAATTCATTTGACCTTATTAGCACCAGAGTGAAAATTTAAGGTAAAATTAGACTTCTCTGAAGTCCCTGATTTTTATCTCAATGTGGAGACCAAATCCAAGAGATGAATTATGACTATAAACACTTGGTATAAAAACTTTATTTCGACCTGTTAAAACCAAGAGGGAGAATTACACCTATGCAAGTAGAGGGGTCTGAATTCGACACCCCAACAAGCAAAAATTGCGAAAACAGGGTCCGATCTCCCTTGGGCCATAACTTTAGCATCTGGACTCCATTTTTGCTCTCGTTCAATGCGTTGGAAAAATAATTTGATGAACATCATTTTTGCTTAAGGACGTGATGAGAAAAGTTCATCTTGAACTTCTAAAATCAAGGGGGAGAATCATAGTTGTTCAAGCAAGGCATAATTCCAGATGTGTCCAAACAAGGTCCAATCTCCCTCGAGCCATAACTTTCGCATCTAAACTCCGATTTGGCTATTGTTTGATGTGTTGGAAAGATAATTTGATGAACATTTTTCCTCAAGGATCCATGGTGAAAATATTTCATTTTGAACTTTTAAAAACAAAGAAAGAATCACAATTGTAGAAATAGGGCGGAGTTTGTAGTTTTCAAGTTGTGAAAAACTATCAAGTCACTTTTGCAAGTCATGCAAATTGGTCATTGCGCTTTTGCAAGTTGTGTAAATATGTCAACACACTTTTGCAAGTTTTAAGTTGTGCAAAAACACCAATGCACATTTGCAAGTCGTGCAAATTGGTCATTGCACTTTTACAAGTGCGAATTGCTCAATGTATTTTTTCAAGTTTTAAGTTGTGCGTTCACCAATGTGCTTTTGCAAGCTGCTAAAAATACAAAAAATGTGGTTATGCAATGTAACCACCCATTGTAACCTATAAATAGAAGGTTAGGGGTCATTTGTAAAGAGAGCTTCAGTTGAACTCAGATTGGCTTTTTGCCAGTTGAATTTTTGACAATATGAGAACTTTTGGCAATATGGAAGGAAGGAGTTTGTATGTACAACCATATGAAGAATCAATACAAACATGATTTATAGGTCTTTGTGCCACAAGTTTTTCTATATAAATGATATGCATGAGTATGTCAATCCATTTTGATTCTCATTCTTTCATTTCGCTAAAATACTATTGTTAGATAGTCAATGAATGTGCAATTTTTAGTGTAGAAAGTTCTGTTGAATCTGCATTAAGAATTCTTGTCATTGTGAAGCCTTCGTGGGATTAAGAATAAGATTTTATGCCTATTTTTATTAGAAAATATAGGGTTGTTGAATATTTTTCTTTGTAAAGCTATCTAGTCTCCCTGGTGTATGTACCTTGTTCTTATGTCTAGAATATATTTTTCTTGTCACATTTCTATGATAAAGGCTTTCCATGTTACAATATTGAATCTTGGGCTATTCTAGTGAGTCTGTGTCTAACTACCTAGTGTTATCCTTCATCTTTTTTGGGGTTATCATAGCAAGTTCTGTGTTTAATTGGTTAAAATAATCCATTTCTTCCTTTCTCCTTTTTTTTCTCTTTTCTCCTTTCGTCCCATCATTCCTTTTATTTCCTTTCTATCTTTTTTTTGTACTTTCTGGTTAAAAGTACAAAACCCCCAAATAAAATATTTTTGTTGTAAATCGTTGTGAATAGTTTTTTTCTTGTTTTCCCTTTTTGGTTTTCAATAAAGGTAGCTCTGCTTGCTAACAAGGGTGGACTTTGTCCCCACGTTGACTGACGTAAGGACTTTGTCCCAACATTGTTGACTGAAAGTTTACATTTGTTCCCCTGACAAATTTTCAGCCAACGATATATAAATGTGCAAGAGCTAATACACTGCCCAAATTTGTTATTGCTATTTTGACAATTTTACATGCAACTAAAACATTGTCAAATGGGTTGAGTTCAAGTGGTAAAGCATCCAGGCTCTCATAGTCAAGCCCCGGGTTCAAATCCTCAAGTGATGAAATAAAGTTTTGAAATTGGGTAAAATATTGCATCCAACTCGTTGGGAGCTGCGTACCACAATGCATAAGGCTAGATGTAAATTCTTAGTGACTTTGATGGAAGAGATACCCCTCTATAATGTCCCCATTTTTTATCTAGACCCTTGTGGAACCCTTAGCTAATTCTTGTTTCCAATGGCTAAGGGTAGAGGAAGGAAAGGGAGCATTGTGGGCCACTTGTGAGGAATTAATAATAGAAAAGGTACTTTATATTTCTAATTTTGAGTTGAGTTATGAAAAAACAACTTATGTTTATATTTCACTTAAGTGGTGGAATTTATAGGTCTTGGGCACTTAAGGCCCAAAGTGAAATTTATAGGTCTTCCCTCCAATTTTGGGTGCTACACTTGAGGAGTGACATATAAAGGCAAGTAAGGATTCATTTGAAGATTATGCATAATTGGATATTAAAATTATTGATCAATTATGTCAAGCTTGGTTTCCACTTCTTGAGTACGAAAACCTTCAAGAAGTGTTTTAGGTTTTAGAACGAAAACCTTCATTCCTTTTACTTGGGCAACTCTATTCAAGGGTTGTAAGTGAGCTTTAAATTGCATGTATTCATGCAAGTGAATCTACAAAGATGTTTTGAAACACCACCTACTTCTAGGAATTTCAGTGGACCTAGGGTTTGAGGAAGAAAATTCTAGAAATTATGGTTTTCAATATTTTTAAGCAAGTTTTGGTGGCCTTCCCATCGAAGAAATTTTTTGATATTATTTTTATTTGATAGTCATTAATTTTGTGCTCAGTTTGAGCTTTTATTCGCATTATAATTCCAAGTATTGAGAGAGTTATGAATTTTTGAAGTATCAACATGTTTGTAGGAAATAATAATTATTGTGGGCAGCAGATTGTTTGGTAAAAGCTAATTTGTATGTTTCTATTTTGGGCAATTTGTGTAGGAGTGGTTTTGCAGGGTTTTTAGGGTCATTTAATGCCTTAGAATATTAAAAAATTATTACTGCAATTTTGGCACTTGTGTGACTTGTTTGGTAAGCTCTGGAAGGTAATTTGGTGAGAGAAAACCAAGGGATAATTTCCAGATTTGTGTCTTCTATTTATTTGAAGTGTGGCAAACTACTTAGAGAGTATTTCGAGGCATTTAAGAGCTAGAAAGTACAGCTGTACTTTCAAAGAAAATTCAAAATATTTTTATGAGGTATTTCAGCAATTTGTCTTATTATTGGACCCCCCAAAAAAGGTACTCAATTCTTTAAATAATTTTCAGTTTCTTGTGGATTTATTTGGATGCTCTTTAGATTGAATATCAAACATTTTTTCAGCTAGAGTTTGGCTAGTTATAGATTTTCAGATTTTAGTTTGGTACTTGGTTTGGCTAGGGTTAGTTGGAAAACCCTCTTTTTGGGTTGCCGTCCCAATTTGGGGACATTATAGTGGTATTAGAGCCAATTTCTTAGCCAATTGTGGGATGGAGAGGCATATGTCAAACAGTGACATGCATGGGGCTAGGTTGGAGAGGCTTATTCAAGCTTAAGATCGGATGACGAGAACTATGACTACTTTCCTTCAAATAGTGGACATGAAAGGAAACCAACCCCTTGAAATGGAGGAACAACCCTCTGTATTTGATGGAGTACTATGATGAGTACTTGACATGCAAACCTCAACTTAGAAAGCTAATGAGCTTCAATGAGTTTGTGGCATGGAAGCATGGTAGAGCAAGGTCCAAGAGGAGACAAAACAGCCAAGAGGTTATTTAGGATGATTTTGGAGAGATTGTACTCCCTATCTTTGATGGGGATCCTAGCACTTCGGTTAGGGCGTGGACAAGGTTATTGAGTACCTTGATTTGAGGCCTAGAGGTGAAAAAGAAGCTCTAATATTCGTCATCCAACATTTAGAAGGGGCTGCCCATAAGTGGTGGCATCAAGAAAGGATGACACAAAGGCCTAGCATGATGGGAACACAAGAAGATTTGTTGAAAGAGATAATAGAGAGGTTTGAAAGGAAGGAGGAACTAATCACGCCAATATCAACAAAAGCACATGATAAAATACTTCAATCAAAGGAAAGGCAACCATTGAAGCAAGTTTCAGAATTGGATTTCCAATTATACAAGGGGCAGCCACCTCATGAACTTGCCTATGTCCAAAAATCAATTAAACAAAGTCCCTCTATGAGGTATGAACAGTAGGGAATTGATTCAGAAAAATTGGAGAGATCATTAGCCAAAGAAGCTGATGTTGGAAGGCAGCCACCTAATGGAGAGACCTTAATGATTGAGCATCAAAAAGAGGCCATTAATGAACCCAAAGAAACAAGCAATGAGCTGAAGTTAAGAGCAGAAAATTTAGAAGAGTCAAAGACACACAAAAAAAGCATAGGAGGACAGCCATCTAAGGAAAAACAAGTTGAAAATGGAGGGCAAATGCATCAAAAAGAAAGGGACAGCCAAGATGTGACAAAGGAAGAAGTGATCGCCACCCTATCAAGCGCCAATAGACGCCACATTTTTCATGTTAGAAGAACCATTAATGGAAAAAAGGTTATCACATCAATGGACAAGAGCCACTCATAATTTTATAAATGCCAAAATCGTTGCAAGACATAAGATGCCCACTAAAGCAAATGAAGGATTTAAGGTGACTATTGGGGATGGCTCCTCCATCTCATGTATTTCCAGCACTATGGGGTTAAAAGTAACCTTGGGTGGATACACATTTGAAGGAGAATTTAATGTGATTGATCATGATGAGTTAGATGTTGTGCTTGGAGCCGAATGGTTCCAATCTCTTGGCAAATACACTCATAACTTGCACAAATCAGAACCAAAATTTATGGCAACCAACAAGGAAGTTGTTCTCCATGGTCTAAGCAATGGAACACCTATATTAGTGACTTCAAAAAGGATGGAACAAGCTTTTCAATAAAAGGCAGATTACATGGGCAGTAGAATTATTCATGCATGATACAAGATCAGATTTGTGTTTGGGTAAGCAATGTAATGGTCATCTTGGTAAGTTCTCATTGATTCCTCCTCATGCTTGGTTCCTTCATTATCTTGTTTGCAAAGTTTGTGCTATCACTAAGATTGAGGTGAAGGGCACTCAATGGGAAAGAGAACCCTTCCAAGTGAATGGACATGACAATTATCCATCATGGATATGGGATCTAGGTGAGCCGTACAAAGGTAACATTGCTACTATGTCATGTTGGGCCACTATAAAGAAGGGTATAGATAAGGGTAATCATGGTCCCAAGGTGACAATGACTGCTGTCCTTCGCATTTTTAGTTTGTTTCCCTTACGATTTTTTGTTCACATGGTATGTATTGATGCTAGGAAGGTGTGCCCCTCACACCCCAACACCATAGAGGTGGGTCAAGGATATCTAAGTGAATTTCCAGCTGCACATATGATGTTTGAAAGTATTGCAAAAAATTGTGAAGAAAAACTAAGGCCTTCCTTGATAATAGAACATGAAGAAGAAGGGACAGCATGGGTTCCTATGAAGGAATTAATAAAACAGAAAATTTAGATTTAAGGGAAAGGGGTAAACCACAGAAAAATGGCACTTTGGGGCAGCCTAGAGTGGAAGATTGTGAGCATAAAAAATCTGAGTTTTTGGAGCAGCAAAGAGGGCTGCAAATGATTGGCTAATGTGGAGAAAAGCTAATTACTTTGGGGTAGCCAACTGAGATGTTTAAAATTGTCGCTGAAAGGTATGAGAAAATTGCTCCCAAAAATTCCGAGTCACATCATCTACTTCAGCCACCTAGCATGCATAATAAAACTAATTTTGGAAGCTTGTTGACACTCCAAACAAGGGAAAAATTTGCTCTATATAAATATGATCATGTGCAATCAGAAAGATTATACTTTTGGCCACCAAAATAGATCCCTTGTTGGAACAACATGACTGATTTAAGTGCTTACTCCCAGTTTTTCAAGAGTTCTGGGAATGACACCCTTGGAGGCCACGGTTTGCACAAGGAATGGGTCAAATTTGTAAGTATGGAACAACAATGTGCCTTAATTCCTTTTAAGCACCCCTATGATGCCCATTTAGTCACATTCTTACATAGCAACCATGAGAAGGGGCAGCCAAGGACACAACATGCTTTGCATATGATAGAGACCATTCATAGAGGGTTGCATATGGAGATGAGTTACTACAAAGGTATGTTTCGACATGATTTCCATATTGTTCTCCTTTTGTAAAATTGGATAAGGATGCCATGGCACATGAGGGGCCTACATGAGTTGGTTGGAAATGAACAAAGGGGTACGTCATCAATAACGGGAAGGTTGGGCAAGGGCCCTAGTGGAAAATAGTGGGAGGAGTGAAAGGATGAAGGGAAAGTGGTCAGGAAATAACTTAGAAAATTTTGAGTATTGCCTACTGATTATATGCTCCTTAGTCCCCCACAAAAGCGAAAAAACTGTTATGTTACAGCTAAGAATAAAAGGGAAATGCAAGTATGTAAACACTGATTTTTATTTTTCCCAAAAATCAGATTTCTACATGCATACACGGCAGCTTCTTGAGAGGAAGAACATGAATTTATTGGACACTTTCTAGCATATGATAGGAGGGAGAAGGGTATGTATAGGCTCTGAAATTCATTACTCAGAAAAATCAGATTTAAGAGGTCAAACACAGCCATGTATGGAAGGGGAAAATTCTGAATTTTATGACATGTTCCAGCTCTTGGGTCAAAAAAGTTATGAGTGTGTTTATTTTCGTGTTTGTCCACATGAAAAATCAGTAATCTATTTGCCTATACAACCATGTTATCATAGAGAAAAATCAGATTTGGTCCAGCTCATACAAGATTCTGGAAACATATTTATGTTGGCACTTTGGGAAGGTGATGTAAGAAGCATTCACAATGGGAAGGTACAGCCTTTTTGTGCGAATGTTTGGGAGCTATTGATTAGTTTGAAGAAAATCCTATGCATGCTTGAGATGAGTAACAAGGATCAGTCTCTTGTTGAGTATGTGTTTCACACTTGGATGCCCATACATAGTGATGGATATGTCTTGGAGACCTCACCTCTTGGATGGTACAGTGGTGATTTCTTTTTGCAAATTTGGTGGGTCATGGTCTAACACATGAGAGGGTTTTGCACACGGGATAGCGAGGTAGTTTGGTTTCCTCATGATCTATGTAACAACTTTTGGTCACGTCTCATCCATTTGGAAGGTATTAGGGAAGGGAGTTTGCTCATCCACCACTTGGTATTGAAAAGGGTGGTTGATTGGGAGCATATGGAGCCTTTGGAAGGCTATGAGAGCACTTCTAGCATGTGGGGGCAACCCCCCAAAGCACAGGGACAGCAGTATAAAGGAGTCAATTGAAGATTCTTTTTCTTGGGATGGAATTACCAGTGGACATGGCATCATAAGGTATGTTGGGACACCTTTTTGAATATTGCAATTGCTTGAGGACAAGCAATTTTGGGTGGAGAGGAGTGTAATGTCCTCATTTTTTATCTAGACCCTCGTGGGACCCTTAGCCCATTCTTGTTTCCAATGGCTAAGGGTAGAGGAAGGAAAGAGAGCATTGTGGACCACTTGTGAGGAGTTAATAATAGAAAATGTATTTTATATTTTTAATTTTGTGTTAAGTTATGAAAAAACACTTCAGGTTTCTATTTCACTTAAGTGGTGGGATTTATAGGTCTTGGGCACTTAAGGCCTAAAGTGAAATTAAGAGGATTTTTTAATATTTTAAAAAGAAAGGTAACTCTTCCCTCCAATTTTGGGCGCTACACTTGGAGGAGTGGCATATAAAAACAAGTAAGGATTCATTTGAAGTTTATGCATAATTAGATATTGGAATTATTGATCAAGTATGTCAAGCTTGGTTTCTATCCCTTAAAGATAAAAACCTTCAAGAAGTGTCTTAGGTTTGAGGACGAAACTTTCATTTCTTCTGCTCAAGCAACTCTATTCAAAGGTTGTAAGTGATTTTCAAATTGCTTGTGTTCATGCAAGTGGATCCACAAAAGTGTTTTGAAACACCACCTACTTCTGGAAATTTGAATGAACCTAGGGTTTGAGGAGAAAAATTATGGAAACTAGGGTTTTCAGAATTTTAAAGCAAGTTTTGGTGGCCTTCCCATGGAAGGAAAATTTTGATATTATTTTAATTTGATAGTCACTAATTTTGTGGTCAGTTTTAGCTCTTATTTGCATCATAATTCCAAGTATTGAGGGGGATGAATTTATGAAGTTTTAGCCTATTTGTAAGAAATAATAACTATTGTGGGCAGCGTATTGTTTGGGAAAGGCTGATTTGCAGGTTTATATCTTGAGCGATTTGTGTTGGAGTGGTTTTCAAGGGTTTTTAGGGTCATTCAATGCCTTAGAATATTCAAAAATTATTTTTGCAATTTTGGCACTTGGGCGGCTTGTTTGGTAAGCTCTAGAAGATAATTTGGTGAGAAAAAATCAATGGATAATTTTCAGATTTGTTCTTTCTATTTATTTGAAGTGTGACGAACCACTTGGAGAGTATTTCGAGGCATTTAAGGGCTAGAAAGTACAACTGTACTTTAAAAAAAATTCAAAATATTTTTGTGAAGTATTTTCAGCAATTTGTCCTATTATTGGAACCCCAATAAAAGGTACTCAATTTTTTAAATAATTTTCAGCGTGTGGATTTATTTGGATGCTTTATAGATTGAATATCATACATTTTTCTAGCTAGGGTTTGGCTGGTTATAGATTTTCAGATTTCAGTTTGGTACTTGGGTTGGCTAGGGTTTGTTGGAAAATCCTCCTTTTGGGTTGCCGTCCCAATTTGGAGGCATTACACCCTCAATAATGGCATCTAAGCCTAAGATTACTCCCCAAGGAGAATTTACCAAATTAAAAAAAAGCATCATAGTTGACCATCTCAACAAAAAGTCAAGTTTCATGCATTGCAGCTTTGTAGGAGGAAAAGAGAGCATATTTAGCTAACTGTAATGCTTGAATATGCGAGAAGTCACGTTTTAGCTATTCCACTTGGCCTAAACTAAGGAACCTGGAATGTTACCTAATACATCTTATGAAGTAGATGGTGACAAGGATTTTATCAATCAACTAGAACAACAAATCCAAGCAAATTGCATTGCAAATAACACACACATAAACTTTGTGGTCCATATGACCTGAAACAACATGTTCTTTCTGAAACATTACTCTGTTACTCAGCATTTTTTGTAAAGTAGTCCTATGGTCCATTTTTACAAGACCAAGTAACAGTTTTGATCATTTAAAGAATGTCTCTTTCACTAGGCATGCCTTGAAATTTTGACTGTTATCAGATAAGGGCCAATCCTTGATCAGAAGATAAGGGTTTAGGAAACAGGGCTTGGCTCACTGGTGAGGTTGATAGCATTTTAAGCTATCCACCAAGGTCCTGTTCTGGCTGCAGTCTGCCCCACCTGAATGGAATGGTAATAAGCAGGGATGAGGCTGGCAGTATGTCTGTATGTCTTCAGTGGAATAGATCCCTTAGACTTCACATCTAAGTTGAAGGAAAGTTTGCACTTTGAGTGTGCAACTTTGTTCTCAGGCCTGAAATTTAAGTTAAAGGGAAATTTGTGATTTTCACATGCAGTCCATCAGCTTGTGTTTCTTGAAGCTTCAAACCAAATAGATTCCCAAGTGTTCATGTTTTCCTTTTTTGAGTGTCAAAATATAAAAAAGACCCAACCTAAGTGTTTAAATGTCGTAAAATTTCTATGGTACAGATAAATGCTATTTTATAAAACAAATGCATTCAAATTGTTACTCAGGTCTTTTTGAATGTCATGATTGGTAAAAGGTTCATCCTTCATTGCTGAAACTGAGTGATTCAAAATAAATACCTCGCCGCAAAAATTCTACCCTGATGGAATGGTCTATCTTTGGTTGACCAACTATTTTTGGGTAACAATAGCTTTGATTATCAATGATTATGGTCATCAAGGGACATCAGATAGTACCGGCTATTAATATTTGAAAAAATTCTGCATCTTCTGCATTGTTTTTTCCAATTGGTTTCAGTCATACTGAGATTTGCACCCTCTCAATACTATGTATTTTCGATGCTGCTTTTGATCCAACTTAATTAAAACAGGATAGTAGTATTGATTTTATGCCAAGTATTAGAGGTTTTCCTTGTATGCTAGTTTTCCTTCAACTACCCTTCAATTCCCAAAAACTTATAGACCAGATTGATATCTATCTCGTGGAGTTCTGGACAAACTATTTAGGCTACTGTTTAAGTGGAATGCATTAATATTTATATTGCACGAGGGCAATTGTATGCAGGAAGTACATGAGAGACAAGCGGTAACAACCCTCTGATCGGGGACCAGAAAAACTCACCATATTTTTTTCCTTATTTTTTTAAAAACTTTAATTTCCCAGCTATACCATAAGGTACAATAAATTAGATCAAAGTTCCAATTAAAGCACATGCAACACTAAAATAAACTCAAGGGAAGGACAAGTAGATGGTTATACCCTCCCAATGATAATCGCGAGTAAACTTTTCCATTTCTTGCTTGGCTGAGTGAAAGCCATTAAGTCTCGATCAATAACCCTCAATGGTCATGTGATCTATATTGGAGACAACCTCTTTGTTACCTGATTGATAGCATAATAGAAATAGACTTCCTCATCGGGTAGAACAAGTAACATGTTGTTTACTTGAATAATCCAAAAATCCCTTCTCTACCTCTAACATACTCATTGCTTGGAATAAGGTCAACTGCTTTGTTATGACTTCAAAATACAATACTTACCCAATAACATGGTTAAGGAATTGTGTTGCCATGTCTAAGAAGGAATCACTCCCTTCATGATTTATTACAACTAGAATCCCAATGACCAACGTTAAGAACCTTATCTACGCTTGAGTATATTTAAGAGTAACAAAACACATTAAAATTCTTCTTCACTCAGTCTTCATAAAAGACAAATCAAGGATCTCAATGTTTCATTTGGTTCATACTGCCGAAACCCATGAGGACCTTAACTGCAACAAGATTCTCTATTTGATGCCAATGTTATTCTTATCTATCTCATAGCTTAATACGGGATTGGATCTGCTTCAGGGCAGACCATAGTCTGAACTATTTTAATTCACAAAGACAAGCTGATGTATAAACTTATCTTCATGATATGATGTTTCGATTGTTATACTGGTATAGGAAAAGAAACCACTTTCTTTTGTCTGAATCGTTTAATTATAACAGGATACCGAGACCCATCTACTCAAGTTCCCTTTCATTTCTAATGATTAAATTTGCTTAGATTAAGTAGATATAGGTTTTCCACTTAACACAAGAAAATATTTGAGGATCCACAATTCTTGACTTACAGGGGTTTACAACACCACTTTCCAACAGCCAACCAAACAGTGAAATAAGAACAACTAAAACAATTGATTCCAACGATGCTACTGGATTGTTTGGTATAAAGAATTTACCATTTGTTTTACAGTTCAACGTTAGGCAATCTACCAATTTATCTCCTTACAAGGAGTAGTTTATGCTTTAATTGCATAACTGATTGACAAGTCTTGGATAAAGCTTTTGTTATTCAATTAACAATTAAAACAACTATTTACTTCCAAGGCCAAGCAACCAAATTAAGTGATTCTCTACAGCACTACGCAAGGTCCAAGTTTACAAAAATTGAAGACATATTGCCGATGAATTCCAACATACAAATGTGTGCTCCCTTCACACAAACATAATGACAACAAACAAGCTCCCTTAAGTGTGGGGTATTCAGCCTTCTAATAGTAGTTGATCAATAAGTATACAACCGAACATACCTGCGAATTGGCAACATGCCAAAAACAAATGGCTGTACGTGCTTATTTTATTCTTTTCCAATTACTAACCAACATAAGTGAAAGTTCATAGCTAGCCAGTCCATGGTAGGATTTATGCATGACAGAATTTCATTCTTTTGAACAAACTGAGCAAGGTACGATATATCAACATCGAGGGAAACAGTGTCTAATTCAACACAAGGCTTCACATCCCAAATGTTACCAACACTAACTCAGATTGCGAGAATAAGCATAATAGAACACTAAGGAATGAAGCAATCCATCAAGTATGATCATAATTGGACATAGTTACCAAGCAAACCGACAAGCCGGAGTCCTCTTTCTTAATCATATCAACAATGACTACAGTTGGACTCTCTTAAGGAAGGAAAAATAATACCTTATTCCATCCACTGTAAAACAAATGATGCAAGAAAGGTAGAACCAAACATTCAAGCAATAATCCACTTACCATTAGGAAGTTTAGACTTTGTACATGACTGTTCTTTTCCTTTCTAGTCTAAGAGATCAATACATGCCAAATTTCCAGGCCAGATAAAGTAGTTACTACCTAAGTCGTCCATAGGAATGATTTATGCTGGTCAAAAATTATTAAAGGGATTATAAGCCAGTTTTGCAGGTCTGATCCCTGAACTAGATAGTCAAATAATTCAAGAACAGCCTGGATGAATCAATGCAACAACCCATTATCAAGCCAAATATGAACTATACAAGGAGGAGCTTCATACCTCATTGTCTTAGCCAACCCTTAATGATTCAAGGAGGGTATTTTCCGCTGACTAAATATTATAAGTATTATAATATCAAGTTATACAATATACAATAGTCAATCAAGATTTGTAATCCTCTTTTGATAACCACTGTAAGCACTACAATCCAAGGAAGAATTCTTTATACAATGATACATACGTCAGATACATTGATATCAATGATTTGCAAAACAATCTATTCAAGAACTAAAATGCTTCTCCAAGATAGAACTAAGGTACTCTGTACGAGAGAGGAGATAAGCAACACCAAGATACGGAGTCCACAATAACAATCAGAATACCATAGATCAAGACATAACAACAGTTTGCAATAGGTAATTCTTTTTTTTAGTCAACCATCTTGAATCAACAACCAAGAAATGAGACAACACCAAATTCACATTTAGAAGATAATCCACAACAGCAAAGCACTCAAGATGGTTATTACCTGCATTCTGGAATGATAGTGAAATCAGCATAAGCTGGCATGTTCATTCTTCCCTGGCCAAATATTTTGATTCTTAAACCCAACATGTAAACAAGGTAAACTCAAATAATATAAATAGCAGAGATGATTGTTAAAATCTTCCCAATGTGTATGCCATGAAACTCAAGGCAGAATGTCTCATGTACATGGTCCAGATATTCAAATTGCGAAGGTTCCATTTATCATGAATCATATAAGCCACCTACTCAGAGAAGAAATCAAGTTAACGGTACTCTAGAAAAGCAGAAATCCATACCTATCTATAACATACAATGAGTGTTCAAATGAAAACAGAATTTTAGCAACACTATCTTTGTAAGAATCACCAAGTCTTACCACCTATGTATATCTTCTTCTTGTAAGGCATAAGATTAAAACCAAGAGGCTTTAAGAACCACATTTGAAGCACTTAAACACCTCAAGTACTATGTATGCAGTTCTTGAGATCAAGGGACAACCATTTATTATCCAACAAGGTAATAATAAAACATAATCAACTTCAATCGTCATTGCTTTTTAAAATAGCAAGAACCCAAGGAAGCAGTCTAATGAGCCCAGCCCATCAATGAAAGAGGACAACAAGGATTTTATTTATTTCTTCTTGTTCAAAAGCAATATCACAAAATTAGAATTGATACACTATCAAAGAACAGGCACACCTTTACAAGTACACAGTCCATTAAATGCACAATCAAAGGTGCAGCTGTACCTTTCAATCCCAAGGTACAAACAAGAGCATGAAATCATAAGAACATGCACCTACCCAACTACTCGTACAAGAGTACCACATTCATCTGAAGTTTATTCCAAGAAAGTATAAGTAGATACATAGGAATTTATACGGAAATAAGAGCTTGAAATGCATTTCCAGCCATTCAGTCAGTATAAGCAATAAAATAATAGTGAGCTGACTTCCCATGTGGTGCCATACAAGATGCAACTAGTCAATTTTCTATTCGGTTTTCACTCAGCCAGTCAAGGGAAAGGTGTTAAGACAGAAATATATTCACAGGTAAATCTACCTCAGTGCATCTGTCATACTGAATAAAGGAATGAAAATATATGCATAAGCACAGGTGCTATTATCACTTTACATAACTCATTTATCCTTTTTGTCTTATTTTGTTTCCTCATTTCAAGGAAACACCACAGCTGTACTAAAACACAGAATTCAGCCTTTACTCACTGCTACACCCCAAATAAATTTTTTTCTGTTTAGGCATATGGGGCGCCACATCCAACAAATGGCAATTTCAAAGTAATTAAACTTATACCGGAAGTAATCAAGCAGAGTACAGGTCTGATCACACCATTATTTGTGCATTCTTTCCATCACAGGGGAAAACAATATAACCAACAGCTAAATAGATCTGACGCAAAACAAAACAGAGATAACTGATCAACAATGGAAGCTAACACAGAGAAACCCCTAAATCAGTTTTGCCATCCACATACGAAGATACCCAGGAAGATTCTTTAGCAACCAGACTAGGGTTTAACCCTTCTTTTTTATAATTTCCATGCCATCATTAAATCAAACGACACAATGCTTCCAAGATCTATTTATATAGGAAATGAAAAATAATACAGACAAGCAAATACCCTGTGCCGTGTTCCTACTTGAACACAAGCGGCCTTATTTGTGGATTTTTAAAATCTACAAAATTTTACCCTTTTTACATTTGAATCTAAAGCTCAGAACATAGTTATCAAGAAAAGAATAAACATGCCTGGGATTCAAACCCATATCTCATCCTACTTTTCCTTGCTTTGCTTTGTTTCCAACCAGCTGCGTGATGCAATATGTTGATCAAAATGGCTTTCAATCTTTCTCCCCACAACTTCAAATTTAACAGCAGCACTCCCTTTCTTTTATCCACCCATTTCTCACCGGCCACCATTACCGCACTTACAGTCTCTTGCCCAAATGGCAGTTTGACATCCTCTAGGCTTGCCATGATTTCAAGACAATCATACTCTTTGTTATGCCAAGGAAAATGTGCAGAGCTTCTCCATCTAACAACCCCCAACTATTGTCCATTCTTTTTCCCAAAAGAATACTACTCAAACAATATCTCACGAATTTCAACCCTATTGATGCTTTTCCAAAACCAAGGCAAATAATATTTTCATCTTAATGTGCAACTCAGCTAGGATGGAGCCAAATGATTTTGTTATTTTCCCTTGACTCTTATTTTTCTCATAGTGCGTTTTATAGTCTCAACATCATAATGACCTTTGTAATAATTTAAATTTTTAACAATGCCAAATGCAAGATTTAATTATAACCAATGACTTTACTTCGACCATGGCTAAGTCCCTGACCACCATGCACAATAGAGCCACATGAAGGGATTTGTATTTCTTTAGCAATATTAAACATATGCAAGATGGGAGTATCAAGAGATCAAGGGCACAATTGGCCTAGTGCCAATGATGGTCTCCTGTCAACCATGAAACATCACGGTTAGTTCTGCAATATTGATGCCTTAATCATGATTATAATTGGATCAAACATAAATTGCCAATATGATCTCTCCTTAGGTCTTAAATCAATGTTAAGCAATATATTAACTGTAAAGGTTATACCCTAAGCATCACATGATAATGCGTTCACAACAGGTTTCATCGACATAAGATGGCAATATTATCACAGGTCAAAAGAACATTCCAAAATCAAGAAATTCTCATGCTAAAACATAGATAATAACCCCACATTAAACTATCTATATCAAGCACCGAGAACTGCTTAACTGATTTATATAACCATTTAATAAGATAATCCTAATCTTAATGAGATTCAGACCCTTGGCCTCTCACTTGGCCCCAGTTGCTCCCGCCTGAAGCTTAACCATCTCATTTAAAGAACATACTCCTTGCAATTTGGCGAGCACAATTGGCTGCAAACTGATGATGGCCGCATAATAAGGCTAAAGAGATTTTATTCAATAGTAGCAGCATGACGGAGCAAAGGACACTGCTTTGCAATTTCCAATAGGGATTTACACATCAGAAATAACAGAGTCAAACACTGCAGTAGATACAACTAATCATGCAGAGATCACCAAGCAGACAACAATTATATCAATTATTCCACATAACTATATAGCAAGCATGATAACAACAAGAACTGAAACATCGTATCAATAGATCAATCCCTGATCACACAGAAACTAAACATTATTAACTATGTTCTACGGTGCTAATCACCGACAAGTGCCTTGATTCCGGCATAAGCAAAATGGGATGTAAGAAAAGCATCATGAAACATTATTGGAATAGACTTTTACAATGTATAGAAATAGGAGGCATTAACATGGACCAAAATCCCACCATAGAGATATGCCACATGTAGATCAATAGGTTGTAATTAGGAAAACATGAAAATGATAACAATCACTTGGTAAGGGGATCCACAAAGCATGATAGACACTGCTAAGTAATATTAGGACCAAAGGAGATGAGGACGCCAACATGCTAACCTAGGGATACTCACCCAATCTTGCTTGTCAATTGGCAAAACTTTTGGCACATGTTATTCTTCATAAACCTTCCTTGAATCACATTTGTTATCAATGTGGAAGTAAAATAGGAGAGTTGTTAATGATCATAATCTGCTTTTGATAATTGACTGTCATTGTCCAAAATAGCTTGGAGGGAATCCTCCTCCTTGAAAGCAAATATGTTTTATCCAAATCTGCTAGGAAGTGGGTAATGGGCTTACTAGGAACCCCAAAAGTCAAAGCAAAACGGGACAAATTTGCAATAAACATTGACTTGTAATTGATTTAGTGAGGAAGGGGTGATTGGATTGCACGCACCGGCATTGAGGGCCACCAGTGGACCCCACCTTCAGTTTTTGTTTATTCATTAATATTTGGGATATGTTTCAATCAATTTGGAAACTGTTCTACCTGTACCTTCTGTTGCAATTCACAGAAACGTACCTGTACTACTGATGCAACGGACAGATGCATACCTGTACCACTGTTGTAATTCACAGATACTGTAGTCTCCTTTATGGGAGTTTAAGAAAGGATCTTCTATCATTGTCAAGGTGCTGCTTTTCCAAAAACTGCAAAAATCCATAAATTGGTAGTTAAAATTTTGTAAATACCATACTTCTCATATTAGTGACAAGGTGGTTTCAATATGTCCTCTTACTTGTGACAGCATCATAAATGTTTGATTTCATGATCCCATATTTAAATTGGAGATGTGAGGACTCAAAGAAAGCAGTAGTCTTATTATTGTTTGGTCAGGACATCTCTCTCTTTCTCCCATAGACACACGTGTGTTCTCCCTCAAATATTTCAGTGTTATACTTCAAGTTTCTCTTGTCAATATTAAGAGAAAACAAAGCCATTTTTCTCTATAGCCAAATCAACTGTAAATGCTTAATGTAAAAGGTTTTGTATGCTTTAGATGTGTTCCGAGTTTTAACTGAGACTTTCATTCTGCAAACAGAGTATCAAAAGGTTTTGCATGTTTTAGATGCCTTGCGAGTTCTAACTGAGAATTTCATTATGCAAACAGGGTTTCATTGGGTGAAACAATTGATGATGTTAAAGGAGCATTCGATGTGTAATGAAAGAGTTGACCTCTCTGGATATGGTAGCAGCTGAAAAATATCCTTCAAATTTTCTATGTTATGTTTTTGTATTTTTGCTTTGCAAAAATGATGTTTTTGAGACAGCTTTGAACACAAAAGTTGCTTTCCTAACCCTATTATGAGATTGGTGGTAATGGGTGATAGCTGCTTGTAATGCAGAACACAAGTCCATGTGCAGTAAGTTACTGTTTTACTTTAGATGTCACTCATATGTAGTGATTTCTATTTAATTTGAATGCATGGAGTCAATCCCCAGTCTACTTTATTTAAGTTTTTGACTGAAAGGTAATTTTGTCTTCCGAGTTATTCCAAATTTTGAGTTATTTAGGATCGTGTCCTTTTTACCTTGGCAAGTTTGATAAATTTTTAAAAAACGATGAACCAAGCTTTTTTTGAATGGCATCTGTCATTTGTGATTTTTTTTTCTTAGATGTAAAATAGCTAAATAGAAAAATAAATAAATATAAGGATGCCCTAGAAACTTCAATTCTTTTCCCCTAGAGTGCACATACTACAGCAGTCGGTAATTTATTTTAATAATATCAATGATGAACAGGGCATCTTACAATGTTGTAATGGATATCTTTTTGAGGTTTTCATTTTTTTTCCATGTGAAATGTTTTTTCAAGGTTTTTATGATTCAATGGAGGAAATGGTTGTGAATTTAAGCTTTCCTATAGCGATAACGGCAGCCATCTGGGATTGGCCCTGGCTCACATAACAAGTGTCGATAGCTGTTCTAATTGGGCATTATAGCAAATTCATTGCCCTTTCATGTGGCTCATATTTGCTATTTCTGCTCCGTTTATTTGTGTTTTCCTACGTTTTGCTTCATGGTGACAGAAAAAGTGGATTTGTCCTTGAAACTGGTTTGACGAACACTTTTTAGGGTGTGGTTCTGCAATTTTCTATTTTCTTCTTAGCATGTTTGACGAGCAATGGCTTTCTAGGGCTTTTGCCTTTTGAGGCAGGTGTTGTACAGTGGATTGAATAGAATTGGGAACTTCCTGGTATGTCTTTGTTATTTTTTGGCTATTCATTTTACGATTTTCATCCAAAGAAGAGGAGGACAAGGTATTTCAGGGGGGTTCTTGGTTCTATAATCGTTTGGTCCATTTATAAACCGTTTCTGGGTTCAAACTCAGGAAATTCTCACAAAAACTTATTCACAAAAATTCCTACAAAGTTGCCAATTTGGATCCAATATATTTGAGCTTCGTTTGGAGTTTTAGAATGTGGAGACATTTTGTGCTATTTGGAATCTTCTTTGTTTGAATGGCATATATGCAAATTGCACTAAAGGCTTGCACACAAACTTTTAAGCCCAAATTTATAGTTTCTTGATTATGTTTGGCAGCAGATGGTAGATTACAAGGCTCCGCCATTCAAATATCAAGTCTCTTATGCATGTGGGAACTTTGAAAGGCATTGTCATAAATCGCTATCAGTTGAGAAAAACTACCTGTTAGATTTTTTATGATGAATAAACACAGTTCACCTCTCCGGTTTTCTTAATCCACAACTTAATCTTCTGCTACATATGGTATTGCTGAAAGTACTTTCAATATGATACTATGGCTAATTTAGATGATTTGTCTATGCAGCCATCTAGGGAAGTGACAAATCCTCCACCCTAGAAAATGGAAGGCTATAAGCTTGCTTCTAAAGGGGTGTAGATCAACCAACTAGTGGATGCATAAATTGTTATTCCCTAGGGTGATGGAGGAAAACAACTAAGTTTTATGACAACTTGTATTTCTTATGGCCTTGAACCTTGATAACTCAAGCTATGCTTGGGTTCACGTTTTGATCCTATCATAACTGACAATTGTTGATCTAGGGGCGACCCCACTAGTCAAGCATAGTAATCAATTTAAAATAAATGTTCGAAAATACACAAATCAATTCACCATCTCAATAACTATGCCTAATCAGATTCACAAGGATGAAATTGCCTTGGATATGGATTATTATTACACAAATCACTTCTATGATCTGAACAAGAAAAGATTATTGAATTATATCTTCAACCTCAGATAAATTAAATAACACTTTTTCTCTGTCGATAAAGAGATGATAAAATAGCCTTGGATATGGATTATTACACAAATCAATTCTACGATTTGAACAAGAAAAGGTTATTGAATCATATCTTCAACCCCAGAGAAATTGAACCATCATTGTTTCTCTCTGCTATTGAAATATTATAAAGAGAATCAATATGTAAAACAAATAATAAGGAATGATCGAGCTTAAACGTACTAATATCGAGGGGGTATAGAATCAAGTTGAAGAGCATTTTAAAAAAGTGTTAAAGAGATTCATTTTGTTGAAGATTGGATTGATGAAATACTGTTTATCAAAAGTATATGATAAGTACTTTAAAAAGTTTTAATTTTGCATTTAAAATATATGCTATTGGTATAAGTGGATAGGCAAGACTTGGTTTATTTCAAAGCTTTGGTTGGGAAATCATGACCATGGAGTTTATAGATAAAATAGAGGATGAATCACACTTCTTTTTTAAATGCTCAACCTATAACAATATAAAGTGTAATTACACATCTATAACTTGGGATGACTGTATGCATGACAAATTTAAAGAATGTGTTCACAAATAAAATATTTAATGTTAAGGACGGGATATACTGAGAGGCGGAGGGAGGGGGGAAGGGTGGCAGGGCAGCAGGCAGAGGTGAATCAGTGTATCATATATCTTATAAAACATTCCCTTAACCAAATTTCACTTAATCAAACATTTAAGATATGCAATAAAACTCAAACAATAAACACCACATAAGATAGAGAGAGACACTAGATATAACGTGGAAACCCAATGTGAAAAAAACCACGGAGAACAATCTCAAGTATATGAATGAGTACCAACTCAAACAATATTCGCAAGCACCAACTTGTAGGAGCACCAACCCCTTTGTTGAGCACCAACCTAGCAACTATTCGTGAGCACCAACTCATAGGAGCACCAACCCCTTTGCCAAGCACCAACCCAGCAACAATTCGTGAGCACCAACCCACAGGAGCACCAACCCCTTTGTGTATACCACACACCTATCTCTCAATGTTGCTATCTCAACAAATGATAGTTCAATACATCTCTTTCCTCTCTCTCACCTTTGCTCTTCTAAGCTAGATATAACAAATACAAATCATATTCATCTCTCACAAATACTCATCTAAGCTAGATAATACAATATCAAATCAATCTCTATCTCTTATTTTACAAATGGCTTCTCAAGCCTTTATTTATAGCAAATGACCTTTGGCTTTTCCCTTTTGTGACTCTTTAATTTTCATGAAAAATGACGCCAAACTTGTATGACCCTTTATATCCTTGCCTTTGAAAAGTCATGTGGTGACCCTTCATGATTAAAAATGTCTTTCCCTCTTTTGTCCTTATGTTGGTGACTTTTCGTATTCTTCAAAGTGTTCCTTCATGAGAAATTGTGCCCTCCCTCTTTTGTCTTCACTTGGTGACTCTTAGAATTTTTCAAGATGACTCTTCATGGAAAAATGTGTCACATCCTTCTTTTGTCTTTACCCCGTGGCTCTTTGACTTCTCCATGGGCCCTTCTTTTGTCTCATATGTAACCAAAAATATATTCGTTAATATTAAATAAATATTAACTCACATTAGTCAAGATATATCTATTACAAACAACATTAAATGCAATGGGGCTTTTATCACCAATAATGCTAGACCTTTGACATCAATGACAATATTTCCAACAATCTCCTCCTTTGTCATTGATGGCAACCTCAATTTTGAAACTGCCACACCCTGTCACTTACACATACTGTCATCTGAAAACATATAGTAACTTTTCCTTATTATAGCAACATGTATTTGTTCTCTGTTCCTGTCTCTGCCTCTATACCTGTACCTGTTATTCTCTCCCTTTGACATTAATGGCAAAGGGCCTACCTGGAGCTAACACTTAGCTCCCCCTCAACGGATGCTGGACATCAATGGCAGGAAGTAATAGAAATTACTCCCAACTCCTGTTGCAGATCTTTGAATGTATCCTTTGATCGTGCTTTTGAGAAGATATCTGATAAATCATTCCCTGTCCTTTGAGAATCTGTAATCAACTCATTTCAATATTTTCTTCTAATCTCGCACCCTTTCGCATGAAACTTTAAGGTGTATCCTTGATCACATCTTACACTCAATAGATTATGCTTACAAAACATTCTTAGCTTTGGTTCTACTAATATCCAAACTTAAAATACCTTTTTCGGCTATCCTAGAAGTGGTTTTATTTTCGAATTTCACTGTCACTATTGATCTTCTTTACTCTTATCCCCTGTCATATGCCTCGAACATCCACTATCAACGAATCATCGCTGATTTTCATTTCTCATAAGCAACGCTGTCTGTACCAACAAAGAATCTTCGGGTTGTTTCTTCTGGCATAAACATTACTGAACCTTCTTCCTGATGAATGGAGCTTTGAAACTCTGAGCTTTCTTCGTTGAATCTGCATGAGTATCCTTCTTATTTCTAAAACTGTTACCTCTTTTTCAATATTCTAATTTCTTATGACCATAATCATTTGAAACACTGCATATGAAAGGATCATAATACTAATGCAAAATTTTCTTCAAAAATCTGTTCCCTCAAAAGATATACAAATTAATTTGCCAACTCACTTTTTTATCATGCAACATAGCCAAGACCCAATAGCATCCACCATGCTTCAATTTATCTTAAAAGTGTCTCCTTGAAGCCTAGAAGAGACACCCCACACAAAAAGGTCTTAGTAACAAATCTCAGGAGATTCCCACATCTTCTCTGTTTCTTCCTTGATCTTTTTTTTTTTTTAGAATCCATTTAAGCATGTCTAACCTTTTTGACTTACTAACCTTATCATTTATGATGTTTTTCATCTTCTCAACTTTTGCAACTATCTTATCTTGACAAAGCTCATGCTCAAATGTAACAAGAGATTCTGCACAATCCTTCCTATCTAATTCTTTATCTACTGTCGCAAGTATTTCATTTTCACTTTTAAACTCAATCTGATCAACCTTTACTATTTTAGGTCTCCAAACTTGAATTTTACTCTTCTCATATCTTTTAGGGGCTCTGTAACCTTTGACATACTTTGAAGATCTCTTTACTTGTTTTGGACATGATTTAACAATATGGCCAACCTTATGACAACAAAAGCAAACAATATTTCTCATATCTTTTTCTTGAATGTGATTGAGATCTCCCTTTGACTGATTGCTTCTCATACAGTCTCTTGCCCTATGACCAACATGATGACAAACAAAACAATGGCCATGAAAAGAATTTGAAAACTTAAAAGCATTGCACTGCGTGATCGGCTTCTTTGATTTGCTTTCAAAACCTGCATCCTTCTTTTCTTGGACTAATATTTCATGATCTTTCTTAACCTTGATTATAAGCTTCTCATGATTATCCTTTAAAGAACCTAACTCATCCTTCAACTGATTACACTCTTCTTTTGATGTTAAAATTGAATTTGCAACTTCTAACTGATTCTTAAGATCTTGAATGAATATTTTATTTTCTTTTACTTCTATAGCCAACTTAGAATCCAAGATACACACATGTTCTTTAAGAGCCTCAGCCACATATTTCAACTCTTGATTCTCCTTCTTTAGCTACTTGGCCATCTTATGCTTTTCTTTGATCTACCTTCAAGCTGTTAAACCCTTTCTGAATGAACTTGCTCTGATACCAATTGTTAAGCACGAGATACACTGAGAGGGGGGTGAATCAGTATATCATATATCTTATAAAACTTTTTCTTAACCAAATTCCACTTAATCAAACATTCAAGATATGCAATAAAACTCAAACAATAAACACCACACAAGATAGAGAGAGACACCAAATATAACATGAAAACTCAATGTGGGAAAAATCACGGAGAACAATTTCAAGTATATGAATGAGCACCAACCCAAACAATATTTGCAAGCACCAACTTGCAGGAGCACCAACCCCTTTGCCGAGCACCAACCAGCAACTATTCATGAGCACCAATCCACATGAGCACCAACCTCTTTGCCGAGCACCAAGCCAGCAATAATTCGTGAGCACCAACCCACAGGAGCACCAACCCTTTTGTCGAGCATCAATCTAGCAACAATTCGTGAGCACCAACCCACAGGAGCACCAACCTCTTTGTGTATGCCACACACCTATCTCTCAATATTGCTATCTCAACAAATGATAGTTCAATACATCTCTTTCCTCTCTTTCACCTTTGCTCTTTTAAGTTAGATATAACAAAATACAAATCACATTCATCTCTCACAAATGCTCTTTTAAGCTAGATAATACAATATCAAATCAACCTCTATCTCTTATTTTACAAATGACTTCTCAAACCTTTATTTATAGCTTTCTAAATAACCTTTGGCCTTCCCTCTTTGTGACCCTTTAATTCTCATGGAAAATGGCGCCAAACTTGTATGACCCTTCATATCCTTGCCTTTGAAAAGTCATGTGGTGACCATTATCAAAAACATCATTCCCTTTTTTGTTTTTATGTTGGTGACTTTTCGTATTCCTCAAAATGTCCCTTCATGAAAAATTGTGCCCTTCTTCTTTTGTCTTCACTTGATGACTTTTGGAATTCCCCAAGATGACTCTTCATAGGAAAATGCGTCCCATCCTTCTTTTGTTTTTACCCCATGGCTCTTTGACTTCTCCATGGGCCCTTCTTTTGTCTCAAATGCAACCAAAAATATATTTGTTAATATTAAATAAATATTAACTCACATTAGCCAAGATATATCTATTACAAACAACATTAAATGCAATGGGACCTTTATCACCAATAATGCTAGACCTTTGACATCAATGACAATATTTCCAACAATCTCTCCCTTTGTCATTGATGGCAATTTCAATCCTGAAACTGCCACATCCTGTCACCTGCACATACTGTCATCTAAAAACATACAGTAACTCCCCTACTGTAGCAACCTGTATCTATTCTCTGTACCTGTTTTTGCACTTGTACCTGTACCTGTTATTAATATTAAATAAATATTAACTCACATTAGTCAAGATATATCTATTACAAACAACATTAAATGCAATGGGGCCTTTATCACCAATAATGCTAGACCTTTGACATCAATGACAATATTTCCAACATTTAATAGGTGTTATAGATCAATTTGTCTTAAAGGCCCAAAGACAAATAAAATTCATCTCATCTCATAATTTTGACAAAACATATTTAAAAGCGCAAAAAAAATCTAATTTCTCAAAGGGGAGTCTCATCCCTCACGCTATGCTAAACATTATGCATATATAATTAATATCGATTGTTAAAGAAGACATGTTTTTAGAGGAGGCTCTACATGTCACTCTATTATTTCGTAGGCTATTCTACACAAGTACCCTAAAATAATGCAATTCTATAACTAAACATTATATATGTGCCAAAGTCAAGTGTCTACATAATGCCCCACTTTGTTTTATGTGTGTGCATACATATTAAATTTAAATAAACAAAAGGGGGGAGGAGAAAATGATTCATGTGCAACTGTGCAGGTTTGCACTCTTTCTTAGCACATTGAGCTCCTTAGCTTCATGTCCTCTTAGGCCATGCATAGAGACTCGTAGTTCCCTGACGTATTGGTGCAATGTCTTGTACACTACCACACAACAATCTCATGATGTGTAGCACTTCCTGAATTTTGCTCCATGTGCATAGCCTCGTAGCGTCCTAGGAATTTGGCAAACTTCTTTGCAACATAACACACATCATCCCAAAGCCACGTAGGGCCTTCATAATCAATATCCATGTGTCAGTGTCTCGTTGTTGTGTGACATGCCACATGGCACTTTCGATTTGTGTGCCATGTCAGAGAACTTGTCAGTGTATCGTGACACTGGAACTCCAATTGCCACACTTGCATGAAGGTGAATCATCACTCAATTTAGAGACGAACAATTTGTAACAATTATTCTTGTAATACCCTTGTAATGATGAATATATTGTAATTGTTTGACCCTTAAGGGAGCAAAGACGTATTCAAATAATAGAGTGTTAACATACCTCAAGTATCTAGCATTTTCACGTATCTATAATGATTTTTTGTGCAGTCTAAGCAAATAAGTAGGAAGTATTTCCCCTTTTTTATCATGAAATCATGTGTTCTCCACCTTACTAAACATTGTACATATTTTTACCTTTTCCTATTCATTACATTGAATAGAAGTTGCACCATTATACAAATACTTCTACCTTCGAATGTGTTTTAGTTTATTGTTGTTATAGTTTTCCTTTGCACATTCTATAGCCCATAACTTGTTGCCAAGTACATGGCTATTGATGCAGGAGCATCCTCCAAAGAATGAATTGCCATGATTGTTTGTACAAATTTTGGCATGATTAATTGTTTAAGAGTCATATAGCAAGTTTTGGGTGTTTGAAGGGTTTTGGTAGTCTTAGGACACACTTGAGAACCTTTTCCAAGTGACTAGGTGTTCTTAGAAAGTCTAGAAATTCAAATTGGCATTTTCCCGCCAAAACTAGTTAATTTGAAAATTTGAATGGTTTTGTCCCATTTAGGTGTGGTAGAGTAATTTGAAGGAAACCTCGAGTGTTAAAGGGGTTGATATGATTCCATGAAGACACACTGTGTCTATACATGGGTCATAACACATACTTGTACAAAATATCAACTCTTGCATATGTTCCAAGGTCCAAACTTGGTTACTAGTGTCCATTAGAGAGGTTCAAATTCAGTTAGGATAGTTACTTAACATAAAAAGACTTGTAAATGGTTATGTGAGACTCAGTTGTGGGGTTGGGTTCAAAGGGTGTAATGTTGTTGAACCCAAGAAGTGAATAGAAAGATTCTTGTTTTTGAAAACTAACAATTGTAGACCAGCGTCTTGTAACATGTGCAAGAATAAGTGACTATGTAAAGCAGAATAGTGAAGGAAGGTATATTGGTGAAAAGCCTTTGAAGTTTCTTGTAAAATAGTGAGTTGATGCACGTTCCTAAAGGTGGTAAAACATTTGTTAATAGCCTCCAAAGTCATTTATGAGAAATTATCTTGTAAACCTTGTGTAACGTATACTCTATGTTTTGAATTATGTGCTTTAATGGATTAAGAAAACGCCATATGTAAGAAAGGATCTTGTAGTAGATTGTGTGGAATGCACTTCTGTTAGGCAAGTCTGAATTTACATGTGCTTGAAGTTTCTTGTGTGATTTCCATTCATTTTGGAATGTATTTCAATAACCAATGTGCTCAAACCCTGACCCCTATGTGACAATCATATGGATGACCGTATTGATTAGTGATGAAGATAAGAATGTATAAAGAATTCACGTCTAATGTTCATTCAATCCTATGGGGTTGTGACAAGTTATATGCAAGGAATCTTGATATCTTTGCTTAGTTGCCTTTAAAGTTTTGGTGAAGAAACTATATTGAATTGTAGACTAATAGAGAATGTGTATACATAGTCAAAACAAAGTATGGTCAAAAGTGATAACAGGGGTGTTTAGTTGATTCTCAAGGGTTCTAGAAGGTGTATGGAATCTATACAGAGTTCATTTAATTGCCACAGGGTTTTGAAAGCCAATTTGAAACTCATAAACAAAAGATATCAACTCTCGAGTATTCTCAGATTGTGCAAACCCTGTTCTAGGGTTTTAAAACAAAATTTGGTGTTTTGAGTGATTTAACCATCCAAAACCACAAAATTTGGTCAATAGTTGGGGTTTAAATTATGTTAATAGATTTAGAGATTTATGTTTTGATATGGTACATATCCGTACAAATACCAATGACTGTGGGTGCCTATGAAATGTGGAGACCTAATTAGGCCTAACAACGCCTTAAAAGTGATAGAAAAAGTGACGTCAGCAAGGATTCAAACTAAGAAATTTCATGAGTGGATTGCATTCGTTAGAGGGTATTTGTAAATGGTCTTAGTTTCACAAAATCAAACCGTACTCAACTGTCCAATTGAAAATAGTGTAGAAAAAGGCTACTAGCAAGTATAAATAAGGTCAAGAAAGCAAGAGTGGTGGCAGAGTGGTGCAAGAAAGGTTGTGTTAAGTGGGTGGAAGATCAATGAGAACTTGAAGGAGGTGGAAAATGTCTAGAGTCAATATATAAACATTAATGAAATGACAAGTATTAGGCCTTTTATGATTTTGGAAGACTATGAAGCCAATGAGGAGAAGGAAGTAAACAAGTGGATGGGTGATGTAAGTATGTAAGATGGAGAATACAGATGGGGTTCAAGGAATGTTAAGAACAGAGAGGATAAAGTATCAAGCAAAGTGAAGAGTCTTGTAAAGAGAAAAAAGAGTGAATGTACTATTAAGAACTTGAAAACCTTTATAGATCAAGAAGAGATAAAAGTGACATAGTCAAAGAATAAAGGATAGAGTTGGGTATGTGTATGTGGTAGAGGTAAGATATAAGTTCTTGTTTCCATCCATGAAAGACAAAGTAATTGAATACCTCTTCATCAGTTATCCACCACACCAATATCCTTTACTCCATGATGTAGATTAAAGGTATTAGAGAAAGAGCTTGCATATATCTGTGAACATGTGAGCACAACACGAGAAAGAAGGATTACTAGTTGGTTTTGTTTAAGATTACCCAAAAGAATGTTGTAGCAAGAGCAAGATGGCTCACACCCATAAAGCTTTCACTAAGGAATCCCCTAACATGTAGAAACTTATTTCGAATACCCATGAGGAACAATGCAACAAACTCTTTGGTTAGTATTGTGAACTCATGGTACAACTTGGATCACAAGTCACTCCTGCACAATCTGTCTATTTGTCATTCCAGCATTAGAGCTCTTTTAAAGTCTCAGTCAATTTTGACAATACTCGGTTTAAAGGTAAAATTACACTACAACATTGGATAGTTGGATTTGACAACAAGAGGCCTACTTCTGAGTGAATTGCTTTATTGTGTTTTACCCTCTTTTTTTTATCAATTCAAGTTATATGATACATAACAATAAACATGAATTTGAATGTAAAAGATAAACTTTGAGTTGAGAGTTTCACTTGTTATAAATTTAAAAGACTTAAGAGAATAAGATACTTAGCATTTTACTGTACTAGTACAATTCTAAAACTGAATGTAGATGACACGAATAGCTAAAAACTAGACTGTGAGTTGCTCAGATTAGGATTTGAGTCTCCCAATGCCCCTGAATAGAATCATCCAATTTTGGATGGTACCAACAAATGTTAGCATCTAAAACTTGACAGTTTCATTTGGGTGAATTTTGCTTCTTTGATTTTGTATAGGCCGTTGCATCTGCTTATATGGATTTTAGTCACTATTTACACTAGAATTAATTAGAATAAACAATCAACTCTAATTTTAAATGTAAACTATTGAAATCTGATACACAAAGTTAAATCAGACAGAATACTGTAAGTACATAGAGCTACAGAGTTTACAAAAGTTGTAAATTGCTAAAGATAGAAAATAGGGTTCAGGTATAGAATTGTTCTTGCAAAGTATAGTGATTTAGATTGTTAATTTTTAGTAAGTTGTGACTGCTTTAAATGACCTACAAACAAAAATGCATCAGAAAACAAAGATCTACTATATATTGGGACAAGGCTGCAAATGGTGGACAAGATCGTAGTGCGGTGTTGTCTAGTACTGCGACTTTGTCCAAATAGACAATACACTAGATTTGAAAACTTGGGTTTGTTCATTTGTTTGTAGGCGAACTATTTTTTATTGAAGCTCGATTTGATGTGTGGAAGACCTGTAAAATTAATGCCCTAGTTTTGCACAAGCACATAAAAGAGATCAAATGCAAAAGGGAGAAAAAGAGGATGTAGGAATGGCCAAGCTATCCTAAAAAAACTCCTTGTTGACTAAGTGTTGCTTTCATAACTTGAAGGTGATGTAGTTATTCTTATAAGAAAGATAATGTAAATATATCTAGCAAGATTTGATTAGAATGCTTGACAAATGATGCCCTTAACTTGTGATAAAACATTGTTACACGTAGCCAAGAACTGCGGTATAACAATGAAATTACAATAGCAATCTTAACTCATAAGATAGATGCTTTTGAAATCATAGAATAGATGTTTTTGTTCATGAGAGATAGGTTCCTTCAAGTGTGATCCTTGATGTGCTTTTATAGGGGAATATTTTGAATATTTTCGATAACCAACCTACTGGTTTGCATGGGAGAGCCATTATGAAACATGTCATTTTGAAAAGATTGTTAAAGCATTGTGGACAAGGTCGAAGTATAGGACAAGGCTGCAATGCACCCTTGTCTGATGCTCTTGCTCAATAGGGCTAGAGGGTTTCGAAACCAAAGTGATAGTGAAGTTCATGTTGAATAAGGATGAATATGGATAGAATAGGGAAGTCTTGGACATGTGCACAGTAATTACGAGATTTTGAAGGCTTTTTTAAAGATTGGAAGTTATTGGAACAAAAATTGAAATCATAAGAGAGTTAACTTCTTAGGTTGTGCTTGAGATTGTGAGATGCTATTTTGGTTATCTTTTGTATTTGTGTATGAGAAATTCATTGCACCATAGATTAGAGTTGTTTTTTTAATATGTTCATTGTTGTTAGGAGCTTGCATCTTATTTTGAATTAGAGAATGATCATGTGTGATTGATTGAACATTATGAAGAGAAGTAACTGGGGCTTTAACTATTTTTTTGCTCTATGCATGAAGTAGATGCAATGATTGATTCTTTAGCAACCATATTTGTGTCATTATACTTTGTAGGAATATTTTGCTTTAGACATTTTTTCATGAAAAAACTTTTGAAAAATGAGTTTTCTTGCTTACCTTGAAATTGTTCTTGCAACTTTTATTTTGGAAATTGTTTTTTTTTTTTGTAATCTTGTTTGCTCTAATTTTTTCATCTCTTCTCGTTTTGAGTGATATTTTGGTATCCATATTTGCTTTATCTTCTTTGTGTACTTGTATTTTAGGAGATGTAATATGAGTGGGTTGCTTAATAGGTTTATTTTGTTATTTAAAGTCCAACAATTATTTATATGATGCCTATGAAATATGTGATATGCACAATAATATTTTGATCATTTAAGAGAAGGCACAAAAGGTAATGTAATCAATTTATTTTGAATCGTTTATCTTAGAACCTCACTTGGACTCTTATTAGCTTTTTGTATACTTTGTGAAACATTAGGTATAGATATATGTTGCTTATGAGACACATGATAGTTAGATGAAGATGTATATATATGATTAACACTAAGATACTCTGGATTTGTAGTAAGCATGTTGCTATTTTCAAGAGATATGATCTTTGAACTTAAATATTGATTTTGATTTTACAACTCTTCTATTGACTTTTGCATAGTGGTGACTTGATCTTGAAGGGCTTTACAAGCACAAGCCCTAGGTATATTTGATTGAGTAGAAACACCATCACGAGTAGGTGTGGGAGAGGATGGGATAGGCTTTTCTTGTAGATTAAGAGATTCCTTGATTATACATGAGTTAGTTTCTTCTTGTTGATTAATAATATTGAAAAAAATTGTACTAGCAAGGGATGCATTGTCATCATGTGATGACTCTAGGACAAGATTATGAAATTGTGGTGCAAGAATAACATCATGTGAAGACAATCATGAGGATGGAGTAAGAGAAACATCACAAGATGTGATAGGAGTAACATTGATTTCAATTGTAACTTGTGATGTGATAAAGGAAGAGGAAGAAGGTTCATACTCATGGGTTGACAAGGGAGGAGAGTTATGACATTTAAGCTCAATATACACTATTTGTAAATGAGAATATATAACATTGTTATTAGTAGTTACTTTGGAGATTTAACATTGCTTTGAAATGCCTTTATTAAGATTTTTTTTTTTTTTGAATATAAGTGGATTTTGCTTGGATTGTTCTTTTTGTTCTAGATTAATGTGCAAGGAAGAAAGTGAACTTGAAAAATAATTTAGAGGTATGACCAAAAGGTAAATCTAAAGGAGAATCCGAAGAGGTTTCTAAATGAGGTTCTAAAGAGGAATCGATGTGTGTGCCTATGAGATAATCTAGAGGAGGGTATAAAGGTTCCCAAGGGTTACTATAGTCAGCTTGAACATTATATTCTAGTTGAAGCTCAAAATCATCATCATCAATAAGTTTTTGTTTTTACTGTTTTGTCCATTCATCTTTATCATAAGAAAAAGGGACAATATGAATGGAAAACAATGCATTAAGAGGATGAAGACTACCAACATATCTACTTTGACTATCCATGATAAATGTAATGAATTTAAAGACAAGCAGTTTAACAAAAGTAATGCTAAAAACTAATAAGTAATCTAACATGTATAAATGAATGAATTATTAAGTATACAATGCAAATAAAAATCAATGTATAATGGGTAAGCTAGGAAAGGGTATTGAATGATATGTAAGCTCTCAGATATATTTACTCATTCGTTGATTAGTGTCGGTCCAATGTTTCAGAGCATTAACTACAGAGGTAGAACTATACATGTAACCCACTAACTTTAGATTCGAGAGTAAGTTGAGAGTAACTTCCTTGAGCAATACGAAGGATAAAAATGCTTCCTCTTGATCTAAATAAAGGATTCTAGGCATTTTTGATATACCATGAGGCATGCGAAAACTAAATTATGTATTTAACTCTATATAATGGCTACAAGTATTGGAGTAAAAACCCGTCAAACCACGATGTTCATAAACAAAACATCACTTAGCCCTTTACAATAATAGTTAAGTAGTTTTAAAATTATTGGACGATAGTTTCTAAAACAAGTAAAAGTAAATGAAAAATGAAATGAAAAGAAAAGCGGATGATTTTTTAATAGGAAAACAACAAATTCAACCCGAAGTCGAAAGAAAGAGCCTTTGTGTCAGTATTTATTCGAGGTGACAAGACAATTCGTTTCAATGTCGGATTACTTTAAGGTCTAAAAAGTTGAATTGTTATGTTATGGATAATATCTAAGGTTGAGGACTATATAATTTCAAAATCAGGAATTTATAGAATTAACTTGAAACTCGAAATCAAAAATCAACAAACAAGCAATATTTGAATTGAAATGTGAGTTCACCAAAATATTTATACTAGAATTAATTAGAATAAATAATTAATTCTAACTTGAAATGTAGACTTTTGAAATTTTATCTAAAAAGTTAAATAAGACAAAATACATAGAATTTATATAAGTTGTAAATCACTAAAAATAAAAAAATAAGGTTAAGGTTAGAGAATTGCCCTTACAAAATAGATTAATTCAGATTGTGTTAATTTTATGTAAGTTGTGACTTCTTTAAATGACCCACAAATACATATGAATCAGAAAACAAAGATCCAATGTATATTGGGACAATACTACAAAAGGTGGACACGGTTGCAATGTGTCATTGTCTGATATTGTGACTTTGTCCAAATAGACTGTGCACTAGATCTGAAAATATGAGCTTGTTCATCCATATTTGTAGGTGAACTATTTTTTGGTGGAGCTCAATTTGATGTGTGAAAGGTCTGTAAAATATATGCCATAGTCCTGCACAAACACACAAAATAGATCAAATGTAAAAGGGGGAAAACAGGCATGTGAGAATGGATGAGCTATCCTCAAAAAACCCTTTGTTGGTTGGGTGTTGCCTACATAGGCGATGTAGTTATCCCTATAAAGAAAAGAATGTAAATATATCTAGCAAGATTTGATTAAAATGCTTGAAAAATGATGCCCTTAACCTACAATAAAACACTGTTAGACTTGGCCAAGGACTGTAGTATTGCAACATAATTGCAATAACAATATTAACTCAAAAGATAGATGCTTTTGAAATCCTAGAATAGATGTTTTTTTTTGTGAGTTAGGTTCCTTCAAGTGTGACCCTTGATGTACTTTTATAGGAGAATCTAGTGAATATTTCTAATAATTGACCTATTGGTTTGCGTGGAAGATTCGTTAGAAAGAGTTGATTTGAAAAGATGATTGTTAGATCACTGTGGACAGGGCCGCACTACATGACAAGGTCGTATGTGCTCTTGTTTGATAGTGCACTACTATCCAATAGGGACAGAAGCTTCTGAAACCAAAGTGATAGTGAAGTACATGTTGAATAGGGATGAATAGGGTAGACTAGGGAAGTCTTGGAGATGTGCACAATAATTGCGAGACTTTGAAGGCTTTCTTAGAGATTGTGGGTTATCGGAATGACGAATTGACCAATCAAGGTAGAGTTGTCAATGACAAACATTGTCAAGCATTATTGATTAAATTTCAATGTCTACAATAGCTATTTGTGTGCATAATACTAGAAACATGTATTCTTCTCTTTGAAGTATAGGTCCACTTTGGAAACTAAGTTTTGGTTTGCAATAGGGAAAAGAAGGTGGGTTGAACTAATCTCAACCACTTTTGATGAATGGTTGAGTGTTGCCTATATATCCAATACTCCGAAGAGAAAATTCAAATTACATGTAGTTCTCTCATTTAACTGTGTGTAGTAGTCATTCTATAATGAATGCAACATGTGATATAACTTTCGATTCTTTAAAAATGGTAAGTTTGGCTTGGCTTTAAGGTACTTCAGACTTGGCTAGGGCTTGATCCTTGTGACTAATTAATGAATTGGAAAGAATATGGTAGTCCTTTCAAATGTGTAGATGTGTCTAATGTTCCTTGACAAATTTTAAATATGAATAGATTAAGACTTATCATATATTTATATGGGAATTTTGGGTTACTTTCTCATCCTACTAACATGCTAAATGTAGTGATCGACCCATAAGTAATATGTAAATTTGAGAAGTGATCATTGCTTGGTACATGATGAGTCCATTAGGTTTGCATAAGTCTAGAATTCTGGAATAGTCCAAGTCTAATAGTTTTGTCTAAAAGGTAGAAATACTGATATAAAATGTGGAAACAGTGTAAATATGATTTTGAATATATTAGACACAAACTAGAGAATCCATATAGGTGACTGATAGAAAGTTCAAAAGTTCAGACCCATGGAAAACATGTGGATGTGAGAGAAGGGTGACTAAAATAAATATGTGTACACACAAGTCATGTAAAGTGAAGGTAGGTCAAAACTTACATTCATAAGTATATAATACCAGATTTTAGTGTCTAAAAATGCCACCCTTTTATTTTAGTATTGAAATGAAATATAATGATAGAATAAAATGATAAATAAATGTATATGAGTGTGTACAACACATTGTCTTTGGGAGAAGACTTTGAATGTGGAGGTTGCTCCATGCAACAAGCAATGTCCATGTATTAGATTTAAAATGAAATTGAAAAATTGAAATTTAAAGAGCAAGGAAATAATACACTTGTAAGTGGGTGAACCATGTTTTCCTGTGTCATGTCGTTGGAGATGATACTTTCTTATTAAAGCATTAGATAATTGTGCTTCCTTGTTGAATCACTTAGAGAATTTGGGGGTGATCATGTTCCAAATTTATGTGCTAAGACAAGGATATAGGTTGGGAAGATAAATGCCCTAGCCATCATGAAAAAGTAGTGGTGCCTAGGCCATTGAACGTCATTGAGTCTCAACCACACTACTCATGTAACCAATCTTGAACTCCAAGATGAAAGGTGGAAGCCACATATTGAATTCACTTTGAGGAATGCCTACGCTGTTGAGCGTCACTAACCTCAACTGCATTACCTTTTTTAACTAAATCAACTATTGTAGATGGAATTATAGATTCAAAGGTGCTCACTTTTAGGTACAATTGATGCCATAATAAAAACATGTAATAGTATGTATGTGCATGAACAATGTTTATGCCCCACAATATGATTCGATTTGTGCCAACATGATATCGAATGCTATGCATCTATATGATATCATGTCCCAAACTTGAAAACATGTAACTCATGTTCTTGTAAAATGTGTACATATGCATGGCATATGCCCCCATATGTGTTTAGATATGTAAATATCTAAAAACTCGTAACTTTTGTTCCTATAAATATGTTTGATTTTGAAAATTTTTGTCTCATATTTGAACCAAAACTAATAATCTAAACCCACTCTAACCTATCTGAGTCCTATAATTTGTGTTAAATTTTCAATCAAATTGATAATCTGAACCATTCTAAACTTGTTGAATCTTGCATCTGTATCAAAATCTAATTTTTTGCTCATAGAGGTTTAAATCTCTATGGAAAGCCCACTAATATGCCCCCTTTTGAGATGATAGATGTAGCACACAAATTACTCATCTTGGAGAAAAAGAGTTAATCGCATCCTATTATGCAAAAATATGTAATCATATATTAACATGTGGAGAATATGTCATCATAGTAATGTATATATTGTCAAAGTATATATAAAACATGTAATGCAAGACATACAAGTGTCATGTCAAGATAATTATAGCAATTAGGCACCCAATGATTAATATAAACATTGAATGAGACTACACAGTAAAGGTGCATGATTTGTATCTTAAAACGATATACAAATGGGGAGGTGTGTGATATGGATCACGGCAATTTTTTTTTAGCAAACTCAACAATCTCAATAAGCAATCCTAGATTTATCCACTTAGAAGCATGCAATGTCATGGCTATGACACATACAATAACACTCAATGTCAAATATGGCCAAGGGCCACATATAATGGGCAATAAAATATTATACATAAACTAAGGACCACAAACAATAGACAAACAATGATTATTTTATTATGAAAAGAGACAATAGTGAAAAATAAAACAAATGAAACTAGTCTATATTATCAATCTATGTTAATGGCACAAAGTATCAAAGCAACATATCTATGAAATGTAGCACTGTAAAGAATATAAGTAAGAGCAAGACGTGTAAGTAATCAATATAGCTGAACATGTTAAATAAAAATGTCAAAAAGATATAACTTGTATCATTGTGATCTATGGAATAGATGTCCCTAACGTTGGTATGGCCTTTGGGTATATGAATGTATTGCATATAGGCATCTAAGTATCATGTATAACTTGTATGCCTTACATCTCATTGATATATATTGTGAGACATACGTGTGTCTGAAAAATTATATGTCATCCACCAAACATATGATAAATACTATAAATGAATAATGTAAACTAGCAAATATGTCATGCTTAGGTTTTTATTTTTGATTCTTTGAAATTTTTTATATTTTTATATTTTTAGAATATATATTTTAAATAAGGTGCTAATCGATTAACCCATCTAGGGTATGGTTATGTGGTGGTCCTATATGAAACATGGGATTGGTCATATGTCATGAGCAAATAATACCATATGTATATGTATCTAAATCTTAAAAATGACCGTGTTGTAATGTAATCATCATCGCCATTATGGCTCATACGATCCTATGTATGATGAATAACTCGAAAAAGCACAATATCATGTGGAATCCAATGCATAATAGGAGAAATATGTCCCTACATTTTTTGTGGAACACACTAAATTGTTTGTAACACTACCTTAGGACATGGAGTAAATATTGGTTGTCATGAGTCTTGAATAACTCTTGATGTAATGGGTGTTAAAGTACTAATTCGCTATGAAAGTCAACTACCTTCCTCTAAATTGTTTGCATAGAATGAACATTAGCCTGTATGTAAAATTGGATCCAAGATGTTAAGCTAGGTACAATGAAACAAAACTAAAGACTCCTATCCTAGAGTCAACCACACACACCTCAAGACTAAGCAAAGGAAGAAAGGAATTCACATGCAATGTAAATTGAAATAGAAACAAACAAATTTATACCTAAATAAGGAATGAAAGGCATCTCCCTTGATGAAGTGGATGTGCTCAAAATGGAATTGAATGATTGATGCTTGATAAAAGATGTTTGATTGCTCAATGTGACCCAAGATTTGGACAACATTTTGATATGATTTGGCTGATTGGTTAAGCAAGTTGATGGAACGATGGCATTATAAGATTTTCCCTTTGAAGCTCTTCATATGTCAAAATATCCTTCTTCCTTTTGCATGGGGATGTAGATGGTTTTATAGGAGGATAATGGAAGAATGGAGGGTTAGATTTCATCCATGGAAGATGAAGAACAATGGATAGAATATTTATAAGGAATTAAAAATTCTTAGAAATCTCTAGAAAGGATTGGGTAGTGGCTCTAAGAAGTTTATAGGTTTATTGAATTGATTAGGATAATTAATGAGGATTTATATGTATATAAGTGATGTGATTTGTAGGAGTGTTAGTGGAGGTAGGCGGTGGTAGTTAAGGAAGAATTTTAAATTCCTAGATATTGCACAAACTTGATTAATGATTAGACGAGGTGATAATTATAAATTTAAGTAGGAGAGATACTATTATAAGGTTAGTGTGCAATGTAGGAAATGTAGAAGCGAGTAATAGAGTAGTATATTCAAATAAATTATAGACAATGATATAAAAATGATTAATAAATGGAATTAATATGGAATAAGGATGGAATTAGTAGCGAGTGATGGAGTGGTGAAATTAAATGTATAAATTTTTCCCCTTTAAAAGGTGATTACGACTAAAAGAAGCAATGCCATTTCAAAGAAGTGAAAGGTTATGTGAGTTAGTAAGTTGATAAAAATTAAGATGGGTGTTACCCCCTTGAGGGGTCATGCAAGGAGGAATGAGACAAATGGTTGCACAAAATAAAATGAGTGGTGGGATATGTGGATGGAAGAAAGAGGGGTTGGGATGAATGCAATATATACAATAGATGTGTAGGATATGATGGACGTGATCCATTAGATGTGATGTTTTCAATCGATGAGCTACAAGTTGATCGATATTCAGACTGATTAATGGTGCCCTAGGCAATAATATATGTGAGGAAGCAAGATGATAATGTTATGACTCTGGATGTGCCCCAATCAACAACATATGAAAGGGGGAAGCCATAAAATTTGGATAGATAGATTATTAAAGTTGCAAGCTATCAATGTATCCTAGACAAGGATGCATGTTGATGAGAACTACGAGCTTTAATGGGATTGATTAGTTGAATTATTGATGAAAAAAGATGAATGTCATGATGTGTCGGTCCCAATCAACAAGTGTGAGAGTTTGACAGAAAGATTAGAAAAATGACTGAGGGGATGGTTGATTGATTAATCGACTAATTAATTGATGATTGATTGTAGCTCAAGGAATCTACTGATTCATGGATTAATGATGATGGATCATGTGTTGATGAAGCATTTGACTAGATTTTTGAGCATATATGGATAACTGATGAATGATGAATGATTGAAAATGATTGTAGAATGGCAGGTGATTGCATGATGGTGGCCGAGTTGACCTCAAACACCCCATGTGACTGAGCGCTACCTACATAGTCTATATGGACCTTAGGACAATGTAGTTCTCCCTAGGAGTTATGTGTCAATAGATGATATGATAGATTATATAATGACAATGTCCCAAGTGATGAGGATGATGGATGTTATAAAAAATGTTAGATTAGTGATAATTATGACTGTCAGATATGATTAGAGGAAGGATAAATGATTGGATTGATAGTTGATTGGATTGGATAGATGATTTAGATAAGGATTGAATTGGGATAGATGGTTGGAATTGACTTATTTTTCATAATGATTGAGATGTTGGATTTGATTATTAGGGATGTTGGATGATTTGATTTGGATGATTGATCTGGATAGGATGAATGTTTTGATAGTGATAAGATGTTGGTGGTCGTGGATTGGTGCAACCGTGGTCTTGAGCCATTTTGTTCTAATCAATCATGATTTAATGTAGCACTATGTAGTATGCACCATGATGTGTAACCATGATGACTTCTTTCCATAATGCATGTTGGAATGATGTAAAATATATAAAGTGTTGGGTCATTTATGATCTAAATTAGTTATTATTTATTTGCTTATGCATGAGGTTGTTATTTTTTAGTTTTTGGTAATTTGGTAGTTATGTCCCATACAAACGGATTTTTAACTTAGCATTCACCCTATATGTATTGGATGTACCTCATTTTTTGAAAAATAATGGTTTTACGGGAATATATATTTATTGATTGAATTTCACGCATATATGGTTCTTATTCCTCCTATTTGAAAGGCCATCAATGGTATTAGAGCTTGACAATTTGAAAATGAGGATTGAATAAATTTGAAGCGCTTGGTTTCAGTCATGGAAGATTGAAAATTTGGTAATATGCAAATGCAAAACTGTTCCAACTGAATGTAACTTGAGGGATTATTTGTGCATCATAAATGCATGGCCATCTATTGAATATTGAAATAGTTTTTTGTTGGTGAGATAAACTTCATTCACAATTATTGTGATTCAGAATAATTTTAGATGTATTGGAATTTGTATTTGGTGCGGTGAGCATGTATGCAGTCAAATAGCGCTTCTATTTGCTCTTATATATATATATATATATATATATATATATATATATATATATATATATATATATATATATATATATATATATATATATATATGGAAAGAAGCTTCTAGATTTATCTACGCAACATGATAAGAATAAAACAATGTTTTTTATCTCCAATGTTTGGAAGAGAATCTTGTATCTCAACCTGCAACGAAACAAGAAAGTAGAAGATAAGAGACATGTACAATGAACTTGAAAGCTTGAGACTTCTCTATATTTTATCGTGGATTTTTTGCTACCATCCAAGCGTGCTAACATGGACTTAAGTGTGATTGCTACAAGTCAATGTTTTTTTTAATCAAAGATTTTTTTACACTACAGTGACGCGCTAAAGAAACACTGATACGGTGGTACTGAAAGAAAATTTTCAAAATGTTTCAAGTCTTTCAAAACCTAAATTGATCGTGGACTCCACTAAAAGGAAAGCATGCTTAGTTCTATTTTTTCACATGTAAAGTGAATGCAAAGGTGAAACATTTTTAAATGTTTACATATTTTTTTATTATTGTAAAATCCAAAAGTTTTGGTTACATTGAAAATTCTCTGATTGAATTTCAATTCATTGTAGTTGAGTTGGTATTATAAGGTCAAGAGTTCAAAACCCATTGAACCTATTTTTTTTAGTTAACATGTTTTTTGCAATGAAGAGAAATTCTGAAGATATAAGGGTGTAAGGCTTGATTAATTTTTTACAAGTTCTAGAATCATAATATGGTAAACATAAGATATTTAGTTGGTCAAGGCCAAACCTAGATAACATTCCATTTTTTTCGACTTGATTGTCTTTCAGGGAGCACCATGGCAAAAATTGTAAGCTTAATCTCTAAAAATTGACGCTTAACACCTAAAAACTACAAGGAATGGAGCTTACACATGGAAAACACACTCATTTTTAATGGCTTGTGGGAAATAATAAAAAAAGAAACCACACCACCCACTGAAGCAACCAAATTGATTGAATACCAAAAATGTGATAATTGCACATTCGCACTGCTAAAATCATCCTACACTACACAGATGGTTATTCATATTGAAGTTGTTAAATATGGCACATGGAAAGTATTAAAATATATGTATGAAAAACAACCTGCATACAATATAATTGATATTCTTATGCAATTTTTAAATAATAAACTGACAGATGATAAAGACGTCTCAGAATATATTTCACAAATGAAGACATTAAACTAAGAATATTGCACAAGTGGAAAAATCAATGATGACATGCTTATTTCCATCACACTCAATGGCCTCAGTTTTGCATACACCAACTTTGTTGAAATGTTGCAACTTAGTGGTAAACTCAATGGTGCAACATTTGACTCTGTTTGTGAGCTGTTAATTTAGCATGAGTGATAATTTGTAAACAAGAAAAATAAACTTACTGAAGAGGCTCACTATACAAAGGCAAGGTCACATCACATAGATCATTGTCATATACAGAAACAGTTTCAAAAACATTCTCTAAAACCCTCTACAAGACATTCTCTGAGACACTCTCCACATCATTCTAGAGTCTCCACAACATTCTCATCAGCACTCTCCAGGGTATTCAAAATGCAAACATCATCATAGGTACTCTTCTCACTCTAGTGGTTCTTTCAATGTTTCAACTTCTTCTATATATTGTTGACACAGGAAATAACCCAAATGTTTCAAATGTGGTGGTATATCACATCTTGTAGATGTATGTCCTTCTCGACAACCTTGCTATCCACACAAAAATAAAGTTAAAGCAAATTATGGGGATCATTCTAGTGGTAGATCTTATGGTTACTCCAGTTCTTCAAGTTATTCCAACACTTCCTCTAATCATGAGACGCTCTATATGGCTGAGGTCTATGGTCCTAATGGATCTAACAACATTTTTTTGAGTGATCAACGATTCACCTGTCTTTTGCGAGCTACTAGGATTTGTTGTAGTAAGATTTTTTGGTTTGTGTTATTGCCACCTTCTAGTTTTGGCTTTCTATACTTGATATTCATGACATGGAGTAGACAATATTGTTTACTTTTCTTTCTCTTAATTTATGAATTCTCATCTCTTTCTCGATAGGGGGAGAAGATATAACATTGGTTAGTCTTCGATTAGCGATTGGTGATAGTACAAATTGATAGGGGTTGTTATCACCATCAATGTTGAACAAAGATCATTAATGATTAATGGGCATTCATAAGATGTGCCATGTTGAAAATAGTCATTGATGTCAAAGGTCTAGCATTATTGGTGATATAAGCCCCATTGCATTTAATGGTGTTTCTAATATTCATATATTGGCTAATGCGTGTTAATATTTATTTAATATTAATGAATATATTTTTGATTGTATATAAGTCAAACGAGGGCCCATGGAGAAGTCAAAGAGTCATGGGGTAAAAGACGAAAGAGGAATAGGATGCATTTTCTCATGAAGAGTCATCTTGAAGAATTTCAAGAGTCACCATGTGAAGACAAAAGAGGTATGGCACATTTTTTCATGAAAGAACACTTTAAGGAATACAAAAAGTCATCAAGATAAAGACAAAAGAGGAAATGATGCTTTTACTTATGAAGGGTCACCATATGACTTTTCAAATGCAAGGATACGAAGGGTCTTGCAAGTCTGGCACCATTTTTAATGAGGATTGAAGGGTCACAAAGGGTGAATGCCAAAAGTCATTTGAAAAGCTATAAATAAAGGCTTGAGAAGCCATTTTTAATATGCAAGAGAGTGCATGGTTTGTATTTGTTTTCAAAGAGAGAAAAACAGAAGATATTGTAGAATTCTATCATTTGTTGAGTAAGCAACATTGATAGATAGTTGTGTTTTATACACAAGAGGGGTTGGTGCTCCTGTGGGTTGGTGCTCACAAATTTTATAAGGGGTTGGTGTTTCTGTGGGTTGGTGCTCATAAATAGTTGTGTTGGTGCTCGACAAAGGGGTTGGTGCTCCTGTAAGTTGGTGCTTGCGAACTTTGTATTTTGAGTTGGTGCTCATTCATATACTTGAGATTATTCTCCATAGTTTTTCTCAATTTAAGTTTTCACGTAAAAATATGGTGTCTTTCTCTCTCTCTCTCTCGCTTGTGTGGTGCAAATTATTATTTCAGTTTTATTGCATATCTTGAATGTATGAATGAGTGGTTAAAGAAAAGAAATCAGATTAAGTAAAAGATATATAATATACTGATTCACCCCCTCTCAGTATATTTTGTGCTTAACAATTGGTATCAGAGCAGGTTCCTTTTGAAAAAGTTTTATAGCTTGAAGGAAGATTGAAAAAGCAGTATGGCTGGATCACATGAAAAAATTTCTATAAATAAGGCACCTTTGTTTGATGGGATGAATTATGTTTTTTAGAGCATAAGGATGAAGACTTATTTGATGGCCCTTGGATTCGACATATGGCAAGCAGTGGTAGAGGAATATGAAGAGCCACAGACACTTGTAACTACTCCGACAGAAAATAAGGCAAGTGAAAATAATGTTAAAGCTTTAAATGCTATTTTATGTGGTTTATGTGAATCAAAATTTGTTAAAGTTATGCAATGTAAATTTGCTCATGAAACTTGGGTAGAACTTGAGAATATTTACAAAGGTGATGGAAAGGTTCAGCAAGCTAAGCTTCAAAATTTCAGAAGACAGTTTGAGAGTTTGAAGATTGAAAAAGAAGAAAATATAGCGAGTTATCTCTTGTGGGTTGATCAAATAGTCAATCAGATTCAATGTCTTGGAGAAAATTTAAAAGAATCGATTGTGGTTCAAAAAGTTTTGAGGTCTCTACCATTGAGATATAATGCAAAAGTTTCAGCAATTGAAGAGATGAAGAATTTAGCCAAGCTAAAGATGGATGAACTTCATAATATTCTTACGGTATATGAGATGTGGACTGAACAAGATAAACCTTCAAATAGAGAAATGACTTTCAAGACATCAAAGAAAGAGAAGGCTAAAATTCAAGAATTCAGTGATAATTCTAGCGATGATGAAGATGACAATGGAGCTCTATTCATTCACAAGTCGAAAAAAAGCACAAATAAATATTAAGAAAAATTACTTTTTAAATATTTTAATTGTGGAAAGATTAGACATTTTGTAGCTAAATGCCCAAATAAGGGTAATGATGACAATGAAGAAAGAAAATCTACATACAAGAAGAATTTCAAAGGCAAATTCAAGAAGAGATTCTAGAAGAAATGTTTATATTCTAAGATCCTAGCTCAGTCAAAGATAGTGGAGTCAGTGACTCGAAAGAAGAAGAGATTCTATTCATGGCCAAACATGAAGATGCCTCTGCAAGCAAAAGTAAAGTTGATCAAGAAGAAGAACATGATGACGCTAAAGTGAATCTGGAAGGAGAACTTATTTGTGTCTTAGAAGAGTTAAAAGCTCTCAAAATAAAGAATCGAAGATTAAACCTCCAGATCGAGAAAAATAAAAAAGAGTCAGAAAATAATTGAAGATCTATAAGCACAATTTGAAGAAGCCAAGAATAATGAAGAAAATCTAATGACTTAGTTAAAAATAGTAAGTAAAGAATGTGAAAGGTATGTTATTGAAATTACTTTTTTTAAAGTAGATCTTGAGAAAACAAATAAAGAAATCAATGATAGAGTAGGCAATGATTCAAAATTTGAGAATAACACTAATATGTTGACTAAAATATCAAAAAATTAAATATCAATGTCAGATAAGACAGGTATTGGATTTGAAAAAGAGAAAGAGGTCACTAATTTTACAGACAAGAAAAAAGGAAAGAGCTATGTTGAAGCTCTTTCAAAAGAAAAAATAGAAAGAGAAGAAGTTAAGAATATAGAGGACATCTCAAACAAAGAAAGCTGGAGGGAACAGAGCTACGAAAAGCAATCAGGTCAGAGATATATAAACATGTCTTATTTTTATGGTTATTATTTTTATTGTAATGGATATGGTCATAAGAAATTAGAATGTCAAAAAAGAGCTTACAGTTTTAGAAATAAGAAGGAAAGTCATGCAGAGTCAAGCACAAGCCACAACTCTTTTGCTTCCCTATCAGGGTTTAATGAAGAGGCCATAATATGTTACAAATGCAATAACTTCAGACACATAGCCCAGTACTGTAGAAATATGTTTGAGTCAATCAAGAAAGACCAAAGTTTCAAGGCTCCATTCATCAAGAAGAAAGTTCAGACAGGGTCATGGTAAAAGAAACAACCTAAAAAATCTATGTTGGTGCAGACTACTTTGCATGCAAGAAATGAAGAAAAGTCATGGTTCATTGATAGTGGATGTTCAAGGCATATAACAAGAGACAAGAGCAAGTTCATAACCTTGAAGAAGATCAATGGTGGCACAGTAAAATTTGGAGACAATAATACTTCCAAAATTACTAGAAAAGGGACACTAAATTTGGATAATGGTAGAACTAAAACTGAAAGTGTTTTGTATGTAGAAGGTCCTAAGCATAATCTTTTGAGTGTAAGTCAAATGTGTGATCAAGGGCACACACTAAAATTTGATGCAAAAGGTTATGAAATTAGTAAAAAATATTCAGATATGTTGGTTGCAGATGCTCAGAGAACAGAGAATAATTTGTATATGGTATCAGACATCAAAGGTCAACGATGTTTGAGCTAGATTAAAGAAACTTGGGTATGGCACAGGAGAATGGGGCACATAAATTTTGACAATCTTGTCAACATCAGCAAGCAGTCATAAATCTTCCAAATATTACGAAGCCATCTGACACGCTTTGTGAACCTTGTCAGCATGGGAAGTAGGCTAGAAGGTGATTTAAAACAAAAGAATACTCGACTACTCAGATGCTAGAGCTTGTTCACACTGATCTGTGTGGACCTATGAGAACTCAAAGTACTCAAGGTGAGAAATATTTTATGTTGCTTATTGATAAATTTTTACGTATGACTTGGGTAATATTTTTAAAGAAAAATTAGATGCTTTCAGACATTTCAAAGCATTCAAAGCATTAGTTGAGAATGAAACCAGTTTAAAGATTAAGTGTTTAAGATCAGATCGAGGAGAAGAATTCATGTCAGATCAATTTATTAATTTTTGTGAAGATCATGGAATAAAGAGACATTATTCAACACTCAAAATTCCACAACAAAATTGAGTAGTGTTGATGCAGTGGATTGCACCCGAGGCAGGACGCCTAGCTCCCGCCCTTCCACACGCACCAATGGAAACTCCCCTCTCGCCTGTGGGACCGGTGAAGTTGGAGGGGAGAGTCTCTAGATAAGGGCTAGCTCCCTCTGGTGTATCCTTTAGGCCTTAGTTTCTCCTACTGCTAACAAAAAAATGTAAAAATGGGGGAGGGTTGAAAAGGGAGAGAGAGATGTTGAAACATAACCTACACCTAAAAAAAAGAAAAGGTGATACACCAGAAAAGTTTGATCCACTCAGGCTCGAAACATACACTTTTCACAAAGAAGAAGCACCCATACACTTCATCTGATGTGGGAAAACTCTTCTGTGTCAGTGAGTCAGGGGTCCGTGGAGATACAGGGAGGAAGGAACTATCAAAGGTGTTTTGAGACACACTTTGACAGCCTATTCACATGCGCCTATATTCCTGCTGTAGACACTTCTGGCAGACTTGTAGAAAAGAAACTCACAATGCGCTAGACATGCTGGAATCGATCTGTGAGAAGCATAAAAGGAAATGACTTAACTAAAAAAAAAACATAGACATGTGCTTGAGTGCAAGTCTAGATGGAGGTAAAAATGCTAAGTCCTAATTCAAGGTAAAATCTGGCAGAGTTCTACCTTACAAGCCCGAGAGATTTTTGGGCAGAGTTTTGCCTTAAAGCTGAGAGATTGGATCCTTCTCAAATGAGAATTTTTACAATATATAGAAATAGGGAGAGAACTTGGCACTTCTTTTGAAAAGACTTTGGCGCTCCTAACAAGCTGGCCCATGTGCGTTGAGAGCATCAGGAAGAGGAAGTCACTGTTGCTGATGTCATTTTTCTAGAAGAGGCCTGCTGGAACCATACTGTGTAATCGTTGATCTTGACTTTGGCATTCGAGAGCACGAGCTGCGCCTCTTTCCTACAAACAGACTGCGGTTTGTCTCTTCATAAATGCCAAATGGAGAAAGCATGCCGCGCCGCTCACTGTTTGCGCCATTTGATGACCATCTGGCAATGACTTGCCTCCCCTTTGCCACTTGAATTGCTTTGTCTTTTCCTACGCTTTGTCTCATCCTAGCTCCTTCACCCCTCGAGACTATCTTTTGGTGGGTCGCTGCATTCCTTGGGCTCTTTTTGCTTGCCTTGGCCACTTTCCACCGATTTCAAATAAGTGACATGTGGCGCGTTTCGTTGTGAAATGGGCAGGACACGTGGCAGCATCCGCTTGACTCATGGAAGCTTTAGGCACCCTTTGAAGGTCCTGCGGAAGAGGACATGTGTCAGCGTTCGCTCTCTTTATCAATTCATCTGAGGCCCACCACAGTTCTCGCAGGACAAAATAGAGAGACTGCAGGGGTTGACACTTGTCGGCTTCCGCTAAGCCTTGCAGGGGACACAAGGCACGTTCTGCTGCTCCTAGAAAAGCATTTCAAAACCTTCCGTGGTTGCCACTTGGTGCCTTCCGTGCTCTAGATTTTTTGGTGTAAAATTTGACGTTCGTGGGCCTGTCATTGCGTTTGAATTTCCAACAGCTAGTTTGTCGTGTTTAATTTTGACGTCCTCAGGGCCGTCACCCTTGGACTTTCCTTCGGCTTCCTGCTTCGGCTTTTTCTGTGGGCTCCCTTCTTTGCACTTTCCTGAAGGGAAGGTGACCCTTTGGTTTTTGGAAAAGTCCCTTTCGTTCAGCAGTCGAGAGTCCCCCGCAAGGGCACCTGTCCTTCGGGGTCCTTTGACGGCCTTTATCTCTTTGGTATTTTCGCAGGCATTTTCTATGGACTATTCATGTGGACATTTTCCCGCAGACAAAAAGTCCGCAAGAAATGTTTCTGCCACTTTGCCTTCGGAAAACTTCCTTCGAGCTTTTGGCTCGCGAGTTCCCGAATTTTTTTGGACTTTTTGTCCAAAGGAATTTCTTCGGACAAAAAGTCCGAAAGAAATCATCCTTGTCTTTTGCTTTTGCCTTAAGTCCCTTTCTTTTGGGTTTCTTGCTCACGACTCTTCCAAATTCCTTCGGACTTTTTGTCCGAAGGATTTCTTCCTTGCCTCTGCCGACTGCCTTCAAAAAAGTGCCCTTCGAGAAAGTTAAAAATGACCCTTTCGAAGGGCATTTTCTTTGCCTTAGAAAATTTCCAAAAGAATTTACCTTTGCTGCTTTCTTTGTGGCCTCTTTGAAGTGCTCCCTGCCCTCTGCAAGGGCTCCTGAACCTAGAACTGCCCTCCGCAGGGGCACTTGTCCTTCGGGAGGCTTGAACCTTTGATTGAACCGCTCCTTTGAACCAATTGATTGAACCACTCCTTTGAACCAACCGTTGAACCAATTGATTGAACAAGTTCAATGGTTCAAATAGTTGTTGAACCAAGGCGTCGAACCGAATGTTTGAACCGAGTGATTGAATTTTGCCGATGAACTTAGCTTTGAACCAAAGCGATGAACTTTGCTGATTGAACCAAGGCTTTGAACCGAAGCAATGAACCATTTGATTGAACCTATCGATGAACTTAGCTTTGAACCAAAGCGATGAACTTTGCCGATTGAACTAAGGCTTTGAACCGAAGCGTTGAACCAAGGCGTTGAACCAAGGCATTGAACCGGTTCAATGGTTCAATGGTTCAAAGGTGCTAACTCTTGGAAAGATTATGTCATTGAACCACTCTTCCAACCTTAAGGAAAAGTGTCCTTGAACCATTTTAGCTCTCTTTCCTTATGAATTTCTTCAGACAAGAGTCCGAAGAAGCTTTGTAAAACCTTGCACTCTCTGAATTGGTTCTTCATCTACCAAAAGACTACACCTGCAGAGTTCGTAGAAGTCCCTGTGAAGTTCATAGAAAACCTGCAGAGTCCGTAGAAATGGACCTACAGAGTCCGTAGAAATCCCCAGATTCATGCAAAATCAAAAAATGAAATGGCCTAGAACAGCAGGGATAGAAGGGGACCCATTTTTGGCCTGTTGGGCAAAAAATGGTCAACAAATTGGTGACTCCTAGGGGAAGCATGCCTGTTATGCTTAGAGACTAGTTGCCTTTTAGTCCATTGGGCACAGATTCAGATGCAGCTTGAACAAAGGTTAGCAACTGCCTTGATAGATCCAAGAATCAAACATGAAGCTTTTTACCACAGACACAAGGGAAAACACACACAAGACTAAAAACACTACCTGTGCAAACTGCACTTAGGGAAAGTAGAAAAAGAAACTGAAAGCAAACTACTATATACAGCTAACCAAGAAAATTTGCCTCCCTCCTGGATCAAAGGGAAAACTTCTTAAGTCCTCTTCCTGGCAAGAAGACTTATGGTGCCAGACAAGTGGCTGAATGAAAAAGAGATTTGGTGACCTGCTCCTCTTGCCTGTCACTTGGATTGGCTTGCATCCGAGTGGATACAAATCGAACATGCTTCCAACATATACGTACTCTGTTTGTTCTTAGAAGCTTGTTGAATGCTAGTCCTTCATGCTGGTGCATATCACCAAGAAATCTGTGGCTGTTGGCTCATCACCATAAGCCCTTTGTTGTGCATGGTCCCTTTGTAGTGCATCATGGTTTGACCCGTTTCCTTCTACTTCATTAAGATCTTGTCAAACTCATCGTCTGCTTCCTCTTGGCTTTTTTGAAGAAGGGTGACTGTGGTGATGTCTGAAATGGAATCACAAATTGACTGTTCATCCCACAGAACATCACCTCTCTGTTTAAAACTTTCTTATTCAAAGTTTTCCTCAAGAAAAATAGACCTCTCCTTTTCCTCCTCAAAGATTAGGGTCTCTAGATGTTCAAAGGCATCCCCCTGATCCTCCTCCAACTCTAGCTCCATGGCATGGTCATCTTCCTCATCGAAGCAACAAAGAAGTTCATCGAACAAGGGGGAAGAGAGCTCACCATGCTTATGTTCCTCCTCATACTGCTGGAACATCTGCATGTATGCATGACCTGATTCTTCCCCATTGCTGACGGTGTCTTCAAAAGAAGCATCGATGAGGATTTATTCTTCATTTTCACTCATGATAGCCTCTTGGAGAACTGCAGATTAGATCTTTTCTTCCTCACTGGCCTCCTGCCAAACAGGTTCCTCCTTGAGAAGGGGTGAAGTGAAAAAACCGTGTGGAAGGGGAGGCAGTCCTTGAGCTAGAATCGAATGATTCTCCTCCTTCCATTTGGTCAGCACTTCATCAATATTAGGTGTGGCCTGATAGCTCTTTTAGAGGTGTGTAGATGGGGTGTGTTCAGACATGAAATGTGCCGTTGGGTCTGAACCGTCCATCACACCTTGGCTGAGGAATCTCTCTCTGGATTCCAACTCTGCAATTCTTTTGGCTATATCCTCTTGGAAGCGCCTTTTTTGGAGGTCACCAACATCATCATGAGTAGGAGCAACCTCATCTTCTTCAAGGTTTTGAGCAAAACCTTTTTTCTCCTCCTTCCTGCACCATGATTCTACTGTTTGCTTCTAGTTCAAAATCTCAAAATTAGAATTTTGCTCCTGTGAACAGGCAACAACTTTGTTTTCTCCAAGGTCCTGGGGCTCCTTCACAAGGTCTGAAAGTTATATTTCTCTTTCACAAAGCAGTCTCATCTTAGCCTCTAAATCCTCAATTTGCTTGGCTAGATTATCTTGAAAGAGTCTTTCTTGGAGGTCACCAGCATCATCATAATGAGTAGGAGTAGTTTCGAGAGAGATGTGCTGGTTCATAAAGTTCCCCCCAAAAGAAGATTCACGATCTAAAGAGTTTAGAAGGTTCATCTCCATGGGAGGTTGTTCCAGTTCCCTTTGATGCTTGAAGGCTAGGCGCACGGGGTCAAGAGCAGGGTTGATTGATGCATCAGATGAGCCAGAATGAGCAAGTGCCATTTGGTAGAAATGATTTGGTGCACAAGAGGGGGCTTTCTTTAGGATAGGAGGGGGCGTGCAAAGCTAACTGCCTTGAATGAATGGATTCCTCCATTTTTCTACCTCCTCCTCCATGGATTGCAAGCCATGAGCTTGCTTGAACAAACACGCCCTTTGTACATCAACTCCTGTTGATATTCATACTACTCATCCAGTCTGTTGATCTCCATTACCTGCTTCTCAAACTCCAGAGCCACTTCCCTTATTGTTGAAGGGCAACTAGGAGGGTTGCTTGAGGTGATTGCATGAAAATTCTGAGTCTGATCGAAGTCATATGAAGGAATACAAGGCCCATGATTTTGTGCAAAGGAATTATACATACAAAAAATAAGATTTTTTTGATGGCACCAAGCTGCTTAACCAGCTGATTCAACTTGGAGTCGCCATTGGTGTTGGTGCAAAAGCCTCCAAAGGCTGGTTGGTTGAAGAACACACCAAAAATTCTTCAACTCTTTGGACACAACTTGTCCTAGTTGGTCCCATCGGGCATGCCAAAAACTGTTGACATAGTGGATTGCACCCGGGGCAGGTCACCTAGCTCTCGCCCTTCCAAACGCAATAATGGAAACTCCCCTCTCGCCTGTGGGACCGGTAAAGCTAGAGGGGAGAGTCTCTAGATAAGGGCTAGCTCCCTCTGATGTATCCTTTAGGCCCTGGTTTCTCCTACTGCTAACAAAAAAATGTAAAAAGGGGGGGTTGAAAAGGGAGAGAGAGATGCTGAAATATAACCTAAACCTAAAAAAAATGAAAAGGTGATACACCGGAAAAGTTTGATCCACTCAGGCCCGAAACATACACTTTTCACCAAGAAGTGCCCATACACTTCATATGATGTGGGAAAACTCTTCTGTGTTAGTGAGTCAGGGGTCTGTGGAGATACAGGGAGGAAGGAACTATCAAAGGTGTTTTGAGACACACTTTGACAACCTATTCACATGCGCCTATATTCCTGCTGTAGACACTTCTAGCAGACCTGCAGAAAAGAAACTCACAATGAGATAGACATGTTGGAATCGATCTATGAGAAGCATAAAAGGAAATGACTTAACACAAAAATAAAACATAGACATGTGCTTGAGTGCAAGTCCAGATGGAGGTAAAAATGCTAAGACCTGATTCAAGGTAAAATTTGGCAAAGTTCTGCCTTACAAGCCTGAGAGATTTTTGGGCAAAGTTTTGACTTAAGGATAAGAGATTGGATCCTTCTCAAATGAGAATTTTTACAATATATAGAAAGAGGGAGAGAACTTGGCACTTCTTTTGAAAAGACTTTGGCGCTCTTGACAAGCTGGCCCATGTGCGCTGAGAGCATCGAGAAGAGGAAGTCACTGTTGCTGATGTCATTCTTCTAGAAGAGGCCTGCTGGAACCATGCTATGTAATCGCCAATCTTGACTTTGGCATTCCAAAGCACGGGCTGTGCCTCTTTTTCTGCAAATAGACTGCGGTTTGTCTCCTCATAAATGCCAAATGGAGAAAGCATGTCACGTCGCTCATTGTTTGCGTTGTTTGATGACTATCTGGCAATAACTTGCCTCCCCTTTGCCACTTGAACTGCTTTGTCTTTTCATACACTTTGTCTCATCCTGGCTCCTTCGCCTCTTGGGACTATCTTTTGGTGGGTCGCTGCGTTCCTTGGGCTCTTTTTGCTTGCCTTGGCCACTTTTTGCGGATTTCAAATAAGTGACGTGTGGCGCATTCCGTTGTGAAATGGGCAGGACACGTGGCAACATTCGTTTGACTCATGGAAGCTTTAGGCACCCTTTGAAGGTCCTACGAAAGAGGACTTGTGTCGGCTTCCGCTCTCTTTAACAATTCATACGGGGCCCACCACAATTCTCGCAGGACAAAAGAGAGACACTGCGGGTGTTGAGACTTGTCGACTTCTGTCGAACCTTGCAGGGGACATGTGGCACATTCCACTGCTCCTAGAAAAGCATTTCAAAACCTTCTGAGGTTGCCACTTGGCACCTTCCACGCTCTGGATTTCCTAGTGTAAAATTTGACATTTGCGAGCCTGAATTTTCAACGGCTAGTTCGCCGTGTTTAAATTTGACGTCCTTGGGCCCGTCACCCTTGGACTTTCCATCGGCTTCCTACTTCGGATTTTTCTGCGGGCTCGCTTCTTTGCACCTTCCTGAAGGGAAGGTGACCCTTCAGTTTTTGGAAAAGTCCCTTTCGTTCGGTAGTCGAGAGTCCCTCGCAAGGGCACCTGTCCTTCAGGGTCCTTCGGTGACGTTTGTCTCTTTGGTATTTTCGCGAGCATTTCCTGTGGACTATTCACGCGAACATTTTCCCGCGAGTAAAAAGTCCGCAAGAAATGTTTTCGCCACGTTGCCTTCGGAAAACTTCCTTCAGGCTTTTGGCTTGCGAGTTCCCAAATTTTTTCAGACTTTTTGTCTGAAGGAATTCCTTCAGACAAAAACCCTGAAAGAAATCGTCCTTGTCTTTTGCTTTTGCCTTAAGTCCCTTTCTTTTGGGTTTCTTGCTCACTTCTCTTCCGAATTCCTTCGGACTTTTTGTCTAAAGGAATTCCTTCAGACAAAAAGTTTGAAGGACTTCTTCCTTGCCTCTGCCGACTGCCTTCAAAAAAGTGCCCTTCAGGAAAGTTAAAAACAACCCTTCCGAAGGGCGTTTTCTTTGCCTTAGAAAATTTTTGAAAGAACTTAACTTTGCAGCTTTCTTTGTGGCCTCTTTGAAGTGCTCCCTGCCCTCTGCAAGAGCTCTTGAACCAAGAACTGCCCTCCACAGAGGCACTTGTCCTTCGAGAGGCTTGAACCTTTGATTGAACCGCTCCTTTGAACCAATTGATTGAACCACTCCTTTAAACCAACCGTTGAACCAATTGATTGAACCAGTTCAATGGTTCAAATAGTTGTTGAACCAAGGCGTCAAATCGAATGTTTGAACCGAGTGATTGAATTTTGCCGATGAACTTAGCTTTGAACCAAAGTGATGAACTTTGCCGATTGAACCAAGGCTTTGAACCTAAGCAATGAACCATTTGATTGAACCTGCTGATGAACTTAGCTTTGAACCAAAGGGATGAACTTTGCCGATTGAACCAAGGCTTTGAACCAAAGCGTTGAACCAAGGCGTTGAACCAAGGCATTGAACCGGTTCAATGGTTCAACGATTCAAAGGTGCTAACTCTTGGAAAGATTATGTCGTTGAACCACTCTTCCAACGTTAAGGAAAAGTGTCCTTGAACCATTTTAGCTCTCTTTCCTTATAAATTTATTTAGAAAAGAGTCCGAAGAAGCTTTGTAAACCCTTGCACTCTCTAAACTGGTTCTTCATTTGCCAAAAGACTACACTTGCAGAGTTCGTAGAAGTCCCTGTGAAGTCCGTAGAAAACCTGCAGAGTCTGTAGAAATTCTACAGATTCTGTAGAAATCCCCAGATTCATGCGAAATGAAAAAATGAAATGGCCTACAACAACAGGGACAGAAGGGGACCGATTTTTGTACTGTTGGGCAAAAAATGGTCAAGTAGTTGAACGGAAAAATAGAATAGTTCAGGGGATGGCGAAGACAATGTTAAATGAATCCAAGATAGCATATAAATATTAGAGAGAGGCAGTTGCTACAATAGTGCATATTCAAAATAGAGCATTATTGAAAGTCGATAGTGACAAGACTCCTTATGAGCTATAGAAAGACAAACCAGCAACAGTTGATTATTTTAGAGTTTTCGGCAGCAGATGCTTCATAAAGAGAACCAATAAAAAACTTGGTAAGTTTGAATCTAGAACAGATGGAGGTATATTTCTTAGTTATTCTTACAAAAGTAAAGCTTATAAATGTTATAACAAAATAACTAAGAAAATTGTTGAAAGTGCAAGTGTCAGGATAGAAGAAGATGGAACACAAAGAATTAGTGATCCAGTAGACATTCTTGAAATCATTGAAGAGGAAGGTTTTGAATAATCAGATGAAGATGAGAAGAAAGAGAAAAGGTCACCAAAACTCCATCCAAATATGTTCAGAGAAATCATAATGAAAGTGACATCATCGGGGACATAAATAAAAGAATTTGCACCAGAAGAATGATGGTAAGTGAATTTGAGCAAGTTGATTTCTCTTTGTTATCCAAAATTTAGCCTAGAACTTTTTCAGAAGCTAGACATCATAAGCATTGGGTTAAGGCTATGGATGAAGAATTAAATCAGATAGAAAATAATGATACTTGAGAATTAGTGCCTAGACCAAAAGATCACAATGTGATAGAAATAAAATGGGTTTATTTCTATCACAAGTTGAATGAAAATGGAGAAGTGACCAGAAATAAAGCAAGATTAGTAAATAAAAGATATGCTCAGATTGAGGGAATAGATTTTGAAGAAACTTTTGCACCAGTGATAAGGTTAAAGGCTATTAGAATGTTTCTTGCATATGCAGTGTTTAAAAATTTCAAAGTATTTTAGATGGATGTCAAATCTGTCTGTCTAAATGAAAATCTAGAAGAAGAGGTCTACATTGAGCAGCCTGAGGGATTTATTCTCTCAAATATTAGTAGCCATGTATGTAAATTGAAGAAAACATTGTATGGATTGAAACAAGCTCCTAGAGCTTGGTGTGCAAGACTTTATAAGTACCTACAGGATCAAGGTTTCAAGAGAGGATTCGCTGATAGTAATCTCTACATCAAAACAAAAGGTGAGCATCAATTGATTGTTGTGGTATATGTTGATATCATTTTTAGAAAAAATATTGAAAATATGACAAAAAAATTTTCTGATAGAATACAAAAATAATTTGAGATGTCTATGCTTGGAGAATTGTCATTTTTCTTAGGATTGCAAATATTTCAATCAAATAAAAGAATTTTCATATCTCAAAGTAAATATGCCAAGGAAATATTGAATAAATTTGGTTTTGAAGATTGTGCACCAGTTGGCACACCAATGTGTACAAGAAATAAGGTAAGGATGAAAATTCACCTGTTATAGATCAATCTTTGTATAGATCTATGATTTTTAGTCTTTTATATTTGACAGCATTGAGGCCAGACATCATGCATGCAGTAGGTATGGTTTCAAGATATCAATCATCTCTAAAATATAGTCATGTTTAGTTGGTGAAGAGAATATTTAGATATATCAAGGGGACATTGGATTACGGATTATGGTATTCCACAGTAGAGATTTTACTTTGGTTGCTTATACAGATTCAAATTGGATAAGGTGCTTGGATGACAGAAAGAGTACAAGTGGAGGAGTTTTCTTCCTTGGTGATAACTTAGTATCATGGCTAAGCAAGAAGCATAATTCAATATCACTTTCTACAGTTGAATTAGAATATATTGCAGCAATATTGTGTTGTATTCAAGTGCTTTGGATGAAGCAAACTTTGGAAGATATCAAGGTAAAGTATGATGAACCTATTTCTATTTTTTTGATAACACAAGTGCTATAAATATTTTGAAGAATCCAGTGATGCATTCAATAAAAAAATATATTTTCCATTAGATAACACTTTTTGAGAGAGCAGATTGTAGATCAACAAGTTAAGATAGAGTATATCAGTATTACAGAGCAGATTGCAGATATTTTCACAAAGGCACTACCAAAAGACACATTTGAGTATCTGCAAGAGAAGTTGGGAGTAATTTCTTTTACTTCTTGCCATTGAGGTTCAACATCAGTTGAGGGGGAGCTAAATGTTAGCTCCAGGTAGGCCCTTTGCCATTGATGTCAAAGGGGGAGAATAACAGGTACAAGTATAGGTGTAGAAATAGGGACAATGAACAAATACATGTTATAGTAAGGGGGACTTTGTATTTGGTGCGGTGAGCATGGATGTAGTCAAATAGCGCTTTTGTTTGCTCTTATATATATAGAAAGAAGCTGCTAGATTTATCTACGCAGCATGATAAGAATAAAACAATGTTTTTTATTTCTAATGTTTGGAAGAGAATCTTGTATCTCAACCTGCAACGAAACAAGAAAGTAGAAGAGAAGAGACATGTATGATGAATTTGAAATCTTGAGACTCGTCTGTATTTTATCATGGATTTTTTGCTACCATCTAAGCGTGCTAACGTGGACTCAAGTGTGATTGCCACAAGTCAATGCTTTTTTTAATCAAAGATTTTTTTACACTGCAGTGACACGCTGAAGGAAAGCTGATACAGTGGTGCTGAAAGAAAATTTTCAAAATGTTTCAAGTTTTTCAAAACCTGAATTGATCGTGGGCTCCACTCAAAGGAAAGCATGCTTAGTTCTATTTTTTCACATGTAAAGTGAATACAAAGGTGAAACATTTTTAAATGTTTACATATTTTTTATTATTGTAAAATCCAAAAGTTTTGGTTACATTGAAAATTATCCAATTGAATTTCAATTCATTGTAGTTGAGTTGGTATTATAAGGTCAAGAGTTCAAAACCCATTGAACCTATGTTTTTAGTTAACATTTTTTTTGCAATGAAGAGAAATTCCAAAGATATAAGGGTGTAAGGCTTGATTAATTTTTGACAAGTCCCAGAATCATAATATTGTAAACGAAAGATATTTAGTTGGTTAAGGCCAAACCCAAATAACATTCCTTTTTTTTTGACTTGATTGTCTTTTAGGTAGCACCATGGCAAAAATTGTAAGCTTACTCTCTAAAAATAGATGCTTAACACCTAAAAACTAAAAGGAATGGAGCTTACACATGGAAAAAACACTCATTTTTAATGACTTGTGGGAAATAATAAAAAAAGAAACCACACCACCCACTGAAGCAACCAAATTGATTGAATACCAAAAATGTGATAATTGCACATTCGCACTGCTAAAATCATCTTACACTACACAGGTGATTATTCATATTGAAGTTGTTAAATATGGCACATGGAAAGTATTAAAAGATATGTATGACAAACAACCTGCATACAATAGAATTGATCTTCTTATGCAATTTTTAAACAATAAACTGGCATATGATAAAGGCGTCTCAGAATATATTTCACAAATGAAGACATTAAACTAAGAATACTGCATGACAAGTGGAAAAATCATTGATGACATGCTTATTTCTATCACACTCAATGGCCTCAGTTTTGCATACACCAACTTTGTTGAAATGTTGCAGCTTAGTGGTAAACTCAATGGTGCAACATTTGACTCTATTTGTGAGTTGTTAACTTAACATGAGTGATAATTTGTAAAGAAGAAAAGTAAACCTATTGAAGAGGCTCACTATACAAAGGCAAGGTCACATCACAGAGATCATCGTCATGTACAGAGGCAGTTTCAAAAACATTCTCTAAAACTCTCTACGAGACATTCTATGAGACACTCTCCACATCATTCTAGAGTCTCCACAACATTCTCATCGGCACTCTCTAGGATATTCAAAATGCAAACATCATCATAGGTACTCTTCTCACTCTAGTGGTTCTTCTAGTGATTCAACTTCTACTATATCTTGTTGACACAGGAAATAACCCAAATGTTTCAAATGTGGTGGTATATGACATCTCATAGATGTGTATCCTTCTCGACAACCTTGCTATCCACACAAAAATTAAGTTAAAGAAAAGTATGTGGATCATTCTAGTGGTAGATCCTATGGTTACTCCAGATCTTCAAGTTATTTTGAGACTTCCTCTGATCATGAGACACCCTATATGGTTGAGGTCTATGGTCCTGATGGCCCTAAAAACATTTTTTTGAGTGATCAACGATTCACCCATCTTGTGCGAGCTACTATGATTTTTTGTAGTAAAATTTTTTGGCTTGTGTTCTTGCCTTCTTCTAGTTTTGGCTTTTTATACTTGATATTCATGACATGGAGTATAAAGTATTGTTTGTTTTTCTTTCTCTTAATGCATGAATTTTCACCTCTTTCCTGATAGGGGGAGAAGATATAACATTGGTTAGTCTTCGATTAGTTGTTGGTGACAATACAAGTTGATAGGGGTTGTTATCACCATCAATGTTGAACAAAGGTCTTTAATGATTAATGGGCATTCGTGAGATGTACCATACATAGTACACATTTGTCACTTGGATGGTCTTCTATCTGGAGCCTTATGTGGATCAATATAGTTGGATATGCCTTGATCGTGTTTTACTACAGTACAGTACAATGATCACCAAGGATGAGTAGACCATGATCATGTTCATCAAATTTTATGCCACAACTCGTAGGTCAAGGTTCTTTATGGAGCATCATTGGTTTTGATCAGTACTAAGAGGTACAATACACTAGTTGTAGTTGCTTCAGAGTTTTTAAAATAACTTTAGTTATGGTTCCAGTTATTTCATTTTCCATACTCTTTTGGATCAAGGGGGAGTTTATTGGGTCACGTATGATCCAAATTAGTTATTATTTATTTGCTTATGCATTAGGTTGTTAGTTTTTAATTTTCACTAGTTTGGTAGTTATGCCCTGTACAAATGGACTTTTAACCTACAATTCACCCTATATGTATTGGATGTTCCTCATTTTTTGAAAAACAATGGTTTTATTGGAATATATCTTTCTTGATTGAATTTCATGCATATTTGGTTCATATTCCTCTTATTTGAAAGGCCATAAAAAATATTAAAAATAAAGTATTCAAGTAGCACGTAGCATAATGCACCATTGGTATAAGGAACCAACATGGCATATTTTCCATATGTTATTATACAAATGATTAAAAATGATAAAATATGAACAAAGATATTTTAAAAATGCCTAATCAAAGACAATTAAATGAATAGATGCAAGTAAACAGATAAACATATATAATTAGACAAAGATATATACATGATAAAAGACATTCAAACAAGTCAAACATTATCAAAAGATCATACAAGTAAAGTGAACATGCAAGTATTTACAAGTGGATGATGGGATATGTTGATTTTTAAGTGATAAGTGTCTTGTATGTTATCTTGTTGAAAATCCATAGGGTGAGTTGAATGGATCTTGATTCGATTGGTCTTATTTGATTTTACCCCTACGTAATGATATATACTGTGAAGTTAGATTTTAGAGATTAGTGGATAGGATAGGATGGTCGCGATGATTTGTTGGATATGAGGTGGATTTGGATAAGGATATGAACTTGGATAAGAATCCGGATTCTAGAGAAGAATATAAATGTTAGATAAGGATATGGATTTTTATTAGGACATAGGACAAGATGATTGGGATGATTGGATTTTTTATATTTTATTATTTTTTTGGTTTTTTTGAAAATTTATGTTTTTTTGTATGTACAAAAGGGAGTCATTAGCAAAGGGAAAATTTGATCCTAGCAACCATGGTGGGGAATGATAGTGGATGGAATACTAAAAGGATTGTGGACGATGTACAAAGGGGATGAGGGATAACGAGGAATGGACTAGGGATCTCCAAGAACTGCATCACTTGGGAGCAAGATGTCTGATTGTCAAAATGTTGCTCGAGGGTATGCCAATATGTTTTTATAACATGTTTCAAGAATTCTCCCATTTCCTTACTAAAGTCAAGATAGGAAGAAAGGATGGGCACATTAGGATGGTACAAGATGTTTAGGATGTAAATGGATGGTTGTCGGATAGGGATTTCGATGCAGATGGGTCAGAAAAGGGATATTAGGATATTAATGGAGGGATGAAATGGATTTTGCCCCTAAGTATCGAGGTACTTATGGACAAGAAATTAATGCACATGACACCATAAACTGGTTTCATCATGGTACACTCCCAAGGCACCAAAAAATTGGTTTTCACCATTTGGACAAATAATTTTTTTTGATGGTTTGATGGCATCTCGATTTATTGGAGGTGTACAAGATGCATGATGTTGATGCCTGTTTTGGATATGTGTGCCACTAGGATCATGTTGTTGATGTTGTTTCTCCTATTGCCATTGTGATTTTCATTTACTGTTGATTTGGTGTCCTCCAGACATCTCAACCAGGTGTCTTTGTAGCCTCTACAAAAGAATGTTTCTTGGGAGGGTGAGGTTGGGTAAAGATTAGATTAAGGAGCTGATTTTGTGGCAATGTATCGGATTTGATGGGATGCTAGGATCGCGATAGAATGTATAAATGTTAGGAGAAAAAAAACTGGGATGAGCAGTCACACACACCGTTGTTTATTTTGGATGCTCTGATTATGATTTATGTGACATGATTTCGGATGTTATAGGGTCAAAGACCTCAAGAATCTTTTGTTATGCAATCAAAATGATTTAAAGATTATTGATCATCTTGATAAAATGATTTAGATTTGATGTGTTCATCTATTAATTCCATGAAGGTGGTTTAACCAACAAACTCTTCTTGACTTTTTGAATTTGTTAGATTTATTTGATCGTTCCATAGCACCTCAAAGATTTTTACTAAGGGACTTTGATTTTTGATTTTCTTGACTATTTTGATATAGATTTCCCACTAGCACCTCAAGGAGGTTTTCACTAGGGGATGTTGACTTTTGATTTTGATGATGATTATTTTGATTTGGATTGTCTATTATCACTTCAAGGAGTTTTTCACTAGGGGACATTGATTTCTGATTTGTCTAATTATTTGATTTACCTTGATGGAGGGATTCCTTCGATTCCTTGAAATATGCTATTGGATTGGAGCTAATTTTATGCTCTACTGATTGGATATTGTCTTGGGTCCCCATGAATTTTGCAAATGATGTGTCACTATGGAAGGAGTCCAACAATGTGTAATTTAATTGGTCCCAATCGATGGTTTCATGAGGTTGATTTTTGAGAGGATGGAAAGGATTTATATTGTAAAAAGGATGGGGGATATTAATGAAATGTTCAATGATGTCGATGAAAGTATTGAGGGCAACATGATCCTCATAGAGGCTACTAGAACTTGTTTTGATGCCAACTAAAATTCCTCAAGAATTGTGGAAGAATCACTAAGGTTACTATATTGATATATAGGAGGTGCATACCCAACGCCATACACTCTTGCTTCAAATGGGGATATTGATGCTGATTCTGATGGTGAATTTCATATTGATTCAGTTGTTGATGCTAGATTCGATGTTGATCCTGATCAAATGTTGATTTTGATAATGATCATGACTTGGATGTTGATGTTGTGATGGTGCTGGTAGATGATGATTGAATATTGGCCACAAGGAAGGCATACTGGATATTGTTGTTTGCAATTACCTTCTTTACTTTCCACTTAGTGATGGAGGCTTTTGAAAGAAGAGATTTCCTAAAATGGGGGATGTTGTGTGATGGATAAAATATGGCTAGTTGGTTAATGATGGGTTCTTTGAAGATGGGCTCATCGAAGAGGGTATAATCTAAAACAGGTGGACTAGGTTCGTCAAAAATAAGATCTTTAAGGGTAGGTGAATAATGATATAGGGGCTCATAAAAACAAGCCTTGTCAAATATGGGTTTGCTATCAAAGATGGGTTGTCAAATATGGATTCATCGTATTGGTCTTAGTTTGGAAATGGAAGAGTTTGATCATGATTTGGAAAATAATATGACATCCTATCTTGCTCACTCTGAAACGCATGTTCATGTGATTAGATCTCAATTTTGCTATCACCGCTGTCAATGAGATCTTGGACATAATATTTGAATGTGACACATCTCTTAGTAGAATTCCCTAGGATTCTATGGTACTAACAGTATTGGCCTCGTCTATACCAAGAGGGTTTAGATCTATTTTGATCAAAAGGCTTGGTGAGTCGGTAGATGATCATGTTGGATGTGGCTAGTTGGTAAAATATGGCTTCCAAGGATTCACTAAGAGGAGTATATTGTCTATGTTCATAGATTTGTTTAGATACGAAAGCATGTGATTCAGAATCAAATGTTTGTCCTTCGTGTAGTGATGGGCATGACATAGTTGGATGATGGTGTTTGATGTGTCTCAGGGGCCAGGTATGTATTGGATAGGGTTTCCAAGATAGGTCTCCCTTTGCTAGTATGATAGGGGATGTCATGATTAAGACTATAACTAGTGGACATAAAGTTTGATTTTTCTCGGCTAGCATGGGGGCTAGGAGTAAGCTTATGTGGATGTGGACATGTTTGACTATCCTTGCTTATGATGGAACCTAGATTTATGAGATCAAAGTTATCAAGAATCCAACCCCCATTTCTAGGAGCCAAAAAAGGACTATATCCTTGTTTGCAAAGAGTATTGTTTGATTAAGGCAATGTCCAAATCTGTTTGGGAGGCCATGGATCTAGATGGGAGAAATGATGGATGATGTGATTTGTCAACCCCAATCGATAGGTATAGGGGATTGAATTAAAATATTAGGAAATGATCGTTGGATGTTTGGATTAAGTGGGTAAGGTTTGGATTTTAGATTGTTTGATGTTTATATGTGTGTTTTTTGTTTGTGATTGATTCAAGTTTGACTTTGGAGTGATGTAATGTGAGACATTTGACTTTATTTTAGAGGTTTCAATTAGATGAGTTATAGAAATTTTGGTTTGATTTTGATGTGAGCTAGCTAAATATTTGGATTTGATTAGGGTATGATAACCTTTTGACGTTGATTTGATGTTATAGCTTGACAAAGAGCTAAGGCAACCTCTTAGATTTGATTTGATTGACTTGATTGATTAGGGTTTATAAGTGACCCTAGATGTTGACAGGGTGGTAGGTTTTGACTAGCTAAAGGATGTTTGACAAGTTGATCTAGGTTGTAAGTGACTTATGATTATGTTGGATAGGTTTTGATTAGACTAGCTCAAGTGATTAAATGATCTTGATTTGATTTGCTTAAGTTAGATTGGATGACTTGGATGATTAGATTAGACTAAGTGGATGCTAATATTTGGTAGGGTGTATGATGCAAACTTGACTAGGATTAGATTCAAGCAAACTTTAAAGGGTTGATAATGATATGTGAAAGGGTTGTTGCCTTTGTGGACTGATGCAAGCGTATGATTGATTGGTTGGTTGGATTTATGTGATTAGGGATGATTGCAAATTTGGTGTGATTAGAGGTTATTGGTTGATTAATGTGGATGTGGACAAAGTTAGGTTATAGGTGGTGATGTTTGTATTGAATTAACGAGGTAATGACGAGATTAGACATTTTTTAGGATGTTGAGTTTTTGGGGGTTGGATTAAAGATGTTGGTCGATGTATATTTAGACTAAGGGATGCCAAAGTGTGTTTGGATTAAGGGACGATGATGTTTGATTGATTGGAGTAGGATGTTTGATTAAGGACTTTGATGTGTAGGTTGATGTTAGATGATTTAATGTGGATCTTGTTGGGTTTAAGGGTCTACAAGATCAAGCAAGCGGCAAGTCTATAGTAATAGATATGTGTGTATAACTCAACTACTAGCCCACTGATCTACTCACGTAAAGTGGTGAATACGTCGGTATCCCATCGCTTACTCATAGTATGTATGTGTTTAGTGATCTTTGGAGAAGTTATTTCCTTGACATTGATAGTTGTCTACGACTGAAGGGTCTTAATCTAGGTTGTACAAGGTTCTCTAAGGGAGTCCCCTAAATACCTTGTTGTATGTGGGGCTTGAGTTCCTATAAGTATGTTGTTTGATGCTCGAGTATTGGAGTGTAACCTCCTCACTTCATGGAAACATTTATGGGGAAATTCGCTTAGCTTTACAACAACTCTCCTTAATATTTATACTCCCCCATAACATGAAGTTTAGATAAGTGCGTGGTGATGAAATTCATGTCACAACCCACCTAGTGACTATGACAAGTGCGTGGTGATCAAATCCACATCATGTTTCTCTTAGGAAATTAAAAAATTAGAAGTTTATTGATTATTTTTTATCCCCAAATTCATTCATGTGCGAGGGGAGAGCATACACAACCTTAGCCTCGGTTACAACACACATACATAAAAGTACATATATACAAGATTTTAAGCACAAACAAGGTAACTTCAATTGATTTTGATCCCCAAGGTCACCCTAGGAGTGAGAGGGGAGAAACATACGCAATCAGGTCACCCAAACAAGATTAACTAGATTTAGTTAATTGGCTTGTTTCCAATAAATATTTACAGGGAGGTTTGACTGTTGATTCTTGGTGGACCTATAAACAAAAGTTAGTAGTTTGACTTTAATTATTGATGGACAACCTAAAAAATATACAGTCAAAAGCAAAGTTGTTGATACTCCAAGCAAAGTCGGTAATATATAGGTCAAAGCTGCTTCTACACAACACAAAGCCCCTCCATAGAAAAAGGTTATCAAAAATAAAAATTGTTAAGAACAAAGCCATTGACTTTGATCACAAAGCTTCTAATATCATATCAAATCCATCAATAATAAAAAAAAAATGTCAAAATAGTATATAGATCAAAGCTGCTACAGATATTTATGAATCAACTAATAGAATATCAAAGCCACTAAATGCGAATGTGAAGCCACTAAAACACAGAAGCAATTTTGCCACAAGCATTGATAATTAGCAATTGATAGAAATAATTATACCTCAAAACCACTTTTAGACCCAATGATGTCATTTGTGTCAAACACAAAACTGTGATTCTGTAGTAACAACTTTGTAGTCTACATAGACACAGAGACATATAAAATGAAATCGCTATGAACTACGACAAAATTGTTATTAAGATTTTTAAAAAAAATTAAACGTCAAAAATGGAGTTGATAAAATCGTGCAAAAAGATCAAACAATTAGCAAAACCATCATGATTAGTTAGTGGTTAGAATGAAGTTGTTGATGGGAATGTAAAACCGCTTTTCCACAGGATGAAGTCACTATTTCACAGTCTAAAGCTGCTACCAATCTAGAAGTGATTATTTCTCAGAAATTTAAAGTTATTGGTTGTTGAATCTTCTCTTTAAGGAACCTGCAAGATTTTTAGAGCACCTGAAAACCTTCACAAGAAAAAAATAAATGATTTCTCTCACAATGGTCACCAAAAATGTGTATGTAAAATTAGATCCTAGATTATAAGCTAGGAACAATGAAATAAAACTCAAGACTCTTATCCTAGACCCAACCACACACATCTCGACTAAGCAAAGAAATAAAGGAATTCACATGTAATTGAAATACAAACAACAAATTTATACCTTGAGAAGTAATGAAATCCTTCTCCCTTGATGAAATGCATGTGCTCAAAATGGACTTGAATGATTAATACTTGATAAAGGATGTTTGATTGCTCAATGTGACTCAAGATTTGAACAAAATTTTAATATGGTTTGATTGATTGGTTAGACAAGTTGATCGAATGATTGAATTATAAGATTTTACCTCCAAAGATCTTCATATATCAAAATCCCCTTCCTTTTGCATGGGGATGTAGATGGATTTATAGGAGGTTAATGGGAGAATGGAGGGCTAGATTTCGTCCATGGAAGATGAAGATCAATGGCTAGGATATTTAGAAGGAATTAAAAATTCTTATAAATCTCTAGGAAGGATTGGGGAGTGGCTCTAGGAAGTTTAGAGGTTTCTATATTTGATTAGGATATTTAATAAGGATTTAGATGTAGATTAGTGATGTGATTTGTACGAAAGTTAGTGGAGGTAGGTGGTGCCAGTTGGGGATAAATTTTAAATTCCTAGATATTGTGTAAGCTTGATTATTATTAGATAAGGTGATAATTGTTAGAGTATGCATTTCATGCATTTTTCACATTTGCTAGTGCATTAACTAGCTATTTTGTCTTTTAGTGAGTTTGTCTTATGTGAAGATTTATCTTACATTGGTCAGTTAGGTTAGTTCTGTGTTTCAAATATCTTATTTATGCAAGAGCTTTCTTATTTTTATAGCATGCTTCATCTTGAATAATATATGATTTGCCTTATTTTTGCATATCATATCTATAACCTCCTTGTGTGATGTTTTGTTGCTAACACTTCAGATTATTGGGTTGGAATGCCTTTACCATTCTTAACATGGTACCAAAGCTTTGAGGTGTTGCTCCCATCCACATTGTTGCTTCAAAAATTTCCCTTATTGTTGCTTCTTCTCTTGTCATGTACTTCCCTTGCCGCTGCTTCTTCTCTTATCAAGGATAAGAAGCATAAAAGAGAGGCATGCCAAAAGATTTTGGTGCCCTTTTTCAAGACTTTTTGAAGGTTTCATTATTTTTGAAGCTTTTACTTTCAAGATTCATGTGGAGATCAAAAAACGCTAAGTGTGGCATCCTTTTTTTTTATAGATGAGGGTTGCATTGGATTTTTAATTTGGCAAAGCAAGGTGTTGGAACATATGAAGGGAGAATAGAGGCATTGACTACACTTCAACTAAGCATTGGAATTTTTTGTTTGTTATTTCAGATCTGCTTTTGCAAGCAATTAGAAGATATATGAATGTTGAGGTCTAGGAATAAGAAGAGATTTGAATGCTAAGATCCGAGTTCAAGGCATCTTAAGCTTATTTACAAAGGAGGCTTCAACCTTTTTTTTGGTGTTGTATTTCTCTCAGCGTGGTGCTTTGTGGTTAGGCGTTGGATTTGCAAGGTTTAGCAAAGAAAGTCATTGAAGCTAAGGAGAGGAGAGGCTATGTAGATCTACAAAGGATTTTTTATATTTGTAGCTGATCTAGATGCAACCTTGGTGTCACTTTTTTCTTTTTCTTTTAGATTTGTTCTTTTTCAAGAATGGTGCCTTTTATGATGCATTTCTCTTTTGCACTGAGGCATTGGATCTGCCTGAGTTGGAGAGAGAAAGAAGAGATATTGGAAGAGATATAAGGAAAGTGTTGACCAATAATCTTGGCATTGGCATTAGCATGGAGATCTTGGAGTGTTTTTCAGTTTGGCGTTGCCTTTTTTGAACCTTGGCATTGATTTTCAGATATGCAAATAAAACTCATTAAATTGATTTCTTTATTATTTGGGAAGGCGTTGGAATTCCTGGAAGGACGTCACATCTATTTTTGGTTGTGTTGGTATGCTAAGGTAAGGTGCTTTTTCTATTTTCAGATAATCAAGGCGTCATTTTCTTGGATTGAAAACAACATATCTTCTGTGTGGTGTCCTTTCTTTTCTCATTAGCTACTGCATTGAAAAACTGAGGCCCTTGGAGGTATTTGAGCCCAAAAATAGTAGTAAACTACCTTTTTTCTCCTCTCAAAATATCTAGTTTTATTTATTTTTCTATTACCAAGCTAATTTTTTTCCCTGAAGAGGAAGCATAGTTTGCTTGTGCAAGCATAACGTTAACTACGAGGATATATTTTCATGTCGATTGTCATTTTTGTGTTCGTGGTTCAAGTTTAATTCTAAAAAGTGATTGGACGACTATGTTCTTTTCTAATTTGGTCTCAAAAACTAGTTTGTAGTATTTTTTAAATGTATCTACCCATTTTAAAAGAAATCGTAACACCAATAACTTTTAAACCGTAACTCATATTTGAGTTATTTTTAAAAAAAGTGAATGGTTTTGAATTATCTATCAATTGATGTCATTAATCTGTAAAAATGCACTAATTTTATAAAGTGCCAAATGGGAGGCTACAATACAATCTTTTGAGGGTTATCTCAGTGCCAATTTTATGCATCTTTTGCATTATTTATGTTCTTTGGTGATTAGTTAGCATGGCTTCTACTTCTAGTGTTGATCATTGTGAGCCTTTGACTACACATAATTACCACACATGGATACCTCAAATAAAAACAATCATAAAGCATAAAGGATTATAGTTCTTAATGAATGAAATACAACTACAGTTTACTCGTGAATTTGAAATTTTTTAGCAATCAATGTAAGTTTGAAAAGTGTATGGGTTTGATTGAAGGATATGTGAGTGATAGTCTTTTGTTTAATTTTGATGGGTGTGATTCTCTATTCAAAATGTGGACTAAGTTAAAGGGTTTGTTTGGAAAAGTAGATCGTTTGAGAGCAATATAGCTTGAAGTAGAGCTTACTTCACTAAATCTGGATGACTTTACTTCCATTGTAGACCACCTCACTAAATTTAAGTATTTATTGACACATTTGAAGGAGAGTGGATGAGAAAAAAGATGAAGAGTGTGTATAGTTGATCTTGTCTAAGTTGAGTGGATCATTCCAAATCTTGTCTTCTACCATTTTCTCTAGTATTGATGCCTTAGGTGTTGCATTCAAAATACTAGATCTAGAGTTGTTTTGTGAGAGACTTACGAGGGAGGAATCCAAATTATCTCACATCGAGTCTTCCACCTCTCAAAAAGTATTAGTTGCATCACTTGCTAAGACTAAGGAAAAATCTAAGGGTAAAAAGAAGAACACTCTTCCACCTCAAAATGCACTTAAGCCCAACACTAATATATCTAAACCCAAACCATCTTCCAAATCTAAGAACAAACCAAACCTATCTTGCTCCTATTGTGGGGGGACTAGTCATGAAGAGTCTAGGTGTTTTAAGAGAATGCAAGCCTTAGAGGATGCTATTATGAAACACAAGATTTCTATTTCCAGTCCTTCTCAATCTCATGAGCATAGAAAAGCACTTAATATTGTCGATAGATCTAGTTACTTATTTCAGATAGTTAGGTTTAAGATTATGGTGCTTCACACCATATGACTTATACTAAGGAGTCCTTTGTGTTTCTAGGTTTGAGTTATACTTCCAACATTGAGGTTGGAGATTATTACATCATTTTTGTTAATGGAAAGGGTGACATAAAACTAGATGGTGGCTGCATCAATGATGCATTATATGTTTCAAACATTACCACCAATCTACTTTCATTTTATCAGATTTATCATTTTGGTCAGGGTAAGACAGTGACTTTCACACCATAGGATGCTGAAGTTCGAGATTTATTAGAGCCACATGCACTTAATGCATAGGGTGTTGTTGATCATAATTCTCGACTTTACTATTTTGAGGGTTTTGATGATACTCCTCTTTTAGGGATGTGTTTAGTTTATCATGTAGATTTTGAGAGTTGACTTTGGCATGAGAGATTTGGACACCTAAACTATAGATATTTGAAGGAGTTGTGCACTCACAGTATGGTAGAGGGTTTTCCTATAGTTTCATGTCTTGATGATGTTTTCCTTAATTATGCATTGGGAAAGAACACCAAGATCTGTTTCTTAAGGGTATGTCCATGAAAGCTTCTTCACCACTTGAGATTATGCATAATGATTTGATGGTCTTTCATACTCCTTTCAATGGAGATAAGTATACATTTACATTTATTGATAATTTCTTGAGGCATAATTGGGTTTACCTCCTCTAGTACAAGAGTGATGTCTTTTCTCATTTCAAAGTCTTCAAGTCTTTGGTCGAGATACAGTCTTCGAGTTGCATCAAGAAGCTTCATACAAAAAATGGAGGGGTAGGAGTACTTTAGTCAAGATTTGTCTCATTTTTTGACAGTCCATGGTATTGTTTACCAGCATTCTGTTGCACATACTCCACAATAGAATGGCTTAGCAAAAAGGAAAAACCAAACTTTGAAGGAGATGGCTAACTGCATGATGCATTCATAGGATTTACCTTTTATCTATTGGACAGAGACAATTAATTGTGCAAATTACATTCATAATCATACACCACATCGATCACTTGAGCATATGACTCTGGAGGAGGCCTAGTCTAGAATCAAGCCGGGTTTCTCGTTTTTATGAGTCTTTGGGAGCCTTATTTGGTAATTTGTACCAAAGAATAAAAAAAAGCATTGGATAAGAAGAACAAACCTTTGATTTTTTCAGGGTATTGCAAAGACATGAGAGCTTATCAACTTTTAGATATTGATACTCGTGATGTTCATTTTTGAACACATGTACAGTTTGATGAACATTTCACAATTGCTCTTCATCTTTTTCCATGCCTTCTTATTCTTCTTTCAATGATTCACCTCCTCTTGAAGATTCATTTTTTTAGGATCTAGTTCAGGGGATTCTTGAGAAAGTTATAGAGGATGAGGATCCTATTCACACTAATATTGCCACTTTGCCTAGGTGGGATTGTACTACAATTTTTGAGGTAGCACCTTTCATTCAAGATCTTCCACCTACTCAACATCATCATACTCATTCTATGGGTACTGGACTTTTGTGTCAGGCATTCTCTAGGGATCTACAATCTTTTTCACAGGCTCATGGGATACATGAGTAGGATGATCTGATAGCAGATGAGTATTCTTTATTAACGAAGAATCATACTTGAGATTTGGTAATTCTTCTTAAGGGAAAAAAGTTGGTTATATGTAAATGGATTTACCACATCAAGTATGTAGCTAATGGGTCCATTGATAAGTATAAGGCACATCTTGTTGCAAAGGGTTTCTCACAGGTTGAAGGTATTGACTACTTTGAGATTTCTACACTCATAACCAAGATTGATTCTATTCACCTTGTACTTTCTCTTGCTGCATCATAGGGTTGGCTAGTGTATCAGATGGATGTTAAGAGTGCTTTCTTGCATGGAGACTTATGTGAAAAAATATATATGAAACAACCTACTGGATTTGTTCATGATTCATATATTATTTGTTGACTTAGGAGGCCTCTTTATGGTCTCAAACAAGCCCCTCGGTATTGGTATGAGAAGATGGATTCATTTCTTCTCTCCACTAGCTTTGTTTGCTACCACTCCGATCCCACATGGTATATTCAATGTATTGGGGAGGACATTGTTATACTGGGCTTGTATGCTGAAAATCTATTTTTCATAGGAAGTTTCTCATCTCAAATTTAGAGTATTCAATAGGCACTTTCAACATAGCTCAACATGACATATCTTGAACTTCTATATTTCTTTCATGGTTTATAGATTTCACAGTCAGATACATGGATCTATTTGAGTCAACAGAAGTATACCCTTGATCTTTTTCAATGTTTTGACATGACTAGTTGCAAGCCAAGTCCTTATCCTTTTTAGTCTAGAGTGACTCTCAATGTCTCTTATACTACTCCACTTGATGATCTTCAATTGTATAGGTAGATGGTTAGGAGTCTTATGTATTTGAACCATATTCACCTCGACATTTCATTTGCAGTTAGGATTGTATCTATGTTTGCACATGACCCTCATGATAATCATTGGCAGTCTTCTAAGACGATTTTATGGTATCTATGAGGCACCACTTATTTTGGATTACATTACATTAGGGGTTATACACAATTAATTAGATACATTGATTCAGATTGGGTAGGTTCTCTTGATGACATGTTCTACATCTGAATACATATTTTTTCTTGTTTTTTCTTATATTATTTGGTTGTGCAAAAAGCAGCAGGCCATTGCACTTTCATCTATAAAAGTTGAGTACAGGGTAGCAGTTACAATGAGTCAGTAGATTCTTTAACTTTGTCAATTGTTAATAGAATTTGGATTCACATAGGATTCATCAACTGTAATTTGGTGTGACAACTAGAATGTAATTTAGTTATCTCATAATCTAGTTGAGCATCAGTGGACCAAACACATTGAGATACATATGCACTGCATTCGTCATCACATTCAGGTTGGTGTTCTTAGATTGGATTACAGTTTGATTCAGCAACAGGTTGCAAACATCTTCATGAAGCCTTTTGAATCACCTAATTTATTTAAGTTGCATGGCATGCTTGGGGTTTGAGAAGTTGTTCTTGGAGGGTGTTCATGAGGACAACTTCCATCTTCATTTCATGGATACATATTGTACATTTATTACCTTATCAGCTTTAGTTATCGGGACTCATACTGTAGATATGTCACTATTTATTTTTTGGTTTTTGTTACCTCATAGCTTCACTTGAGGGGGGTGTTAGAATATGTATTTTATGCATTTCTCATGTTTACTACTGTATTAACTAGCTATTTTATCTTTTAGTGAGTATTTATCCCATATTGGCCAGTTAGTCTAGTTTTATGTTTTGTCTTGCCTATTTATGCAAAAACTTTCCTATTGTATTAGCATGCTTCATTCTAAATAATATATGATTTGCCTTGTTTTTACATATCATATCTACAACCTCTTTGTGTGATATTTTGTTGCTAACACTTTGGATTTTTGGGTTAGAATGCCTTTACCATTCCTAAAAATAATTGTATACAAGAGAAAATACAGCTAACATGTTAATCAATCTTAGTTCATAGAAGATAAATTCTACTTACACTTTTGATTGTTGATGAATTAGATATTTGGGGTCATGACTAAGATGGATCCGCTAGACCTAACTAAGAGATCTCTTACCACAATAACATCACTAGAGAGGGTTTCAAATCCTCTAGTCAAGTAAAAAGATGCAATAATCCTAGTTAGCTCCTATGATTTTATATTTACAAATTAAATGAAAATAAATTAAAATCTAATCTATTGCTCACCAAATCTTGTGGCACAAAGTGAGGGTAATAAATATAAAAAGTAAACATGCATAGAAGATCTATACTGAAGTCAATGTATAGAAAATATTAATGCATGGGAGAGAAGTATAAATGCTAATCTATCTACTCTTACAAAGGAGAAACAAAGTTAGGAATACTTGTATTTGAAAATGAATATGTCAAGTCTCAATTTTTACATTGATCAAGGTGCTTCACAAGAGGTTGTGGTATGTAAGTGATCCGAGCAATATTTCAGGTGACAATTCAGGGGACGGTTCTACCCCAATTGGTGGTAGAACTTTTGGGAGTCATAACTTTGTTTGACTCTCCATTTGAACCGTTGGAAAATTAAAAATGAGGGGAACACTGTGAGATGGCATCGAGCTTCGCTCAGTGAGTTTTGAACTTCGAAAATTAAATGAGAGTGCTCAAACTTTCAATTTTAGTAATGCAGTCTAAAAATAGTAAGTTTCTAAAAATAGTAATTTTTTAAATTCTGTATTGTTGTAAATCATGGAAATCAAACAACTTAATCTCCCTCGAGATTGGTAACCTTCCACGTCCTCCTCTTACCTTCAAAATATGTATAAATGAAGATGTAACCTGAAATAAAAATCAGACATCTCTTTTCAGAAATAGACATATGTTTGGATCTACAAATTTGATCAATAAAACGTCTCTTTTTAGAGATAGCATTATTATGTTCTTGTTTCTTGAATTATCTTTCAACCAAAGCTTCTGAGTTTTGGATCAGTGGCATCAGAGTGGTTTGTATTGAGAGTGTATGATCCTAAGATGAGGTCAAGGTACAAGAAGCTTGGGTGGAAAACAATAGAGCTTTCAAACTATCCACCTATTCATGCCAAACAACCTCAAATGGAAGACAACACTGAAACATCCGATCCTTTCAAGAAAATCGTTAATGAAGCCCTCAAACAACAGTAAGCGTAGATGCTACAATAATTCGCCCAAATTCTACAACAAATCTTGATGGAAAATTCGAGCTCCTCATCTGCACCCCCACATCCTTTCAGTGCCCCAACACCTTTCAAGGTTTAGGTGAATTTTGATATCCCTACGTTTGAAGTCAAAATCAATACTGATGCAATAAAAAATTGGTTGGATCAATTGTCTTCCTATTTTTCTATAAATAAATTCACCGATAAAGATAAGATCACTTTTACTCTTTTGAAAGCATCATTGCCTATCAAAAATTGGTGGGAAGTATACAAGAAGAGATTTAGTACTGATGATATTGGCCTTGAAGTGGAAACTATCTGGGATGATTTCATAGAAGCTGTAAAGGAAGAATACTACCCCATTGGAGCATATGATGATCTGTATATAGAGTGACAACAACTTTGTCAAGGTAAAAAACAATTTGTTCAAGATTACACTGATATTTGTCATTCTCTATTTGCGAGATTGGACGTCTAGAAAAGTGAGAAACATAAGGTTCTCAAATATCATGGTAGACTATAATGGTATATATAGGGGGAGATGGAACTCTTCAATATGGAAACCCTCGGTGAAGCATACAAGTTCATGATGAAGATTGAGCAGAAGTATGAAAGAATGAATACAAAAAGTCAACCTATAAAATAGAAAAGTGACAAATAAGGTTAAACATGAGGCCAAAATTGGAAGAAAAAAGAAGAGAAGAGTGAAAATGGTGTTATTACCACAAATCTGGAATGCACTTCAAATAAGAATGTCAAGCCATCAAGTCTCTACTTTTTGAGTCAAAATCCTCAACATCTATTGCTTTGCCTCATACACACCCTACAGTCGAAGAGGATGAAGAGATTGTAGATGTTGATCCCAATGCCATCGTTGCTTCATCATGGACCCACGAGGAGAGGCTAGACGAGAAGAAAAGATTGTTTCACTCTAAGTTATGGGTGAAAGGTAAGCCTCTGCATTTCATTATTTATAGTGGGAGCCAAAGAATTTAATCTCTACTAATGTTGTGAAAATCCTATTGTCCATAAAGCATCACCCAATGGCAAACAGTATTGGATGGTTGAGTCCAGAGAGAAATCTCTGTGTCACCCACCAATGTCTTCTCTCATATGTAATGAAATGTTTCCAAGATGAGGTCTTATGTGATGTGGTCAATCTGGATGTTTGTGATGTACTCTTTGGTCAGCCATTCATGTATTATTGACATGGCATCTATGAATCAAGAAATCAAAGGATCACCTTCACTCTTGGAACACAATGCTACAGGGTACCAGAGGTACCACCTTCTACATCTATCTCCTTGATTAGTGCCAAGAAATTCATTCTCATGGTGGTCAAGCCACAAGAATCCAAAGGGCCAATGTTGTAGTCTTGACTACACAAACAACACAACAAGTAAATAGATACCAAGCTGAATAAATTCATGGCTTTCCATCTATAGATTGATGGTCAGACAAAAATGGTGAACAATCAGGCCCTACACAGCTCCACAAAGCACAGATCCACAAAACACAGTCCATTCCAAGTATGCATCAGAAATCAAATCAAAATACAACTACCAAAGTTGATGAAAAATATTGATGCAATGGGGACCATTGATTTTCAAGGAGGGAGAAATGATCCGATCAATATTTTAGGTGGCAATTCAAGCGACGGTTCTACCCTAATTAGTGGTAAAACTTTTAGGAGCCATAAATTTTACACCATAGCTCCCTTTGACTCCCCATTTGAACTGTTGGAAAGCTAAGAATGAGAGGAACACTTTGAGATGACACTAAGATTTTCTCGATGGGTTTTGATCTTTGAAAATCAAATAGAAGTGCCCCAAATTTTAATTTTAGTAGTGTAGTCTAAAAATAGTAATTCTTAAAATTTTGTATTGTTGTAAATCATAGAATTTGAAACACTTAATCTCCCTCAACATTTGTGACCTTCTACATCCTTTTCCTACCTTCAAAATGTGTATAAATGAAGATGTAACCCGAAATAAAAATCAGACATCTTTTCTCAGAGATAGGCATATGTTTGGGTCTGCAAATTTGATCAATAAAATATCTCTTTTCAGAGATATCATTATTACAATTGTGTTCTTGTTTTTTGAATTATCTTTCAACCAAAGCTTATGAGTTTTGGCTCAGTAAGGATAACAAGGGTAAGTTAGCTCTAAGCTACACAACCTCTCTATGCATCCAAAATACTTCTCTATAAAACAATATCTAAGTATCTAAAGAAAGTGTTGAAACCCTAAGCTATGCTCAAGTAGAATGATGGATAAACATATGCACAATATATATTCTTCTTCTTCTCTTCTCTTATAAATGATGAAAATGGATGTGTATATATAACTGAATTTAACCCTAAATCTTTTTGAAAGTTTAGTCGACAAGGTCAGCCCAATTTGACTCTGTATCATTATTTGATAAAATCAAGTTAGGTCTCGATCTAGGTTGCCCAGAGCTGACCTAGACCCATAATATGCTTTTAAAAATTTGAATACAAGGTCAACCTAGGCCGACAGTGTATGCTAAATGTCAAAGATGCATTTTAGGCTTAAGTAAGGGCTAAGGTAGTGAATTATTTGGAGGAGTGTGTAAGAGAGGAGGTAAGGCTTAGGGAAATACATAGGATAATGTTGTTTAGATAATAAGTGGTAGTATAGGAGACAATAATCTTGCGAAGCACCAATGGTTTGCCCACCCATTTCCCGGTGCACTCTTTAAGATGTGCACTCAGAGAGATTGAGACTCGATGGATTTATGTAAGAGAGAGCATTACTAATTGATAAAGTTTGAAAATATTATGTATATACATATGCCCCACTCGAATCTCATCACATGTCACATAGGTGCAACATGGGATGGTGTTATGGGAAAAGAACATGGCAACATACGACGCTAAAGCTAAAGTTGAATAAATTGTAGTAAGAAGAAAATAAGTTAAAGGAAAGGATATATTTGAAAAACACATACCTTTACTTACCTTAATGTTGTAGATAAGAAATGAAGTGAAAGAAATGTGAAGGTGTCAAATGTAGGGAACATTATGCGAACTTGTAGAGATTAGCAAAAAGAGAGAAAAATTAAAAAAAAATTGTAAAAAATACATGTAATATGTGAAAATATTCTCTACGACATTAGTTTTCCAGAATATCTTTCAGTTAAAAAAAAAGCTAGTATAAACAAAAATATGGTTGAAAAACAAAATCTAGTTGTAAATATTTGACAGGTAAATAATTTTGGATAGTAAATACAAATAGGGTGAAATTAATTAATTTGTTATTTTTACTATTTTGACAAAACATTGCTCTGAGAGACCTAGTTTGAGCCTAGAGAGTGACCATGGTGAGGAGACGACATATACGATGGGGAGGACACATAGTGGTTGCAATGAGTGCAACATAACTAAGAAAACATGAATTTTAATTTTTTTGAGTAATGTAATTTGAAATTGAGTTAAATATAGAAAACTGATTGGTAGGCAAAATCTAGACACCGAAACTGACCCTAGGAAACTTTTAGGTAGACTAGGGGTAGAATGAGGTACTAGGTAGGAAAATATCAGACTAATAAATCCCTAAGGCATTTATGGTAAATGGTCAAAAAACCACCATAGATAAAGAACAAAGTTGACCTAGTCAACTCAGTTCGTAAGGTAAGAGGAAAATAGGGGGCTGAATGCGTAAGAGTAGACTGACATAATATTGTTAAAGGTGGTTGACCAGTAGATTGACATAGTCTGAAATAGGAAGATGGATGACATAGTACCCTCTGGTCGATGTAATTGGTAATATGTGGCTACTATATTTTGTTAAAGGGGGCCGATTGTGCACCAGAGGGCCGAGTGGTATGTTAAAGCTAGAAAAAGTGTCAATTTAGTAGCAAATACGCTGATACGGTCTGAAAGAAAAGGGTCAACTATGTACTAGTGGGATGTTGTGTGATAAGACTATAACAAGGCCGATTTAATAGTAAATGGGTCGATTATATAACAAAATAAGAATACTAGAAAACTAGATCAAACAAATTGATGAGGTGGTTAATTTGTAAATTTTTGAGAATATATTTTAATTATGATGACATCAAAATTGGATACATCCTCTGTTGTTTGATATTTTTAAAGATACCAAAGATTTTGGTGCCTAGTGGATGCATCTTGGCTACCAAATCTATTGGAGCAGTTGGCTGACATGGATAGAGCTCAACTAGTCACTTGGGGCTTCAATGACATTATGGAGATGAGACGGATCCCTCTAAGTGTTGATCTCATTGTCATGTTCATAGGAACATGGGAATGGTTGACCAACACTTTTTGATCAGAGGTGGAAGGGGACACCATTGAGGTGGTGATTACTTTGGAAGATGTCCACACATTGCATGAACTTTCGATAGGTAGGACACCAATGATCATAGATACAATGGAGTCAGAGGATGAGAGACAAGCCTTAGCCTAGTGGGATACATGATCAGATAAGATCTACCCTAGGTTGAGGGTGAGCTTGTTTGATGTATATCTACTGGATATTCTAGACATTCAAAAGGTAATGATAGGAATTGTGACAAAAAGATGTTGTGTCACAAGTCAGATGACAAGGTGCCACTTCATGTGATAGCCCTATGCTAATCGATGTTAGATTAGGGAGCACTCTATGATTTATGTTCTATCATCTGGTCTAATTCATGCATGATATGTATGGGATGTTTTCTAGAGGGAAAAAGATGATGGGAGTAGCTATTTTATTTTACACATGGATATATGAGAGGTTCCTTATGTATTGATCGTCTAGGTTGTCACATGTGGTTGATGATAGGTCGCCTTGGGTCGTGCAATGGAGGGAAGACCATGTAGCACAATTTTTGCCCCATGTTCTAAATTTATAGACTATCACATGAGGGTAGATAGCGTGGCATACCTATACTCACATAGCTACCATATGGCTTATTTGGTCTAATATTGCTATAGGGTTGGAACGTGTGTGTATCAAAAACCACTACACTTCATAGGTGGAGATTCATCCAGTGGGTCATGTATCTGGGCAGCTGGGACTTCCCCATCTAGTGGGTCCTCTAGTAGTGCCTATTTATTGGTTATGACATGTTAGATATCTGAGAGGGAGAAGAGGTGGAGGGGTACTTATGGAGATATCGATGATCAGGCCTCAATGTGCTAGACCATGGGTTGGTTGAGCATGATATGAGGAGGCATCAAGGCTAGGAAGAGTTGGTCCATAGTGAGACCACTGAGGAGAGGACCATGGTGGGATCAGGTGGTGACTCTTATATTTGCATTGTTACAGAGGCAATCAACAGAGGAGGTGCTCAAAGGGCAAGCAAATGGGAAGATCATGATCGACAACACTAGATATGGTGAGAAAAGTTTCAATTTTGGTTAAATTTTTTAATGTTTTGAAATTTGATAGACATCAGATTGCACACACATAGACAGATGTGTGTGTGTGTATGTGTGTGTGCGTGTGCGCGTGCGTGTGAAATTTGATGTCTATCTAATTTTTGGTTTTGTAAATTCTATGACAGAGGAGGTCAGATGGGGAGCCCTGGTTATGGTTGCACACCATGACATTTTGGATGGTGAGCTAGCACCATACAACCCTACCACATGAATGATCCTAAGGTTCCATCTACCTCAACCTAGGTGGGTTGGTTTAGATTGGTGGGAGAGGCCATGATTTAGCTATAGGCATGCAGTGATGGGTTACAACCACTGGCAAGGGTTGGATCTAGAGAGGCATAGGCCTAATAGGATTTAGCATAGGAGAGAGCGGTGCACATGGAAACTACAATCTAACAAAGATAGGTACAAGCCCAAGTGGCCTATCTATAGGGATAAGATGTTGTTTTGAGATCTTGAACTGTCTCTTTACAGTGCACTATTAAGAGGTGTTAGTCATAGGCATTGATAGGTAGCGTGGCTAGGTCACATGATATATAAGATGGAGCACAACCATATAACTATAACTATTGAATTTTATAATTTGTATTGTATAAAATACATGATATATATTGATATTAATAGTTTTATTTATCTCATAAGTTGTACTTGGATATGGATGTAGATGCATGGATATATTTCCTTTCTAGCACATGTATTTAGCTTTTGTTGTATATGCTATAGGAAATATGTGGTGTATGTTTTCTTTTCTATCATTAAGTAATACACATGCATGGTTAAAAATAAAAAGGCAAAAATATTTAGAAAAATATAATTAATCAAAATAAATGTAATACACACTATATCACGATGGGTAATGTGTAAAAATAAAAGATGAATAAATATAATAAACGAAAGATGGTCAAAAAAGGGGAACAAATGTTTTCAAACCATGTAAAGATTTGTGCCAAATTAAAATAAATAAAAATTGCACTATATCATATTGTGAAGTCTGAAAGATTTGTAATAAGATGGAAGGCACATGAAAAACCAATGGTATAAAAATGAACCAATTACGTCAGTCAAGCATAATAAATTAAGCTGGAAAGTAAAAAGAAAGACACAAATGTAAAATAAAATTAAATTAGTCACACTAATTCAAGCTGAGAAGTATGAAAATTTTAATAAACTGGTTGTAAGCATACACGCAATCAAAAAATAAGAAGATAAAAGTTAAAGACATATGAAATAAGCATAAAACATACTAAATCAATATGGAAAGTATGCCAATGACGTGTAACTCATAATCAAACACTAATTATCTCAAATTTGATGCATAAAATTTCATTTGACTTGGTTATAAGAATGTTCTGGGTATTGGAATATTTTGTGAGAAGGGATTAGTCTTATCCATGGTCTTACATTGCAACTCACAAAGGAAACACCAATGAGGTGAATGGTAATAGGAAAATATTTTATTATGGCAATTTGTGAGGAGACCCTGGTCTCATCCATGGTCTTACATTGCAACTCACAAAGGGAAACTTTAAGGGGATTGATCAACTAAAAAAACATATTTCTCAAGGGAAAATATTATGAATGTTGTAATGAAAGAGATAATGTAAAAAGTGTGACATAGGCATCTATGACAAGAGCTTAAAAAACATGAGGCACACTTGGTACAAAGGAGAGACACTAAGAGTCTAGTGACCATCAAAATACAAAGAATACCTTCTCACAATAAGCACACAACGATATAGGAAAATAGGTGAGATACTCAGATTGACTTATGCTGGTTATATGAATAAGAAAATTAAAATGGACCTACCTTTCCACAACATGTTCTCCATTCCTCATGACCTCTTATAGAGTCATCTATCTATTGTGAAGATTGGGTACTTGTGTGAGAAATTAGGTAGCACTAAAAGATTTTTTTATTCTCCTTTCCCAATATGTTCGCCTACCACACCCCAATGGACCTTGACTCTATCACGAGGCCAACTGTGAAGTTTGAGTTTTGATTAGAAAAATATGTGTTATGAATCACATCTTTTAGTGTGATTTGACTTTTGAATTTGTATGTTGCCTTTTGTATCATTTCCTTTTATTCAAATAATTTTGATTTTAATTATTTTTATGGTTTTTATGATTCATCCTCCATACGGATTTGGAATAACCAACATGAGTGATACAATTGATACACACAAATGAGCTTTAGATTTTGATTTAAAGGAAACTAAGTATTTTAAAGATATGATTGACTAAACACTTAGGCTTGCCTATGAACGAATATGTAATTTCAAGCTTTAATCATATGTATGCTTAGTATGTGAAAGGAATATAAAGGAACAGAGGGAGAGCCAAAGTAAATCGATAAAATATGAGTAAATGAAATATCTTGTTTGCTAACTGATCATATGGTAAAGAAAGATCACTAAGGGGATGAAGGTTTAGGATGAAGGTTTATATAACGAAGTCACAATAATAATGATCTTAGTTTTAATTGAGATAAGGTAGCAAACAATCATAGTAAAAGAAAGAGAAATCCATGAAAGAAAGGAACACATAGGCATAAGTGTGCAAACAAAGAAAGAACGAAAAGAAGGCATAAGAAAAAAATGAAATTAAATGAAACCATATACCACACATAAAACATTATATAAAGATTCATGTAAACTAGATAGGTGAAACCAAATTTGACACATATTCAAATGATATAAGATATAAAAAATTGGATCACAAACCCAATCCAAAATCATAATGAATAACAAAGTGAAATAAAAAGATGTTGTGTTCACAAATACTGATAAATTTGTCCACAAATATTATCCATGATATCTAAAACATCTCTATGAAGTTGGATCCTAATGATAGCCAAAGTCTCATTAATCCTCATGGAAAGTTGTGCAAAAACTTCTCTCTGAATCTCATCAACATAAAATGTAGGTGTAGATAAAGGATCATGTTCATTAGGGCTCTCATGTGTAGAATATTCAAGGAGAAGAATAGGTGTTGTAATAGGGATGGAATTTGCGGGATGGGAAGGAGGCACCACCAGTGGAGAAGAAGCAGCCACCGGTAGAGAAGGAGCCACGGGTGGAAAAGGAACCATGGGTGGGTAAGGATGTGCCATGGATGAAGGAAGAGCCTTCTTGCGTGAGTGACCTATGGAAGGAGGAATAACTAGTGCAAGTATCGACAAAAAGTGATCATGAAGGTGCTACTGGAGAATACATCAATGATTAGTATGATGGGTACTACACTAGTGCTAAAGATAATATATCCCCATATTTAGAGATATACTCAAGTAACAACTTAGGAGGAGTAATAGCCTTGTCCTTAGACTGAGAAAGGGTGGGATGCAATGTGTTGATATATTATCAAAGCTTTCATCAATGGGTGGAAGAATGATTATCTATCCCATGGAAGTAAAAAAATATGCTTGTTAGTAGACATTGGGGGCCTACTAATGGAAGAGATAGAAGGAGAAGCTGAGGGTGACTAATATAACTAATAATCTTTGGTTCAGTGACTGACAACTTTATGAATATCCTAATAAGGTTGATCAACCCATTAGGCGGGCATGGGATCAAGCTGTGGTAAAATAAGAATGCCATTGCCAAGATAAACTGGGGCTGAAGTAGAAACTAGACTAGTCTCATCTAAAGGCAAAGTAAGATCATAAATATGATGAGGCTCAATTGATGGTAGAGCGGGAGTAAGAACTAGACTAGAGTCAGCCAAAAGAGAGGCTGGATGCATGGAAGGTTTAAGAACAGTAGCTAGCATCTCTAGGGGAAGTAACTAAAAGGGTCTTGGTATCTAGCAAAATGGTAAGGACCAGTCATGACATGATCTATGAGGATGCTTTTAAGAGGATCCACTGAAACTAGAGGTGTACCATGCGATTTCTCCATCTCTACCTTGCAAAAAATAGGAAGAATACTAGAATTAGGCACTATGAAGGAAGGAATGCTATAAGGAAAATGAAAAGATATAAATAAAGAAGTATAATATCGATGAATCTTAGCATTTATAGCTTGGAAAAGTCCTAAAAATGGGTCATCTGAAGCATAATTGTCATCATAGTCAGGTGTATGCAAGTCGATGGTGCATGTAGGTATGACCTTATGATCGCAAGTCGCATGATGAATTGAATGCCTAGTCTTAGTTAACACTACATGTATATCATCGATAGGTTGTTGATGGGATCAAGGTTGCAAAGAAGGAGGAACTCGGGCCATGATGTGAGGGGATACATCAAAAGTTTTGATCTTGAGGTTTATCTCATCTGGCTCATCATCATTGGGATCTAGGAGGTTAGGTGGAATGTTCCTGACAAGTTTGGGTTGACCATTATAACCTCAGGTAGAATTGACAGGATAGTTGAAGAGTTGAGATTCCCTAAATGGAATACGAGGCAAAGGTTAAAGGATATGAATTTTAACGACACCAAGTTCCTAGAATTGTTCAAAATTCCAAGGTTTCATGTCTCCTTGAATCTTATAAATAGTACCATCATGGGGGAATTTGACGCATTGGTAAGCGGATGAGGAAATGACCCTCATACGATGAGTCCAAGGTCTACCAACCAAGATGTTATAAGAGAGGGGAAATTTAAATATTATAACTTTCAGACAGATGGTGAAAGGAGGGATGGTAATGGAAAGCCACATAGAACCTAAAGGAGGCATTTGTCTTCTATCGTAGCCTTGACATGTGCTACTTGTAGACTTGAGTTTGCACTCAAAATATCCAAGAGTTTTAATGAAATTGAGGGAGGTAATGCAAGTACCTCAACCCTCATCAATCAAGGCACACTTAACTTGCATATCACCGATTTGGACACTAATTAATAAAGGAGGATCATCCTCACGAAGTAGAATCTTGTCTAGAATCATGGAAGTAATAAAAAACTTAAGGGAAATAGAAGTGTCTATTGTTTCATCAACATGTATGGACATCTCTTCACATTGTTGAAGGATGCTTTCTTTGGACCCAAACAAGGTAGCTTCGCATCTTGCTAGAGAAAGATGAGGGATGTTCATTTCAAACAACAATTACATTAGATGGTTTAGGTGATGGGGGGAAGTTCATGTCAATTTGAAGAAAGATATTTGAGATGGGAGATGAGAAAGTTCCATGATGGGGTCCCATTCATCATAACCCATGGGAGGATTTCTGGATATAGGGATATAATGTTGCAAGAGCTCTTGTGGAGGGTTGGAAGTGTAATTAAACTTGTGTTGGTAAGATATAGTTGGTTGAGGACAAATAGTTTGATTGTTTTTAGGTGGTGGGATGGTTGATTGAGGTATTTCATGTGATTGGGTTGAAGAAATATTATTGGAAGGTTGGGAAATGTTGTCTGGATGTGTAGATGTTGGAGGAAGAGTAGAGATAGTGTGAAAGGTATGATCCAATTGAGTTGTTGAAAGTGGTTCTTGGAAGGTTATAAGGTTCCCTTGCCCCAACTCTATGAGATGAGATGAGGAAATATCTTGAATGACATGGAACATTTGAGACTTTTGGTGCATGGGTCTTGGAGTAAAGTTGATAAACACAACTACTCTTCACATGTTAGTCATATTTACCACATTTTATTCATTAGTAGTAAGGTCTATAATAATTTCAACATTATTTGTAGGAGTAGGCTTATTGGTACTATCTTGATAATTGGGAAGAGTATCTTTGTATATAACAAGATGAACTTAGCTTGATTTAAAGCTTGATTTTTGTTTTGTGTTTCATGGAATTTAAAAGTTATGTCATATGTTTGTTGACATTTATGAATGAGTAATTCATGATCAAGGTTTGGGCCAAGAAGGGAATCCATAGCTAGATTATGGAATTGTCTACAAGTCTTGTGAGAGTGGCCCCAACTTACATGAAACCAATTTTTTTTTTCAGATCATACATTGATTTCATTGAATGAATTGGTTCAAGATATCGTGGTAGAGGCCTTGGAAGATGATTTTTAAGCTTAATGAGATGGTTTTGCATCTATATCATTTGATTTGCATTATTGGTTTAAAAAGTATGCATTTGATTGAGTGTTTGTAATAAAAGTTGATCAGTTTAGGCAGTATTTTGACTAGTGTGTGCGACATGTGAAGTATTGGTATTGGTATTAGTGGCTTGAGTTTTACTATGAGTAGTATCATGCACCACACTAATAGCGTGAGAAGTATCAGTGGAAAAGGAAGAACTAGTAGCATGATTAACATTGGTATAAAAAGATGCACTAGCATCATGATTAGTATTAGTAGTAAAAGATGTACTAGTGGCATGATTAAGGAGAAGTGTCCTTGGAAAAGGCCCACTAGAGGTTGAACCTACCATGTTAGTAGAGATACTTGGCATGGAGGTTGAATAAGTCATAAAAGAAGATGTCATGGTGTGTGAAGCAGATAAAATAGAAGGAAAAAGTTGAGAATTAAAGAAAGTGTCTCCCATAAATTTGTGAGAGAAGGTAAGGGAGGGTAAAAGAGGTTATTCTACTTGAGGACCTATCATAAGATTATAAATGACTCAAGGGTCCTTTCCTCAATGTTGAGCAAATTTGTTAATGAAAAAAAACATTTTAGGTGTGTAGTCTAATTCACACTCACCTTCTAAGGAGAACAAAGTATTATGAGCTAAGGATGAATGAGGAGGAGTCCCATAATTAGTAGTGCAAGTGGTAACATGAACATTAATTTCATCCAAAGTGGAAGCCACAAGTTATTTCTTGGGAAACCTATTAGGATTGGTAAAACTCATTATGTTTGTCAGATTTAACTCTGTATTAACTTCAAACATGAAATTCATGATGAAAAAAGAAGAATCAATTGATAGGATACAAAATCAAAAAGATCGACAATGTTCTATTAAATATGAAATAGAATAGATAAGAAGAAGACATAGTCGTACTAGTTGACTGTTTATTGCTAGACATGAGACATAAAAAAAACAAGAGGACACAGTCATATAGGTCGACTGTGTACTTATAGACATGAAATAGAACATGAAGTTAAAGATACACAATTAGACAAAATGACTGTGTACTAAAGGCAAACAAGATGAATAATCTGTAAAGACCGTGTCGACATGGATGACAATGTTATGAAAATAGACTCTTTTTTTGTAAGATAATATATAAACAAATGAAATAGAACACACAAGCAGTTGGATTAATGTGATTGATCCAATTGGAACACACAACACAAACCTTGCACTAATATTGGCTAATGCAAATTTTGCAATATAAAATACAATGATCAAAGAGCAAACAACAAACTTGAAAGTAAATGCTAACTAATTGGTCATTTCTAAGTGTTGTTAAGTTATAATAAAGTTTGAAATTAATGTGATGGAGAGTTGGCTATAAGAAAGAACTATAAAGAAATCTATGAATAGTTTAATAAAGTTTAGGCTGAAAGGGATTTGTATTGGTGATGGTACTAGCTTGGTATTGGGGCCTACCCCCTCACTTCACAATCCCAAATTAATAAGGGTATAGAGTGATTTTCCATTATATACTATCAACCATCTGTTTATACTTAGCCAAAAAACCAAGTCGACTTTTCCCTTAGTGATAAAATCCAAATAGGTAGGCCTTGGAAAGATAATTGTTTAATACTTGTTTTTGTGTAAAGTGATTTGGAAGTGTTTACAAAAAAGAAAAATAATGTGACTAAATTGATAAATTGAAAAACCACTTAAGTAATCTATGTTTTTTACTCTAAGCATGTAAACAACTGAAATAAAAAATGAACTAATTACTAGCAAAAATAGGTTAGTTTCATTGATTGTTAACAGTATAAAGTTGGTTCAGGTGACACTGTATGAAAACAATGTAGAATAATTTCCATAGGTCACTACTGTTATGCAAACTCAGGATCTAAAAGAATACAATCAAACAGGTCGACTCTGTCTTCTAGATACAAGACAGGATATAGAACTATGTCAAGCTAGTCAACCCAGTTTGTTGTAGGGTTGTAGTTTTATGGACTGCAAAATTATGAAAAATAATACTAAAAATAAAAGACTGAAATGATAGAGTTAAAATGAATCTTGGTGGGTTTGAAGATACTTAGATTTTAAAATTTTACGTTGTGATGCTCAAGTGTTGATTCAAATATTTTGCAAACAAATTTGATTGGCTTGATGGAGTTTGCAGAACCTATGCGCTAAAAAATAATTTGTGAACAAAGTCGATTAGATCAACTATTTCTAGAAACCTGTATGTTGAAAAATAAGAACTACAAATAGAGTTGACTGATTCGACTATGTATGCAATCTTGTAACTAAAGAAGAAAACTATGCCAAGCTGATCAATCTAGTCACATGTATTTGGAAAATACCCACACAGACAAAACATTGTCATTTTGGTGTTACTGTATGTTAAACTTGAAAACAGACTGTTAGAACTATATCGATAGTTTTAATATAATAATACAAAAATATAAATGTGTAATATGATGATAAAATGAATGTATGAAAAAAACTACAAGGGTTTGATTCAATTCAGGTTCACTAGAATGTATACAAAGAAAAATACAACTGACCTCTTAATCAATTCTATCTCGAAGAAGATAAATCTTACTTACACTTCTGATTATTGATACATTAGATATTTAGGGTCATGACCAAGATAGATCTGCAAGACCTAACCAATGGATCTCTTATCACAATAACATCACTAGAGAGAGTTACAAAGCTTCTAGTCAATCAACACCATGTAATAACCCTAGTTAGGTCCTATATTTTCATATTTTCACAAAATAAATGGCAAGTAAATTAAAATCCAATCTAGTGCTCACCAAATCTTGCGGCACAAAGTGTGGGTAATAAACATAAAAAATAAACATGCATAAAGGATCTATACTCAAGTCAATGTATAGAAGATCTTAATGCCTAGGAGAGAAGTACAAATGCTAACCTATCTACTCTTACAGAGGAGGAACAAAGCTAGGAATACTTACCTTTGAAGGCGAACCTGTCGAGCCTCAATCTCTCCCTTGGCCAAGCTGATTTGCAAGAGGTTATTGTGGTATGTAAAGATAACAAGGATAAGTCATCTCTAGGCTACACAACTTCTCTATTTATCCAAAATACTTCTCCACAAGACAAGATCTGTATCTCTTTAAAAAGTATTGAAACCCTAAGATATGCTCCTCAAGTAGAATGGTGTATAAGCAGACACACAATATATATTCTTATTCTTCTCTTCTCTTCTAAATGGTGGAAATAGATGTGTATATATAGCTAGATCTAACCCTAAACCTTTCTAAAAGTTTAGCCAACAAGGTCAACCCAATTTGACTCTATATCGTTATTTGATAAAAACAAGTTAGGTCTCCTCACATGCTTTTAACAATTTGAATAGAAGGTTAGCCTAGGTCGATAGTGTATGTTAAATGTAAAAAAGGTGTTTTAGGCTTAGGTAGGGGCTAAGTAAGGCAGTGAATTGCTTGGAAGAGTGTGTAAGAGAGGAAGCAAGGCTAGATAAATATATAGGAGAAGGTTCTGTAGATAGCAAGTGGTAGTACAGGGAACAACAATCCTGCAAAACACCAATGGTCTACCCATCCCTTTCTTGATGCACCCTTTAAAGTGTGCACTTAGAGAGATTGAAACTCGATGGGTTTATTCAAGAGATAAAGTATCAGTAATTGATAAAGTTTTAAAATATTATGTGTATACAATAATAAGAAAATTAACTGGGAGAGATGGTGTTATAAGGTTAGTGTGTGATATATGAAATGTTTAAGGGAGTATTAGAGTAATATTTGAGAATAAATTATGGATAATGATACAAAAACAATTTAAAATTAGAATTAGTAAGGAATGAGGATGTAGTTAGTAATGAGTGATGAAGTGGTGAATTTTAGATGTATTGTTGGTAGGTTGTATAACTGATTGGGTAGAATGATCCTAAATAAGTGGAGTAACTGACTGTGTAAAATGTTCACAAATATGTGGAGTAATTACTTGAATAAAATGTTCTTGAATTAGTGGAATAATCGTGGAGGTGGTGAGGGTGGAGGAAAAGTCTCTCACTAAACAGGATACTCATATGGAATACCTAAAATTATCACCACTTTATTGCTATGTATATACTTGACACATCTATTCACCGAAGATGGTACTATATAGATGTGTATCCAAGGGCATCCTAAACATGTCAAATACCACTATACTATGTAAAACTAAGAAAAAAGTAAAAACTATTGCAAGGACTAACTTAAGAAGTAATACAATGTGTTACAAGGGGTTATGTCTATGTCAGTTGAATCCTTTGACTATCTTGTTTATATCCGACGAATCCTCATGTGTGCATCTAAGAGTATGAGGAAGTGTCATTGTACAAATGTTTTCGCCTAAACCATTTTATACCATGACACTATGTATACGCTGTGAATCAATGTATGCTCGTACAAATAATGAATTGAAATTAGAGTTATCTTTTACAATTCACTATCATAAAATGTAATTGTAGATTATCATACTGATATGCATGTAAGTGTACCAATAATATTGTCCAATGGGTGTTCATATGTCAATGGAGGAGGATGTGCATTATATGTCATATGCACCTTAGTAGTATCCTTAGTTTATGTTCCCACATGATTTGGAAGTGGATTGAAAAATAGTTTCAACATTACATTCCCATTAGGTTGTGGTGCAGAATCTTCAGTAGGTGTGCTAAGCTTAATAATGTTATCATTAATGAGATCTTGTATCTTATGACTTAACTTTAAACATTTATTTTTAAAATGTCCAACATATTGATGATAATCACAATACACATTATTATCATATCCTCTATGTGTATTCTTACTCATATCAACCTATTTTGGTGGAGTGAGAGATATAAAGTTGCACTCTAGTAACTTTGATAATAAGGTATGAAGAGTTTGAGGTAATCACGAAAACTACCTCCTTTGTCGACTAGATAGGACAAACCGATTAATAGGTTGTGATACTACATTAACTATTGTATTTACTTCATTCTTAGTTTCATTTGATTTGATTTTATAACTTGGTTTACTTTGAAATTTTGAAGTTGAAGGAGTTGTAGCATTAGTCACATATTTGAGTTTGTTCAAAAGGATAAGCTTAACTTATTGATCTCTAACTTATGACATAACTCATCAAATTATTTCAATTTATTAAACATAATAGACTCATTGAGAGGAGCAAGCAAGATTTGCTTGAAAATATATTGTAACTCATTATTTTCCATAGGATTTTTCACCTTAGAAAACATGGCATTATACCAAAACATATAGTCATTGATTATTTCATTGGATCCTTGATTAATTTTTTAAATTTGGGCATAAAACATTTTCTCACTAATATTTTTTTTTTTAAAATGTGTTAGAAAATGCTTGACCAAATGATTGAATGCCTTAATATATTGGAATGGGAGGTCATAGAACCATTTTAAATCATAGTCCTTAAGACTTATTGGAAATAACTTAGTTAATAGTCTGTCATTAGATGCATAATCTAAACATTATACGTGAAAATATCTTAAACGTTTATTTGGATCACTTTTACCATCATAAAATGTAAGCTTAGGAGCAACAAAACCCATAGGTAAATGATAAGCTAATTTTTTTGGGGCTAATAGATTATGAAGGAATGCATGAGAATTTATCGAATGAATAGGTCTAGAAGCATCTTGCTTTAACTACAACACTTTGGCCTACAAAGTTATTAAAATTTATTTGAGTGATTGTGTGGTAGGAAAAGATGATGATGTCATGTTTGTAGTCATTGTATGATGTATATAGGTTTACTATGTAGGAATAGACATAGTAATATGATGGAAACCTTGACTTGCTCCCCCAACTTGGGTGGGCATCACATGTGTAACCAAAGGTGGAGACGTATGAAAAATAACAATAGTAGTGATCTAAACACTTGTGGTGGTATTGATACCTCCAAAAGGTTGATTAATAACATTGAAGGGCTCATGTTTTTGTTCCTCATATGTGAAAACCTTAGCTTGGTGTGCAACTTTAGATTCTATGAATAATTTTTAAGACCATATCCAAATTTTGAAGATTTTGATTAATTTATTTTTGAAAATTAGACAATACTTTAACTTATTCAAGATATACCCCTTTAACGTAATTAGGATGGATTTTATCTTAGTATTCATGATTATCTTGATTAATATGTTCTAAATCAGGTATTGCAACATAATTTTTTATTTATACATATTCATTAATAATTATTACCTCAAAAGAAGAAGAATAAAAATGCACATTCAATGCATTTATTTTAACCATTATAAATGGAAACAAAGGAATCTTATTATGCTCAATATGTGCACCAATTAATCTATTAATTTTGCTTAGAGGGACAAGGGCACTAGCCTTTTTGGGTATCAAAAATGAAATCATGGAAATATGAAAAATAATATGCCCAAAAGATTTATTGTCTTTTGTATAGAGAAATAAAAAATCAGCACTGAAACCTTAAGACAAAAATATGAAACCCTAGAAATAAGGATGAGACCCTAAGGGAAACCTAGGGTTTGGCTATGTTTAGTCTATAAGCATGTTAATTAATATGTTTCACATTATTTTTTTATTAATGTGATTTTATAAGATATTAATTTTAAACTAATTTAGATGATATGTTTTATAAAAATAAACTCAAATCTAAATGTAAAATGTACAATTTGATTTGGCAATCATGCTTGCTATAAATAGAAAATATTTAAGGGAATACGATACTTAGCATTTTATTGTACTGTGTAGGTCTAAGATTGAATGCAAATGACATGAATTTTTTGAAACTGGATTATAAGTCACTCGGATTAGGATCTGAGTCTTTGTATGCACTTGGATAAAATTGTCCAACTTTGAGTGGTACTAATAAAAGTTAGCATTTGAAACATGATGGTTTTGTCTGGGTGAGTTTTGATTCTCTATTTCCACATTGACCATTGTGCTTGCTTTTAAGTCATTATTTATGTGTGATCTTCAGTAGCTATATATGAGTGCAATTCTAGAAATATGTCTCATTCTCTTAGAAAACCTAAGTCTACATTTGACACTAGGTTTTAGTTTGCAAAAGTGGAAATAAGGTGGGTTGAGTTGACCCCAACCATTCTTTGATGAATGGTTGAATGTTGCCTACATATCCAATACTCCAAAGAGAGAAGTCAAATTGCATGTATTTCTCCACGTCAGGTGTATGTGTGCAAGATTGCTTCTTTAATGAATGCAACTTATGATCTAGATTTCGATACTTGTAAAATGAAAAATTTATCTTGGCTTTCATGTGATTCAGACTTGGTTAAGACATACTGTGACTGATCATTCAATTGGAAATAATAGGGAGGTCCCTTCGAATGTGCAAATGTGTATAATCAGCTTTCTTGACAAACTTTATATAAGAATATGATTAAACATATTATCTATTTATATGGGAGTATTTAGATACTTTCTCATGCCACTGACATCTGAAATGTACTAATTGACCCATAAGAAGGATTTGAATTTGAAAAATGACCGTTGCTTGGCACATGATGAGTCTGTTAGATTTATAAAAATCTAGAATTCTAGAATAGGTCATGTTTGAGGGTTGTTTTAGAAGGCATGAATACTAATTTTATGATCTAGACATAATATTCATATGATTTTGAAAAAATTAGACACAAACTAAGGAATTATTGTAGGTAATTGATAACAAATCAGGAAGGTCAAACCCATAAAAAGCATGTGGATATGAGAGAAGGGAAAATAAGAGCCATATGTGTACATACAAGTCATGTAAAGTGAAGGTAGGTGAAAACTAACATTTCAAGTATCCAATACTATATTTTAGCGTCTACACATTAACAGAAAAAAATCACCTTCGTAGTCTTGAAGATGTCCATTTCAGTGTCCCATTGGAAGGAAACCTTTAGCATGTAATATGATAAAGACTTGGATCCCAATGAGACTTGGAAGTCATTTTTCAGTGCCATGAAGGACCAATAGTATCCAATCAAACATTATGAGGATGAATATATTAATTTCTATTAGATGTGCCAATATAGAGAAATCGGTACAAGACTACACCAATGAGATCCATGACTACATTGCGCATCGGTGCAAGGACTTGGAGAAGTAACATAAGGTGTTGAATTACATCGAAAAACTCTCACATTATGTTCACAAAAAGATGGATTTATTTACCGTTGACATATTAGGTGAAGCTTACTACAACATCACCAAGATTAAAAACAAGGTAAATATGAAGTAGAAGTTCTCCTATTCATCTAGTGTCACATGCAAAGACCAACACACACATGACATACTGTATAACCTTTCCATGTAGAATCAGAACATTCTATGCAAGGGAGAGTGGTTTGAGAAGGCTTGACAACACCAAAATAAGATAATGTATTCTTCACCAAACAAAGTTAAAAATAACCAAGGTGACAAGTGGTGTCATACACACCACACAAGTTCACACAAAAAAATTAAATGTCATGCTAAAAAAAAATTTATCGTGTAATTTACATTAATTCCTGCACATGCACAAGACACTGAACCAGATGCAACTTAACTGAGTACTAGAAACCACTACCATAGATACCTCTGAGGAACAATAACACCTTTTCCACAAAAATATGGAAATGTCTTTAAAGAGTCAAAATGTCTTCCAACACATTATGTGGTAAGACATCAAATAGATTTGGTTTATGGTTACCCTCTTTTGAATAGTCCATTGTACCATAGGTCCATTTGGTAGAATGAAAAAGTCTAATGCCTGATCAAATATTCTTGATCAAGGCAAGACCAAGCCAAACTCTTATCCTTATGGAAGTTGGATAGTCCTTGCATGAAATAAATATAAAACACATGGTGTTTTTGAATCGATTATCACATGCTCAACAAGATAAAAATGAATAATCGACGCTCATTTTTGCACATTGATGACCTTATGGACCAACTCTGAGGTGAAAAATACTTCATCAAGATGAACATGAAGTCAATGTATCATCAAACACCTGTCAATCATAAATATGTTTGGAATAAATCATCCCAAACAATGGATATATTGTATAAGTGGTTGGTTATGCCTTTTGGTTTGACCAATGCACCAACACAAATAATGCATTTGATGGATGAGTTACTTAGGCCCTTCTCTAACTCCTACATCATTGGGTGGATGCATGGTAATGGGGGACAAAAGGAGGGGCTTAAAGTGCCACTTTTTTCTTTTCTTCTAAAAATATAAATACCTAAACTTGGAGAGACTTTTAGAAAAAGTTGGACAAATAATTTTATGATAACATAATAAGATGAATGGTGGCATTTTGAATATATATATATATATATATATATATATATATATATATATATATATATATATATATATATATATATATATATATATATATATATATATATATATATATTGACAATGATGTAGTAATTGTTTGTGACAAATTAACTAGATTGCATATGTACAAACATTTTTTTTGGAGTAAACGAATGAATTCTTATAGGAATTTGCATATATGGATAGATGAAATGTTGAAAATTGTTGATAATATATTTTTTTTCATTTTTTATAAATATATGTTCTAATAATAATTTTAGAAGTTAATAAATTTGGAACAATAAATACCTAAATTATAATGAGGTATGTTAAGTACAAATTAAGAAATAATGATTTAACATTAAAAAAATTAGATATTAAAAAACTACATTCTCCCACTTACAAACTTATACTATATATATATTTAAAATCAAAAGTGTCTATGAAGACGAAAAACATTTAATCTAGCGAAAGTCATGTTGGTTGGTCTATGACAGTTTTTTGGATTAGGTTTGAATTCTCCAAGCCTAAAACCAAGACAATTTTGGAGGGAAACTTGTGAAGATGAAATTTATAGGTATTAGAAGGGTGTATTATATTTATAAATGGGCCCTTTACAATAGGGTATGCATTCTTTACAAAAGGGCATACACTCTTTATAAATGGTGTACACAATTCTGTAAAGGGCATACACCCTTATTAGAATGATAATTGCACTTAAATCTATAGTATTGTTGTTAACTAATGTTATAAAGGGCATGCATGCTATTTAAAAGGGTGCACACCCTTTGCAGTTCCTTAAAAAAATCATAAAACTCTTATCTCCACGATTTTAACCCTACCATTTCACATTTTACAAGATTTGAAATGGTTTTTATTGTTGATAGTGTGCAAATTCTTCATTTACTTTTTCTTAATTAGTATCAACTCATCAATTTGTGTTCTATTTTTATCCTACATGGAATTAAAAGTGTAAAGATAGATTAAGGGGTCCGGTAATTGCTAGAAAAGACTGATTAAGGAGATAACAAATGAATAAATCAAAGTCAAGAGAAATGAAAAAAAAGACAAGCAAATAGAAGAGCATACATAAGAGCTTCTAGAAAAGTTGGGGGTACTTCTTCTGCACCAAGTAATATTTCAATTGAAAATGACATGCTCAATTGCATGAAATTTAATTTAGATACATCTTCAAGTCAAATAAGATTTAATCAATCCTTCTTGAATGATGAAACTAAATAGGTTGATCATGTAACTAATGAATTTATATTAAGTGACATGAAACATATGGGAAAACATGTAATATAATGAAACATTTATCCATAATTAAGTTTTTGAGCATGATGATAGTGAATGACACATAATGATCTCAATTGATCTCTATCCAAATGAAGAGGAATATACTTTGCCTATAGAGTCTAATGTTAACATAGGCTTGAGTATCCCTTCTATGGTTGAAGTGTTAACACCATTGAATTTAAGAAATAATGTAACTTATGTGCCCATACCTCCAAGGATATTCTAAAAAACACCAATTTATTTGATTGAAATAGATGAGAAAATAATAGAACTTATGCAAGGTACAATTCAAATTGTAGAGTTAAATGCCAAACTCAAATTGTATGGAATTATGCATTTGAGAAGAAATGTCATACAAAACAATGCCAATTATTTGTTCAATTGATGAAAATGCAAAAATGTGTTGTGTGAGACATAAGTTAGGGTTAAGAACAAACAACCTAAATGGAAGAAGTAATGCAATAGTAAGTAATATAAGTAATGGATATAATGCAATAGGTAAGAAAAATCGAACAAAGATAGTAATCTAGTAAGACAAGTAACAATAGAGTCTATAATGAGCAAGACAATATGTAGAAGTCAATTTTTTAGTCAAATAAGTACAAACCTAAACTTAAATAAGAAAATTGTAATAAAATATGCATGAATAAGAACAAAACTTGATGACCTTTTGCTCAGAGATTATTAAGCATTTAATGATAGAGTTTGACAAAAAGATAAGACATTAGTTGAATGAACAAAACATTTGATTGAAATTTTATGGCATGACAACACAAGGGTCTCACCTAATATACAAGATGTTAAAATAAGAAAATGTTCAAAAATTTGTGATCCATATGTGAAACACTTCTTGGACATGAGTCGAATATAATTCTATAAGAAGTTTCTAAAAAACTTTAATAGATAATTGGTAATTAGTCAAAGGTCTTTTGAAATGTGTAAGAATTTCTATGTTAAAATCAACTAAACATGAATTACGTGGTGTTGTATGATCCACGTTGAATTTTATATGAATTTTAATATTTTTTTGCCATGTACGTTGTATTTTACATACCAAAGTGATTATGCAAGAATGTATGGTTGCTTTTCCACCTAAAATGTCAAGAGAGTTAATCCCAAGTATTTTGTATCAAAGACCTCAGGGGAAGTTCTTTTTTGCTAAAGAATGTTTAGATGGAATATGAAACATTTGTGGTGGCTTGTCACATTTGACTAGTTGCATACACAAGGAAATTTCATATGAATTTGGAAAACAACTAGTTGATTTAAGAAGTACAAATATTTAAAGTATGTTTTAAAAGATGGAAAATAGTCATCAAGATGTGAGGTGGTTAAAACTTAAGAATCTGCATCTGATTTCATGGTTGAATTCAAGAATAATATTATTTACAAATATATAAGACACACACAACAAGAAAAATTGTTAGATGATCAATTTAAGTTATGCAATAACAACTTACCACTCGAGATCATTTTTTCAATTGTGGAATTTGTTGAAAACTACACACTACAACCAAAAAATGAGTTTCAATCCTAATACTATAATTCAATTCAAGTTGAAATTTTTGTGCATATTACATTTAAACACTCACTTGATAGCATAGAGGATAGTAGATATATTTTGAGGGAGCACCGATTTTACATGAGAGATGATATATTGTATTCTCCAGAGTCCATCCAAGATTGTTTTGAGATATGTTATAGAAATATAAATGCAAGAGAAAGCATATTCAATACACACTACATTTGGTTAGATAATTTAATAATTCTTGGATGTTTTACTGGTTGAGGAGGACCCATAAGAAGAGTGGGGTACAACATTTATGGGGTTTATTTTAGGTTAGGCATGGGAAATAGGAGCATGATGGTGCATGTGCATGTGTAAAAAGGGTCCTAAAAAATGAATAAAAAGTACAAAGGTGATGCCAATTTGATTGATGTTGCAAGGTTTGTGGCTTGATTTATTGAAACAATTTATTAAGGATCAGTTAAATATTCTTATGTAAGAATATTCTTTTGATTAATGGAAGAATAAAATAAGAAAATGTATGAAGATTTCAGTATAGTACTAGGATCGAATGATTTCCACTCATTTTGAAGCTCAAATTCTAGTTCATGGAATATTTATATTATGAACATGACATTCTTTTGTTTAGGCTATATAGAATTTGATTGAAATGAATGTGGGTCAAAATAATGGGTTAAAGAATGGTGTTGTAGACCCATAAGGCCTATGAAGACTAGTCATTCATTACAACCACTAGGGGATCATGTAATGACATCAACAATTAAATTTTACCACATCTTATGCAACCAAGTATAATTTATTTATAGTATAAATTTAACTTTAAACATTAGTGATAATTTAATTTTTTTCATACATGTCCTTGAAAAATGATTACACTTTTAATTTAGGGCATGTTTTCATATAAATTGCCCCTGAATACAATGACGAGGAATAGACTACTACTTGTCTCATTGTGTAGAGGTAATAGTAACCACAACTGTCATGGATGGGGAGAACCTAGTTTATCCTAGTGGATCTATGGTAGTTATAAAATCCTGGATTCAAATATATTTTCATAAAAAATTAAAGCAATGAGTATTTGAAGACTTTGAATTGAATAAGGTTATACTTCACTTTTCAAATTTGCTTATCATTAAAAATATAATGTGATCAAATTTAATGGAGAGCCTCATAAAAAATGTTTGTGGAAAGTTCATTAAATCGAGTATGAAGTAATTCCTAAAACACTTAAAAACACAAATGATCTTGAAGGTATGTTGGATTGACTTGGTAAGGTTAGTATTCAATGCAGGTTAAATTTTGAGTTAGTAAGGTTAGTACTTGATTTTGTGTATTTTATTTTAGAAATATTTTATCATTATGTATTTATTTTTGTTTGAAATCATTACTAACATGTTTTAATGTATGTTAGTGGTACCAGATGATCTTTCACCTTCACATGGTTGGTGTTGTGACTAGATAACATTATATTTTGAAACAAAGAAAAACATAAAATAAAATATATGCTATGGTTTGAAAAATATTATGGGATGTGTAGAATACTCTTGAGAAAATGACTACCCAAAGTTCGTACTATTTTTCCCCTCATGGTTTACGTGCAATGACTATCCAAAGTTCATATTGTTTTTTCCATTAAGAACACCAAGTTTATCTTAAGGGATGCATCCAATCATATGTAAGGTTCAAGTTCATGGGCTTATTAAGGGTGAAAAAAGGCTATTATTGCATTAGGCTCATTCAGACATGACTGCGAAGCTGATTCATTGATTGGATTCACAGTTTAAAAGTTGTACATTATATTGACCAATTTTTGCACACTAAAGCAAATTTTGACTACGAGAGAAAATATGTAATCAATTTTCCTTGTTGTAAGTGGAATAAAATCCTTTGGAATATGCTTAGAGGACTTTGACGTGTAGTTGCGTGAGCTTACAGTTCATCTCTACCCCTCACAATTTTTTTATAACTATGCAAATTTTGTACTATTTCTCCCTTAAGAATGACAAGTTTATCTTAAGGGATGTGTCTAACTACGTGTAAGTTTTGAGTGTAGAAGCTGACAGAGAGAAGAGTGTTTTACTTCAAAAATTTCATCATATAATTTTTAAATACACCAATAATAAACTTTTTAAATTGACCATTTCAAATGTTGTTTGTTGGTCTTGTGGTATGTTCTGTGCTTGTTCAAAATACTCTGATAGTTGTTCGCCTTAACTTTGAGATGATTCATTGGCAAAAATTGGGTTTTTGAAATTATCTGAGTAGATTTTGGCAAGATAGAACTACAAGGGAAATCAAAAGATGAATAAATCATTTATTTGAGGCAAAGATGTCCAAGAAATCATTGTAAGTTAAAAAATGAAGTTTTAATGGCATTCAACAATCATAGTACAATAATGGCTCTTTTCTAGAATATTTAAAAACATCATTGAATCATTATTGAAAAAGTGGAGTTTTTTAAAACATTGTAGTAATGTGAAACTCGTAGAATTCCCTATAATGGATATTTTTACGAAGTTTTCAACAAGATTTGCAAGTGGATATTTTTGCACACTTTGTAATGGTACAAAAACTGTAAATTTTTCCTTAGTGGAAATGCTTAAGGAATTTTATTCATACTTATAAGTGAAGTCTTTTGAATGATTTGCAAGTGGACATTTTAGAAGACTTTTCAGTAGTGTGAAACAAGTAAAATTATCCACAATGGAGATTTTTACAAAGATTTCCTGGGACTTTTCAAGTGGAAGTTTCAAGTTGCAATTCCATAGTGTAAACTCGTCATGATTTCTCATAACAATATTTTTGGTGGAGTTTTTGGATCAATTTTCATGTGAAGATTTTAAAATGCATTTCCATAGTACGAAATTTGTAAAAAAAATTGTAGTAGAGATTTTAACAAAGTTTTCAACAAAATTTTCAAATGAAGTTTTAAAGGTAAAATTCTGCAATATGAAACTTGTATAATTTTCCACAACATGATTAAATTCAAAAGTAAAAGAAAAAGCATTCTTGCATAAAGTGTGATGTCTATTTTAGCCATATACAAAAGCTAATATTAAAATTAAAATTAGATTAAATAAAAAAAATGAGTTTTATTTCAACGTCATGTTGAAGTGAAGAAAGAATAAAAATTAAAAAAGGTTTTATTGTTTTATGTTTTTCTTTTCTTCCAATGCCATTTAGAGACAAAAGTTTTCAAATTACAAAATATGCCATGCAAGAGGTGGGCACCGTTATTCTTTTCCAAAGCACCATTCTTCATCCAGTTGGGATGCCATACATAAAAAATCATCATTTTGTGATAATTTTCAAATGTTTATGAGGTAGAACGCGTCCATTTTCAGGCATGACATCTCCAAGATTATAGAAGATACCTAAAACCATGCCAAATTCATAATTTAGTTTTTAAAAGGCCAAAGAATGCATGTTTCAGCTATAATAAAGGCGATAAAAGAGTTTAGACTGCATATACTGCCCTTGGGCACCATTTTTAACATCTTGGAAGGACAAATAACAAGTTTTTGAAGCTCCAAATCTATCTTGTTCAATTCCTACACCATTTCAAGCTTTAAAAATTCATTTCTAGTCAAGTTTTGAATTACATGAAGGTATAGAGAAATTATATAACTCGTTTTTAGATGTTCATATCCAAGATTAACTCCATTTTTAGGCTACTAAAGTAAAAAACATCATCTGGGTAATTGTTTAAAAAAGAAAAAAATATTTATTTGGGCAAGAATAACACGAAAATAATTGTTTACAATTGTGGGGTACTTGTTCAAAGTTGCAAAGTTCATCAAATTTCATATCAGTGATCATAGCTTGTCAAATTTCATATCAGTAATATAGTGACAATTTTTTTAGGAGATCTCCCCTTTCAAATTGGTGTAAAATCTATTTTTATCTTTCCAATTATTTTTTTACATTGTTTTGAAGTTTAAAATTTTAATAAATATTTGTAAACAGTGTATTTGGAGACTCAGACTCGATATGTTGGTCTAAATTTGTTATTTTTAATTTCTCTTTCTGCCTATGTGTTCAGTCACATCCAATAAGATGAAAGACAAATTTTCAAGGCACCCTTGGCCTTGGAGTTAGATTTCTAAAATATCACTGATACTAAACTTGGTCAAGTCAACATAAAATTTCTCATTGAACGTTCCAAATTCAAAGGAACAACATTATTTGTAAAATGAATATATGACAACGGCCTACCTCAAGTAGCAGTGTTTCCTATTTTTTTGCAGTGTTCAGTAGCTTGTGTTAACATGTGAAGAACACTATGATTATAAAAGGTGTGGATGGTTTGATGCAAATAATGAACATATTCTTTGGTTGATGCCTGAGTACATTCAAGATATGCTAGGTATTCCTAAATATGAAGAGGATTTTGAGGTCTCATTTGAATCCGATCAAAAAAATTGGGACAAAGATCTGGCTAAATGTTTGAAATTTATGAACAAACATTGGATGCATAACATGTGATCCAATGTGAACATACTTCCAAAGACTCTTCTAATAAGTGGTTTCTATGATGAAGTGAATGACATCATTACTCTTCTCAACAGGGTATTTGGGCTTCAATCTGCTCGCTTCTTTCAACAGTGGATGCACAAGTTAATATGTATCATCCTTGATGGTAATCAATTAATTGATTGGTCATATCTCATTAGTAATGCCATACTAAAGCAACCTATTGAAGTGAGATAAATTGGTCATTTATATAATACCTCATACTTAGTTTACAATGTGGAAAAAGGAAAATCTTCCCAAGGTTAGAAACTAGAGGAAATATGGCTCCTACACAAAATAGAGTATATAGCTTCTGCCCTCACTTGGAGATCAAGGCTAGTGCAAAACACTTTAGATGCGCAAATGATGATTTCTTATTCCATGTGATTAGGATGTTGGAGAATGACTTCAACTAGTGACTGTCAATTGAAGCAAAAAAAAAAAAACAATTGTTGAGTGGGGTAGCTCATTCATTCAATTTCGTCCTTCTCATATATCAGGGTATGTAGCTTCAATGGTGTCCCTTATAAACTTCCAAAGTATGTAAGTGACAAATGGGTTTGATGGAGCTTTGCTGACAACTAGTTAATGTCCATGGTTTTTTGGCAAAAAAAACATAGGTTTGGAGTATGCTTCCTTATTTTAATATGGAAATACAAATGTCTTTCATTGAATATCACAAGAGCAATGGATTAATTATAGGATCTTACAATTTATCTCTACTCCTCACGATTTGCCTACAACAATTACACAAAGTTTGTATTGTTTTTAATATTAAGAATGACAAGTTTATCTTAAGGAATGTGTTTGGTTGTGTTCAAGTTTCAAGTGTAGGGGTTGATGAAGGGAAAATGAAGACCATTATTTTGTTTATAGTCCCACCTAGGAATGACTTTGAAGCCGGTTTGTTGATTGGGATTGCGAATCAAAAGTTGTGAATTGCACTTACCAAATTTTTCTCCATAAATAAAGTTTTGGGTGAAACAGAAAATGTGTCGCCATTTATTCCTCATGGTGAGATAAATAGAATCCTCATGGATATGCTTATATGACTCCATCTTAAAATTGTAGGAGCTTACAGTTTGTCTCTACCCTTCATGGTTACCCTACAATGGTTGCTCAAAGTTCATATTATTTTTCCTCTTAAAAATGACAAGTTTCTATTAATGGATGCGTCTACCCACATGAATATTTTAAGTACGAGGGTCAATTGAGGATGGATGAAGGTAATTTCTATATTTATATGCCCATCTAAGTATGACCCCAAATTCAATTCATCGATTGGGCATGCAATTCAAAAGTTCTGTTATATTGACCAAATTTTGCTTCCTAAAGAATGTTTAGAATGGGAAAGAATATTTCCACCATTTCTTCCTTGTCATGAGTGGAAGAGAATCCTTTATGGGATGATTAGAGGAATCCTACATGCAATTTAAGGAGTTTACAGTTCATTTCTATCCCTCATGGTTTGCTTGTAATCGTTGCCTAAAGTTTGTACTATTTTTCACCTTAAGAACAAGTATCTCTTAAAAGATGTGTCCAACTGCATTAAATTTTTGAGTGTGGGATCCAGTGGAGGGTAGAAGAAGGCTATTTTTTTATGGTCCATCTAGACATGATTGGAAAGTCAGTTTATTACTTATGCACACGGCTCAGAACTTATGTGTTATATTGAAAAAAATCACTCCTTAAAGCAAGTTTTGCTTACGAGACAAAATGTGATGCCATTTCTTTCTCATCACGAATGGATATAATCCTCTAGGGGATGCTTAGAGTAATACCTTGTGCAACTATAAGAGTTTACAATATGTCTTTGTCTCTCATGGATTGCTTACAACATATGTAAGAAAACCATATTGTTTCTCTCTTAAGAATGATAAGTTTTTTTAAGGGATGCATCCAACCACGTGTAAGTTTCAAGTGAAAGCTTTGACATAAGGTGAACATAGGCCATTATTGTAATTATAGGCCCATCTGAGTGTGAATGTGAAACAGGTTCATTGATTGGGCATGCAATTCAAAATTTGTGCATTATATTGACCAACTTTTGCTCCCTTAATCAATTTTTGACTATGAGAAAAAATGTGCAACTATTTCTTCCTCATCACAAGTGGAATATAATTATCATATTAATACTTATAGGACTCTAGCATGCTAATTCATGAGTATAGAGTTAATCTTTACCCCTCACGGTTCTCTTGAAATGACTTTCCAAATTCATATTTTTCCTTTAAAAATGTCAAGTTTATTTTCAAGTTTGAGGCTGAAGGAGGGAACATGAATCTCATTATTGTACTTATAAGCCCATTCAAGTGTGACAACGAATTCAGTTTGTCAATTAGCATGTGGTTCAAAATTTATACATTAAACTAACAAAATTTTACTCATTAAAACAAGTTTTAGCTGCGAGATAAATTGTGTCACCATTTCTTCCTCTTCAAGACTGTAATATAATCTTATGGGGGATAAATAGAGAACTTCGCCATGCAATCGAAAGAACATACAATTCATCTCTTGCCCCCATGGATTTATTGCAATGGCTGCATAAAGTTCATATTGATTTTTCCCTTAAAAATGATAAGTTTCTCTTAAGGGATGCATTTGGCCCCGTTTAAATTTTGAGTGCATGGGCTGATGGAGGGCAAACAAAGGCCATTATTGATATTATACACCCATTTTTGGTAGTAGAATTTGGTTTATAAAATCATAGAGTGTAGATGTATGACAAGTGTGCAAGGTATGTGTGTGTATTTGGCCTATGTATGTATTTCAAAAGACAACAAAATACGAAAATATTCCTTTGAGATAGAAATGGAAAGACAAAATGTGAAGCAACAGAGATTTGGCAATTCTATAAATAGTGATCAATTGTAAGGAAAAAGAGTTCTGAAATATTGAGATTAATATACAAATATGATGATGGGTTTTTTGAATATCTTATTTTACTTGTTTTGTGCATGGCGTATACCTTGTTTTGATTATGACTGTTTAATTACACAACAGGAAATACCTCTCTGTAAAATTAAAATTTGCATTTTTTGAATAAACATGTAATTTCAAATTGAATGAATACTTGTTCTTTATATAAATATGTTTGCATTTTGAACTTGTAGCTTACTTCGTATAGAAACACATATAACATGTGTTGATGGGTTTTCCATGAACTCTGTTAACAATGGTGTGGTAAGCGTGGAACCTTAAAACATGTTGAGATGGTTACCTGGACATAGAGATTTGGATCAATAGATGGATGAGATAATTCACAATTTCACAAAAGAGAAGGCAAAGAGGATAGGAAGCTCTGTGATAGAGGATATAAGTGAACGTATACATGGTGAGATATACGAAATATTATGGTGTGAATTACCTGTGTTTCTAGTTACACGGTTGTCAAAAATTGAATACTATTGCTTCAAGTCGAGAGAAACAAAGCACTTCTAGTGGACTAAGGAAAAGTTAGAAAAAACTATGAAATGTGGACACCGATTGGATGCGTGTAATAGATAATTGGATAAAGACTACCAGTGATGTATATATTATCAAGTTTGACATGCAAGGGTATATCGCATTCGAAGATGTACATGATTTGTTTATAAGAAGTATCTGGAGAAATTTTTGAAACAAGTACCTATCCTACTTAAAATGTTGGTTGCGAAAAAGGACATAGTTCATATTCTAGCTAATATAGAGTAGTTGCTTTGGTTATTAGGGGGGTGTGTGTGATAATTGAATGAACGCTAAAAAACTGAGAAGATAAACTTGAATTTGAAATCAAAAGATGAAAGACATAAAAAAACAAAATAAAAAGTGAATTTTGAGACAAGAGTGAGACCTATAGCAATAAAAAAGATGAAATTAATAACCTTGATATAATTTATTATTAATTTTAACAAAGAAAGATCATAAAGAATATGCATATATTTTTTAAATTTCTACCTGATAAATATTTTGTTTTAATGTCATTTCATGACTTCTCAACCTACCACTACCAATCAAATGAAACCTTATTTGATCACCTCATTATGGCACCTCTCATCCATCATTGGTCCATTCTATTTTACAATGGTGGGCTCCAAGTTTTTAAGGTAAAGTGGATCGTATTTACTCTTTTTAATCAGAAGAGAAGTCAAATTCATATTAAATAGATAATATGACATTTGCTTTTTTATAATTATAATTTTACTGGACATATTTAAGTATAACTTGGTATTAAAATTTAAACATTTATAAAAGAAAGTGATATTTTATTTTAGAATAATAAATCTTAATATATGTATTATAGTTTTTTTATAAAATTAATTTTATAATAATTAATTATTCTAATATTTTGAACTTCTTTACAGATCTTATCATCACCAACCAAAAAAAATAATAAAATAAAATTAATTAATTATTTATTTTTTAAAAACCAATATTTGTCACATTGAACCACAATTACATTAGATATATATATATATATATATATATATATATATATATATATATATATGTCCCTATCAATGTCATTTTATTAATCATGCCTCCACCTAAATATCAATATCAAAGCAAGCAATTATTTAAACGAAATAGTTTACATCACTTCATCTTAAGTAGTTAACGACACACTAATTCATCGTAAGCCTTTGACTTTAGTTTTCGTTGTTTATCTAAAATTGAAGTAACCATCATAAAATAATAATAGAAACAAAAACTAAGCAAGTGGAAAGCGTTTGAATTTGTCTTGTAATAGAATATAAGATATGGAACATCTTGTCCCAATCAACAAACCTAACAAATGATCATGTTTCATAATTCATACAGAAGCAAAGATATTATTGGAGGCAATCATATTCAATGGTTTTCTTGTGTTAAGATTAAATGTTTCATAATTTTTTAATGTACTATTATTTTCATGTTAAATTTATGAAATTAGTTATATCATATATTAAAACTAATATATATTAATATAATAATATATATGAAAAAAATGAAGTGCTAAAAAAAATTAAGAAGATAATGAAACAATCAAGAAACGATTGTGTACAATTCATTTTGCATTGCAAGTCATTGAAGCACAAAACAACATGAGATGGTTAAGTTTCTGATAAGAGAACATACTAATGATTAATGTTTGCTTAGTGTAAAGGTTAATGTAGAAGTTTGAGTCAAACAAATAATCATTTGCATTATAGTGAAGATGCTTAATCAATAATTCTTGACATTAAGTTAAAGAAGGTTGATTATTTGTGCACTCGAACCGTTATTATTTATTTATAAAAATATTGTCCTAATTTTCCACATTAAAATTGGTTACCTATTGTCTTTTAAAGTAGTCTCATATATTCAAGTTTGATCTTTGGTTTTTCTACAGTGTGTGGAGTGTGGTGTTTGTGTGCCAAAACGGTTATGTCAGGTCATTGAGTCACTGATTCTACTAGTTCACCAAAAAAAGTAATCTCATATAATATAAAATTACCTTATAAGCATAAACAAAATGCCCAACATCATAAACCTAAAAAATGACATTCTTTTAAATGAATGGGAGAGTACCAAGCTCTAAACATCTGCTTCACTTGTGTGATGTGAACTCAACATATGACTCACCCCCTATGAACTCATATCCCGTGCTTATATTTGTGTAATAAAAAAAAGATAAATTTGACATTTGGATGTTGAATGAACATTTCTTACTGATGCTTGGATAAAATAAATGTGTTCATGATTTCTAATAAGAGAATGTGAACATAATAACATGTTCAAAACCATGACTTTGATATAAAACTATATAATCTAATAACAACCTACATATACTGAATAATGATGATCGACATGCATGCCAAATTATTTACCATATGGATGAAAATAATGACAATTGCTTGGAATAATTTCTATCATCTTTGATGTTGGAGCATCAAAGGGTTCATGCAATCTTGCATTAATAAAAAATAGAGTGGCATGTGTTTGTGAGTTTATCGTCTTTAGCATGATGAAGATGATCTAATGGAATATCAATACTCCTAAACTTTAGCAACATTAAGTACATTATATAATGATTAGTTTAAAATAGCTACATGGCTACAATCAAGTTGGTTGAGTCTCTCAACTATTGGTACAACCTGGGATGTCATTGCATGCATTAAAGGGCTAAAACAAATAGGTTGTGGGGCAAAGGCTAAAATGGAATCATGATCCTCCATAAAACTAAATATAATTTCATATTTAGATTCCTATTGAAGATTAGTGAAATTTAAAAAAGCTCTTCTCAATCTGAGTTCATAAGCTCAAGTTATGGCAACTGAAAGTTTGTGGTTTTTCACAATAACAAAATCGTTAGTCTATATATCATGGCAGTTTCAAAACCATCAGTTAGTAGTTTTTTAACCAGTGACATTTTTTCCTGTAAACAGGAGTGGTTTCATCATGGATGAAGTTAAAATAAAAATAATGGCCCAAAAATATGAAGAGACGGATCTAAATCATTTCTAAGGGGCTAAGGAAGGTGAAAAGAGAAGGTAGAAGGCAAAAAAATGTTAGGAAAGTCACAAAATTGGGAAGAGGAGTGAGTTACATCACTCAAGGGAGTTATAAGCGAGAAAAAAAGAACTCTAAGAAAGAAAAAAGGAGTTGAAAGTGAACCAGTCTATGAGAGACTATGTATGCAAGTTCTTCTTCATGTTTATGTTTCAATAACCCTGTAGAGGCATGAGCATGTGTTTGAGTATGATAATGAGTGAGTGTGAATTCAATTGTAATGTTTTTGAGATGAATTCAATGAAGTCATATTTTTGAATCATGTCAAGTCTAATAGTGTGCTCGAGTGAGGCCATGGGTGAGTGGTGTAACCATGCAACAAACAAGTAAAGGTAGTCCTTAAGTAAACCCCCTCTCTTGTGATTGCATAAATTGGTATTAGATAAAGGTCTTTCCTTAATGGGTTGAGTTTTTAAAGCTCTTGTATGAGTCAACCTTAGGTTGTTTAATATAAGTCTACTTGATTTTTTTGCATGTTGTGAATTATAAGCTTGCATAAGTAAGATAATAAGTTTTTTGAAGGTGTGATAGAATCCATGCAAGCTGGGAGGATGTGAGAGAGGCTCTTGTTTGAGTCTAATGTAGGTTGTGAAAGATAAGTCTTATTATTGAAGAGGATATGGCACACAAAGGGAGAAGATCACTAGAGATAGAAGATCTGGATAAGATGTTGAAGGGAGTCCAAACAAGATTAGACATGATGTAAGATGCACAAAGTGAATATGTTGTAGTTTTAAGTGAAGAAGAAAAAATGTTGGAGATGTTGTTATCCATACAAGTAAAGCTATAAATCTTGGAAAGAGGACAAACTAGAAAGGAAAAGAGACCATTAGAGTTCAAGACAAATGAAATAGGTAAGCCCACTAGTAATATTTAGTTTTGTGGTAAAGAGAACCCAAATGATCTCATGAATTGGATAGTTGAGTTAAAGATGTTGTTTGAGTAGGATAATATTGAAGACTCCATGAGGGTAAAGGTTTCAAGTAAAAGACTATGTGGATTTGTAGCTAAGTATTGGAGAGTTATCCAACATAGGAGACAAGGAAAAGGAAAGAAGAAGGTGATAAGTTGGAAACATATGGTTTCGAAGATGATGGATCATGTTTTGCACCCAATAATGCAAGAAGATTGGTTGAATAAGCCTCATTTGTTGAGGCTTGAGAGAGAAGAGAAGAAGAAGAAGAAGAAGATTTCGATGAAAGACAATATGAGAGGTAAGTTTCTATATGAGTAGCTCAAGTCTACTTTGATAAGTAGCAAGGATAAGGATGTGATTGAGAAGAATAAGGTTGACTTGAAAGACAACAAGAGAGTTAGGTTTCTATGTGAGGAGCCTAAATTTGGTTCTAATAAAAATGAGGAGGAAGAAGCTTGTGAGCATCCCATAGGGTAAAGAGTCCTCATGAAGGAGGATATAGATGTGATAGTTGTTGAGCCAAAAGGAGACCCATTGTTTTATGATAGGAAGAAGTTTGTGGTATCCCACAAGTGCAAAGATTCATAATTTTTCTTGGTGAATGAAGACATTGTATTTGTCTTATCTATTTTGGATGGTAGAAGGGTTGAGGGCAACCAAATAAATTTGCATATTTCAGTGAAGGACACAATAGAGGTGAAAACAGATAGCATCCATGAGGATTTTTAGGTTTCCATGAATGATACAATGGAGATAGATGTAGTGCAACCTAATACACATAATAAGATTATGGTCGAAGGACATCCATTTCAAGGGAAACAAATAGAAATAAGAATGAGGATAGGATAACCATGGATTTTTTTGAGAACACGCCCTTGGTAGTCCATCATGTGCGTGGAAGCCATGAGAAGCATTCGAGCAATGGGGAAGAGTTGAACAACATGTCTATAAGGCATGATGAAGAGATTGAAGTGTTTGTGCAAACTCTTGATTCCCTTAATGTGTTTGCTTAATGTGCAAGTCCAACTATGGAAAAGATGGTAAAGAATAGGGAAAAGTGTGGTTCGGTCCAACATGCTCATTTTTATGAGAAGCAAAGAAAATAGTGGAACAAGAGGATAGTATAGCAATGTTGGTTGAAAATATAATTAGTAATAATATATCAATGATTGCCTTCAAGTCCTTATGGAGATAAGAGAGAGAGTAAGAAAGTGAAGGTAGAATAATGTTCTCAAGAGAATATACAAGTGGAAGCTCATTTATATTAGTTGGAGGTGGGAGTGAATACTCTCACATGGTCAAGTGAAAGCAATTGTCAAGAAGAAGAAAACCTTCTCAATATGAAAATGGTGTATAGAGAAGGATATGCATCAAAACTCAAGCTTGAGATATGGATAGATAGTGGAAATGTGTTTGGAAAATTTAAGAACTTGGTGGTAGAGGTTGGTCCAAAGATCATTTGGACAATAAGAGATGAAAAATGTCACTCATGTGGCATAGAGGCAAGAAAGGATATTGATATGGTGGACTTCTTCCTACCAAGATGAATGAATAATGAAGGTGGTGTTATATATGTGGGAGAATCCAACGTAGGTGTTGGATAAGAGACTCTTCTGAGTTAAGGCATGCATTATTCTCATATGGACAAGGAAAGTGCAAGATTATTTGCATATGACATGGTTGTGGTGAAGGAATGAGATCACAATCAACCTTGATATGATATAAAGAAGATGAGAATGAAATAAAGCAAGGATGAGATGGACCAACTAAGTTTGTTATTAGCCCAAGCATGTAGAGGATAAGATGATGTTATAGTAGAGGTGGAGGAATTGTTTGACATAGTAACGAGGACACCAAAATATGAGGAGGTAAAGACTATCCTATAGGTATTATTAGAGGATATGGGTGATCATTTGGATACCCTGATGTATGTTGAGTCTACTATGGTAGTATTGGATATGAGAGAAGAGTTAAGCCTAGATGGATGTGATTGGTTCAAAGCCAATAAAGGCTAGAGTATCTATGATGGTGAAGGAATTTGGTGGTGGAAGTTGGATGAAGGTGGGTTTCATCTCACGAGTATATGGAGAGAGAATAAGATAATTATTTGGTGGAGGTGATCGGGCTATGGTGGGTCCAATACCACAAAGGAGAAAAGGAAGAGTAGAGGTAAGAAGAGAAAAAAGGATTTGAAGGCATCAAGGTGTTGGAAGTGGAAGAAAAGGCAAAACACCAGTTGAAGTACTCGGTATGTTGGAAGGGAATCCCATGACCATTACGCTTCATGGTAAAAAGAGTGATTCTACCACTTATAACATCCAATTGATTAGGATTTCACCTTTTAAAAACCTCAAGGGTATGATGTAGGATCATCAAAGGGTTCATGAAATCTTGGATCAACCAAAAATAATGTGGTATGTGTTCACATAGTCTAGTTTGTGTCTTTGTGATCTTTGGCATGATTTAGATGATCCAATCAAATATCAGTACACTTAATCTTATTTATCATCAAGAAAATTATAGAATGATTATTTTTAGATAGATACATGGCTACAATCAAGTTGGTTGAGTCTCTCAGCTATCAGTACAATTTGGGATGCCTTGGAGGGATACAAAAAATAGTTTGTGGTAAAAAGGCTAAAAGGTTATCAAGATTTTCCCTAAACCTAAATCTAAATTCATATTTGTATTCCTCTCAAAGAGTAATGCAATTTCAAAAATAAAATCATCTCAAACCAAGTATGTATGCTTAAGTTATGGCCTCCATAAGTTTACATTTTTTCAAAATAACAAAACTAGTGGTCTGCATATGGTGGAGGTTTTGTAACCAGTGGCGATTTTATCTTCAAAATAGGTGTAGTTTACAAAATTGGTGGTTTGCATATGGTGGATGTTTTGTAACCAATGGTGATTTTATCCTAAAAATAGGTGTAGTTTCATCACAAATAAAGTTAAAACAAAAATAACAGCCTAGAAAGATGAACGAATGGATTTGGAGTATTTCTAAGGGGTTAAGGAAGGTGAAGACACAAGGTAAAAGGCATAGAAATGTTAGGAAATATTCAAAATTAGGAAGAGGAGTGAGTTACATCACTCAAGGGAGTTCTAAGTGAGAAAATGAGAACTCCAAGAAAGAAATAGATCTAAAAATGAACTAGTCCATGAGAGATTGTGTATGCAAGTTCTTATTCATGTTTATGTTTCAATAAGCCTGTAGAGGCATGAGTCTATGTGTGAGTATGAGAATGAGTGAGTGTGCATTCAATTTTAATGTTTTTGATATGATTTCATTAAATTCATTTTGTTCAGTTGTGTCAAGTCTAGTAGTGTGCTCAAGTGTGTTCATAGGTGAGTTTTTAACAATGCAACATAGAGTTAAAGGTAGTCCTTAAGTGGCCCCCCACTTTTGTGCTTGCACCAACACCAATCTTCTTAGGATAGAGGACCTTTTAGACTAGATCTATAGTGACAAATTCTTCACCAAAATTGATCTTAAGTTAACACAAATTTATTATCCCAAAATATACACATGGTTGAATCAATTTCTTGATTAGTTCATTTTGCAAACACCCAAATTTGACACAAGACTCTTATTCTCATTTTATATACCCAATTTGACTCGTTTATAAAACTTGTACATTTTATCCCATTTATAGGATGGCCTTAACCCAAAATGAGTCTATGCTTAGTCCACCATGCCTAAAAAAGCATCCTAATACTCACCCAAAAGGTATCCATTAGTACATCTAACTATTTATCACTTTTTTATTTAAAATGCCTTGAGAATTGAGACCTACTTGTCTCCTGGACAAAATTTTAGCTATATAGGTCATCTTAGAGAGGTTAGTATGCCTATGTGTTGTCCCTTAACTCTTCCCATTTTCATTTTCAAAAGTCAAAAAAGACATTAGTCATTCTCAATCTTCCTATAAATACAAGGTCTTGCAAAGCCATTGGGGATCTATCTAGAATTTAAGAATCAAGAGAGAGAAGAGATAACTTGTCACATCAAGGGTTAATCCTAGATCTAAACTTTTCCATTCAATTTGTGTTTCACAATAATACACACTTGCGACACTTATCCATCTTGGTCTTTCTACACATTCTCTTGTGCTAACAGAGGTTGATTAGTATTCAATAGTTTCATTGATCACTTCAAGGGAAGAGTAAGTTTAAACCTTGCTCAAGATACTCCATCCATACACCACATGGCTACATGGAGATCTGATTATGAGCATGCTGGATACATAACTACAATGTTTCTTTGGTAATTTTTCTAACATCATTATTGGTGTTTTGTTTTGGATTCTACAACCTAGGTCAAATAGAAGATTCAATCATACAACATATTATACCCTACGTATCTATGAATTGAAGATATAATAAGAATCAATAAAATACAAGACATAGACACTAGAAAAATCAAATTGTACAACCCTATTGAGATAATCCTGATGGCACATAGACAAGATCAACAACACATAAACATGATCAACATGTCAGGCTTATTGTGGCCAATCATGTACGAGATAGGATGGTTTATTTGCAGGCATGTCTCAAATCGTAATGTGGGTTTATAAATCTAGGAACAAGTCAAACATACTTAGAATACAGTCTCAAACTTATATAATAATCAAAGTGCATTTATTTTTTGCTTATTTGTCATTTCATTGCATTGATTTAGTTTATGATTGTGACACTTGGACTTGTTTTTATATTTATCCATCTTAAATAATTTTGAATTATGTATGCTTAGATATACTTAATTTACAATTATTTATTCTTATTTTAAGTAAGACCAAAACTAAGTTAACACAATCATAAATGTAATTGACCTTGACTAGTCATTATTGGTCATAATTAACCCTTACTAAAGTAAACATTGGTTCATTTGCTATTAATTTAACCCTTTGCTAATATAAATTGATCATTATTGTCCATTATTTGTTTTAATTTGACTCTTTGCTAATATAAATTGATCATTATTGGCCATTATTTGTTTTTATAAATGAAAGAAAAAATATATAAAGGAATGAAAAATTATATATTTGTTAGACTTCATTGTGAGAAGAACAAATGTTTTTTCAAAAAATAATTTTGATAATGTTTTTCTCTTGTTTAATTGGAGAGTAACATTATTGATATCATATCAAAGGAAGGGTTTATATAATCTAATCTAGAATAAAAATTTCACAAAAATGGGATAAAATTTTAATTAAACTAATGAATAAGAGATTTTTAGATGAAATTGTGTATATTGTCTTTTTATTTGACATGTTTTAAATCATCACACCTGATTCATCATCAAATTTTAAAAATGAAATTAATGAGTAATAGGTTTTTGGGTAAAATTATATAATTTTCCTGATGATGAATCACGAGTGATGATTCTAAATGCGTCAGAGAAAAAAATACACATAATTTCATCCAAAAATCTACTACTCACTCTTATAAACTGTAAAAATATCAAATCTCTTAATTAAACTAGTCTTTAACAATTTACTTCCACATAATTTGAAGTTGTAACTAAAGTCAAGGATATTGATCTATTGAATGAGGGGAGAAGAATAAGGCATCCAAACATATATTCATTATTGTCTCTTCTATCAGCGATTTTAATTTACTGGAAAATTAATTAATTGAAAATTTCTCCATAAATTATACTTTGAAATACATTTTCCTTGCCTTTATTAAGATACTGAAATTAGATCCATTCAAATTTATGACATTTTTTATTTTGAGCTCATGAAGCTTGGGGTTTAAATGCACAACATATATTTATTATATATTTATGTTATTAACTTATCTATTATAAATATTGAAATTAAATTTATTCAAATTTATGATATTTTTTTATTTTGAACTCATGAAACTTAGAGTTCAAATGCACAACATACATTTATTATATATTTATGTTATTAACTTATCTATTAGAAATATGCTATTAGGTGTCATTTAAGTTTTTAATCTCTATCATATTTATATATATTTATTAGTTGTTCACAAATAAACTTAATAATCTAAGGAATACTTTTGTAAAAAGAATCATTCAACCTTATGAATGATTAAGAATCAATAATATCACTTTTGCATATCTTTACAAAGATCTTTCTTACCAAACTCTAAGTTGTGAGTACTAGATTAAAATAAATATAAATAAAAAGATAATAACATTTTATATTAATTATAACTACATCAAACAATATCATTTTGTAAAAGTTATATAAAAAATAATTAATTATTAATTATTTTTTATAAAAAATATTTAAATAAATTTAATCATCATTTTTTATGAATACATATAATTTATATATAAATATAAAAGAATAAGTTTAGCATAGAGGAAATATTGACATTTAAAATTAAAAAGTTTTCAGATTTTTAAATTAAGTATGCTTAATTTTTGTTATATTGTTTTGTATAATTAATTTTATTTATCAAATAAATTTAACTTTTCTATTATTTTGCTTTAATTATATTTATATTGTCTATTATATATATATATATATAAATATATATAATCTCTTAACAATTTTATCAAATATATAAATAATTCTACTTCAAATTTATATTTATATTTATAAATTAAAAATTTACAAAAAAAAAACAAACATGTTTTGTGCTAAATAAACTAAAACCCTCCACTTAAGAGACATGCATCCATCCAAACATTCATGTAAAGAAATTTGACAACATAAACCACATGATCCTTTATTTTATATATATATATATATGGCATATACACATAAAAATGTTTTATTAACTTTAAGAAAATCTCCCTAAACATCACTATAGGTGGGGCCACGTTGATTTTCACCCCCATAAATTCCATGAATAGGAAGTATTTATAATTATAATAAAAAAATAAAAAGCTTTATATTGTTATTGGAATTGAAAGACCATTATCCTTGTATTGTCTACATATTATGAGAAGATTAATTTGAGTATATTTGTTGTAACAATTATGATGGATTGAATTTGTTATTAAAATTGAAAGATTATTATTTTTATATTGTTTTGCATGAGGAGATTAATTTGAACATATTTATTCTAGTAATTATAATAGATTGAATTTGTTTGAATCTTTATAAATAACTTGATAAATTATTTAGGTATTATTATTTATTATTCGAATAAAACTTTGTTAGATTAAATAGTATTCACAGACTTTTTTAATGAAAATGATAGTTAATTGACAGTTTAATATGCAATGACATGATTGATAAAAAATAATATAAAATTAAAATATGTGAAGAAAACAAACTTGTAATAAACTTCTTATATCTAAAAAAATTGTTTATAAAAATGATGATACTCATCTATTAAATTAATATAAATTTTTTGTTCAAATGGATATCTTTATTTTGGATAATGATTAATTTTTCATTGTCTTTAGTTTGGGAGTTCTTAGATTTGTTTTTACTATTTTATCATATGAGAATATTTTTTAAGATTGTGAAGCAATAATTATTATTTTATAAAATTATTTTTACTAAATATTCTGTAATTTAGAAGAAATTATCTTTTGTATTTATATTGTATGAATCTATTATCGAATATTTCATTAACACAAATGCTATATGGCTATGAACAATCCACAAATTAACAAAGATCTATCTTCATTATATTTCTATCTCAACAAGTGAATAATAAAGCTATCGATTTTTTGTTGTATATATATATATATATATATAAATAACACAATTTAACACTTTGATAATGTGATACAAAAGTAAAAATCTTTTTTCAAACTTTCCATGCTATATATTTGTTTTAGTCTAATCATTAAACTTGATTCTCATGAATCACTAATCCACTTTTTGATTGATGACTCTTTTGTAAGTGAAATACGATGGGGGACAATATTTGTCATAGATATTTATATTTAAGTGCTTAAGAAACAATGTAAGAATATTAGTTGAGACCTAAAATCTATTTGCATCCCCCTCATTCATATTGTGATTTGGTGGCTTGAATCATGCATCATGAATAGAGTAAAACACATGGTGTTAAGATTGCATTGAAGTTATGCTTTGCATGCACAACTCTTATTGCCTTACCACTAAATTTGTGCTTTGCATGCATGACTCCTATTACCTTGCCACTAAAGTTATCTTTTGCATGCATAACTCTTATTGTGTTGCCATAATATATTTTAAAATGTCAAGGATACGCTTAAGGGCATCTGATTTGTAGAGGAATAATATAATCTATAACAGATTTTAAGTGTCAATTATAATGTTGGAGTGCCAATACAATGTTTTCTAAAAATTATGATACAATTTTTTGTTAATTTTAGAAAAAAAAATCATAGAAATTGTGCATATATATCTCAAATTTCCACTTCATAGGTGATTCCACGATAGTGTCGTTTCATCTCTTCTCAACCCATTAGTACCCATCAAATGTAACCTCAATTCACCATTGCATTGTGGCACTTTTCATTGAGCATTGGTTCTTTCTACCCCATAAAGTGGTGGGCTCCAAGTTTTCAAGGTAAAGCGCTTATTGGATGCTCTTTTTTCATTTAAATATATATATAGTATAATCACTCTGACAGAAAAATCAATTTTATATTAAATAAATAATATAACATTTATTTTTTTAAGATTATATTTGAATGTAAATTGATATAAAAATCTAAACATTTATTTAAAAAAATAATATTTTATTTTAAAATGATAAAACTTAGATTTTTATATGATAAAAATTTTATAAAATTATTTTTATAACAATATTTATTTGTTCCAATGTTTTGAGCCTCACTACAAATCCCATCATCACAAAAAAGAATGGAAGCAATTTTTGTCAACTACATTAGCTTGCTTTATGTATAAATTAATATGTTCATGGTTACCATCATTTCATTGATCATGCCATGCCTCCACCTAAATATCAATATCAAAACATATAATTATTTAAACTAAATAATTTCCATTACTTCATCTTTGGTAGTTGACGATGCATCCAAGCATTTTGGCTTCAATTTTCGTTCTTTATGATGAGAAGTGGTTCGTGGCCTTCCACATCAATATGATAAGGTGTTATCTAAAACTGAAGTAAGCATCACTAAATAATAATAAAAACAAAAAATAGGCAACCCACAACATTATGGAAGCGTCTGATTTTGTCTTGTAATAGAATATAAGACATGGAACATCTTATCCCAATCAACATCCCTAACAAATGATCATGTTTTCATGATTCATATATAAGCAAATATACTATTGAGGTAATCATATCTAATGGTTCTCTTTTGTGTTATGATTAAAGGTCACTTTTTATGATCTTGTCTTCCTAAGAATGGATGCATTCAATTGGAGGATGTAGCACTTGGTTTACACCTATGAGAAATATAATTCATTGTAGTTGTCTTAGCTTAATTAGTTTAAGGCTTCCCTTTTCATAACAAAATTATTACTTGAAGTTCTTGGTTTGAATAATCGAAATTCTTTTTCATAAGGAAAGTAGAACTCTTTTCTATATGAGCTTTTTTTAAAAGGTACATTTTCAAAAAGATATCTTTTCAAAAAGTATTTATATTCACTAAATTATATATAAATATAAATATAAAATATATCTATTTAAAAAATATTGAAAAACATCAATTTCAAGATCTTTATTTTAGATTTTTCATATATCACAATTATTTATAACTTCATTATCTTTTTCACAAATTTTCTATTGAATATGGATTGTTCCTCTTTAACCAATGTAAGGAAAGAATCTTTAGCAAAGTTTCCATTAACTATTTGAGAATGGATGTTGAGAAGAGATACATATGACCAAACCTATGGAAGATTAATTTTTTAGCAAATAGCTAAAGCCTTCAACAACTAGCACATAGAAGGAGGGAGCCAATAGGCAACCTTGATGGATAGAATGAAAGAGACCAAATGAGTCAGATTAAACCCCATTACTGGTAATGCAAGACCCTGCATCTTGAAAAATCATTTGAACTATGCTAACAAATTTGGGGCCAAACCCTAAGGATTGAAGCATAGCCAAAATGAAAGGCCATTCAATTCTATATTAAACTTTCTCAAAATCAATCTTGAAAAATAGATCCCTTTAATAACACCAAGACCATTCCATTCCTTCCCAAAAGGCAATGATGTTGACCTAGATATATCTATTGTGGATGAACCCTATCTGCTTAGGGAAAATAATGGGGGGAATAAAATATCTAACCCTAAGATAAATAACTTCAATAATAATATTATAGGAAAGATTAAGTAGGGTAATAGGATGCCGACTAGTTACGAGCTCCAAATCCCCTAGTTTGGGAATGAAATTAATATTATCTTATTTAATGCCCTTGCTGTGGGAATAGGTTTGAACAAATTCAATATATAATTTATGCAAATCTACACCCACACTATCCCAAAGAGTTTGATAACATTCATGGGGAAACCCATCAATACTTGGGGATTTATCGATAACCATATGCACGACCACCTCATGAAGATCTTCAATAGGTAGAATCATATCTCATGCCACCCATTCAAATTCAAAAAAATTGTAGGGAACCACTTGGAGGAAATTTTTAGAATCAAATTCCCATTCAAGTGTAGACAGTTGGGCCAAAAACACACCATGATAATGTGCCAAAAAAGGCTTGTTGAATATCAGGAAGATATGTAAGCTAAGATATAGCTTCTTGGATGGATTTTACCCAATCAAATGTTTGACTAGAATGAAGGAGAGTGAAAAAATATTTCTAAGCTCTATCCCCAAATTTTAACTAGTGCATGTGAGCACAGATTTGAGCTCCCAAACCCTGATATTGTTCCTCTACTTTGAGCTTATGGTGCCACAAAGTAGCTTGCTTTTACAAGTATTCATTGAATGGAGATAGCTCTAGTTCTTAAACTCTGGTTGAATTCATAATGTGAGGCCTTGTGGGTTCATACCAAAAATGATTAGCTTGACGACCATAAATATGGAGAAATGATGCAATCCTATTGATGGTGTTATCCCACCACTCAATCCAACTAGATGTTCTAGAGGGCTGAGGAGTAAGATTGCAAGCTTTGATAATGAGATTCTGGGTCTCAAAATGATGAATGTAGGTGATATTGAGATATAATTTATATTTGGCAATCTTGACTTGAGGAACGACTCATTTAATCTCAAACTTGATGAGATGGTGATATGAGAGTAAAGCATTATGAATGACTACCACAAGATGGTCAAAATTATTAGCAAGAGAGAGAAAAATTAGTTCAGCAATAAGACTACAGTCTAAATATTTTGCTACTTTGTCAAAGCCTTGGTGGAAGTTAGACCAAGTGAACTAGGGTGAGGTGTCATGAAGGTAACAATGGTGGTTGGGATAGAAAACACCAAACTTATTGTGCATGTAAAACCATGCCTCTCTTTTGTCAAAACACCACCATATGAGGATAACCTCTTCCTTATCCTTTTGTGATTCAATTATGTTAAAGTTGCCATAAAGGATCCATTTGGCATTCAAAAATGAGTGAATAAGCTAATGCCAAAAAAAATTCCTTCTAACCGCATCATTAGAGGCATAAATATAGGTAAATACCAAGAGAGTGGCCATTAAATTCAAAAAATTTGATGAGAAAACATCTAACAAATGGCTCCCATCCAAATTATTTTAATATCAAAGGATACAAAATCTCAAAATCTTAACTTCTTGTAAGCAAAGAGTTTTCATGTAACAAGCAACTAACATGTATCCCTTAAAATGAATTTTTGGGTCATGTCAATAAGTCCTTGCACATGCAGTGAGTACACTAATATTAATTAATCTATGTTTGCATAGTGGTTTCCTCTTCCTGTTCAATCAAAATATTAAAACTACTTTTCAAGTAGGTTCAGTGGTTACCTTTCATGAAATCAGTCGAGTGAAAATCCTTTCACTTTCTTTTAGTAATTTCCATCTTTGGTTGGTGGAGATGAGTTTCACTCTGTACAGTATATTGACTTGCGATTAATCACAACAAGTTGGTTTTCCACATCTAGTTCTTTCACCCCATAATCAGGCTGTGATAGTTTAGAAACCATCATTTGGCTATGACAGAAAGAGAAAAAAAATTGCTGCTTGCTAGCTATGAACAATAGGAGGAATTATCACTTTTTGGGTGTTGGGAGATGATTGATTTATGGCCACCATTATGGGTTTGAACACATCATCTATGGCCTTTCCCATAGTGAAATATGGTTGATTACCCTTCTTGATAATAGTAGTTCATCAATCTAAAGACATTTGAGCATTCTTAATCACTTCAGGAGACATTTTGAGTGGTAAGGTTGTTCTTGAGTTGGCCATCAAGTTGCACTCATTGATTTTGTGGTATGTGTCATGATAGTGAAATTAAGTATTGGGCACATTAATATAGATCACCCTCTACATTAGATGTTTATCACTTATTTGAAAATCAATGGTTTCCTTGAGATCTTTGGCAAGATCCACTTCCATGCAAATACATTTACGAGGGTGGGCTACATTAAATTTTTCTTTCTCAAACCCTATGAAGTACCCTATGGGTTTAATCAACAGATGGACAAAATTCCACAAGAGTAAGGGGAGGCCAAGAAACTCTATCCATACTTAAAATTTTAGTTTGGCTTGCTTCAAGATGATGAAGTCTTGATACCAATAATAAAACATGACTAACGTGTTATGGATAAACCAAGGCCTATGAGCAACAATGGCACGACAATGCTCTAGCTTATTAAACTTAAACAAGAAACCACCTTTGGTTAGGTTCTAGACTCCCTCAAGTTTAATACCATGGGGGATTGACCAAGTGTTATGGACCCAATATTTCAAAGTAATGTCAGTAGGGATTTAACCAAAAAAATAAGCAATAAGAGTAAGCTTTTCATAAAATTTTAATGTTTTATCAAACTTTGGGCATTCTAAAACAACATCGGGGAGGCTTTCAGGGGTAGGGTCATACCTCGTGAATGACCTTTGGGACAAATTCTCAAACTCATTTTGGCACCATTATTTTCCACATTTCTATTAGAAATACCTACAATAAATGCTACAAGGCCCGAGGATGAGGGAATAAAATAAAAGGACTATCTTCCCAAAGCACAGTGAAAATGTAGAGGTAGTACAATAAATGTGTAGCCTTTCAAAAAATGAAAAAAATAAGCTTCCTACAAAATAAAATGGCAATATGATTAATAAACATGCGAAGAAACCCTAGCAAAACTCCCCACTCATCTTCTCCTCTACATCCAATAATCTTGAAAATAATAGAAATGAAGAACTTGTTTGTGAAATTTCAATCCTTGTATTTAGTTTTGTACCTTTTTTTAATAATAAAACATATTTTTTTGGCTCTAAGAAACAAACAAACTCATTGATCGAATGGGAGCTATGATTTTCAATAAAGATATAGTAGATATTTATTTTATTATAAAAAATGGTTGAAAAGATCGAATTCTTTAAAAAAATCTCCTTGATCAAATGGATATGTTAATTAGTCCCTGCCCTGCAAGGAACTATAGGAATTGATTGAAACAATATTTTTTACTCAACGAACCAATAAAATGCAAGTTTTTTTATGCATTCCAAAGTTTAAAATCAAATATTAAAGAATAATTTACACATGTTCTCATGGAATATTCCATTTACATTTATAAAATCATATAACTAAAAAACACGTGTCCATACACTTATAGACCATCATCATTTCTTCCAAAAATATTGCATCATTTTTCACTTTTATTTTTAATTTAACTGACACTTGGAATGCTTAGATTTTATGTAAATATTGTTTCCAATTATAATATAATTAATATTTCTATATCATAACTATCTCCATGCCCAGTTCAGTTTAAATCGATGGTAGTTTAGGCATTTTATTCGAAATGCAATTCACTTCCAAAATTAGAGGTTAAGAAATCAGAAGCCAACTTTCATGGAGATAGACACAGGATTATCTAGAAATGAATATTAATATGCACGATTCTTCAATTGGATTTGCTTTGTACAAGCTGCTTGGGCTTCCTTCCAGTGAGTGAATAAATTCTTGTAACTTTCATCAATTGCTTTTATTAACGAGAGTTCTACGATTGAATCCAGTGAAGGCCATTCGGCCTCGCAGATGGGTTTCCATAAATCTTCTTGGAGTCTAACTTGGAACCACGTCTTACATGCATAGGACGCTCTAGCTAGGCTCAAGCCATCTAACTATGAAAATATGCACCATATTAAATTCCACTTCTTCATAGCATTATTGTGTGTTTCTCTAGTTTTAGAAAGCTCAAACTCCATTAAAATGATGGATTGTGTTTCGCTCACAGGTACACCTTAAGTAGTGCATGGTGTGAATTTTATAGTTGGCATAGACCAAATTTAGAGCATAAGCTTATTTTAGAATTCAAGTTTTCTCTACATTATTATTTTAATTTTTAAATGTATTAATAAAATCTATTTTTTTTTTAAAAAAAATTTTTAATTCTATTTTAAATGTTGACTTTTGTCATAATTTTAGTTTTTATTCTATATTTTGATAACTATTCTTAAAGTCAACTTTCATTTAATTCGCTATTCCAGTCTATTTTATTTTATTTTATTTATTTATTTGATTGAATTATTATTTAAATATATTATTTAAAAAAATTAAAACATATCATTTTATAGTAATTATATATTGTAAAATTTAAAAAAGATTTATAGTAAATTAACAATTTTTTATTTTTATATTAATTTTTATTTATTATTAGCATAACAAATAAATTATACATTTTATTTATTTATAATATTACTAGCGTATTAAACATGTATTATATCCATTTGATGTTAAAGCAATTTATATTATTATTATAGACATCATAAATATTATAAATTGAATATATTTATGACAATTTATAATTTAATTATTTTTATTCTAACACCACTAAATTTTATCATGAAATAATTATGACAATTCAATATTATTTTTTAATTATTTTCAAAGATTTAAATAATATGTGAATTTTATAGATTTTACTATCCAACTTTTCTCTTATTAACCTACAATTTTACGTCCTAAATATTCAAAATTAACTCAACATAAAATACATTATAATTTCTAATACAATTGACGCATTAAAAGCAAAGACTAACCAATATACAACTCTTGTTTTGAATAGTGATATTTTTTTAATATTATATTTAACTTCCTATGAGGGACTTTTTTATAAATTTGTTTCCACTATTTCATTATATGAGAATATTTTCTAAGATTGTGGAGAAGTAATTACTATCTAGTAGAATTAATTTATGATCAGGACGAAACTACATTTTATACAAATATTGTATGAATTAGTTATGGGAAAGTCCATTAGCACAAACATTGTATGGATATGAGCAATTTATATATTGAAAAAGATCTATCTTCGTTTACATCTATCTCGATGAGTGAAAAGTAAGGCTCTCATTTTTCGTTGGTTAGATATATATATATTTTTCAAACTTTTCAAGTTATATATCTATGTTTCAATCTAGTCATTAGACTTGATTGTCATGAATCATTAATCCATTGATTGATCAACAATTATTTTGTAAGTAAAATTCTATGAAGATAATATGTACATATTTGTCTTTTAAGTGCTTAAGAAATAATGTAGGAATATTAGGTGAAATCTAAGATTTAAGGGTATCTCTTTCGTTGATATCATGATTCAGTGGTTTGAATCAGGAATCATAAATAGATAACATATGGTGTTAATATGTCATTGAAATTGTGCTTTGAAAACACAAATCCTATTGCCTTACTACTACAATTTTGCTTTGCATGCATAACTACTATTACCTTGCCAATAAAGTTATGTTTTGGCATGCACAACCCTTATTGCCTTGCCAAAATAGATTTTAAAATGTCAAGGATACACCTAAAGACATAATTTGTAAAAGAATAATATAATCTATAAATAAATTTCAAATGTTAATTATAATTTTTGAATGCTAACATAATGCCTTTTAAAATCTTTGATATAATTTATTATTAATTTTTTTATTAAAAAGAGAGAAAGAGATCATAGAATGTACAAATATATCTCAAATTTTCACCTCATGAATCATCCCCAGTATCATTTCTATCACTTCTCAACCTACTAATATCCATCAAATGGGACCTTATTTGACCACCTCATTGTGACACCTCTCATCTATCATTGGTCCATTCTACCTCGTGTAGTCGTGGGCTCCAAGTTTTAAGGTAAAGTGCATATTATATGTTTTTTTTTGTCTAGATAAATATATAATATAATTATTCTAAAAGAGAAGTCAATTTCATATTAAATAAATAATATGACATTTGTTTCTTTATAATTATAAGTTTTTTGAATAGTTGAATACAAGTTAGTATATAAATCTAAACACTTCAAAATTATTGAAGAAAGTGTATATTCTGATTGAATAAAGATAATGATATTTTGATTGAATGATAAATCTAAATAGTTTGTATAATAAAAATTATATAAAATTAATTATAGTGATTAATTAATCCTATATTTAAAACCTCTCTACAAATCTTACCATCGAAGAAAAAAATGAAAATAATATTTATTAAATTAAACTATAACTACATTAACTTATATATATATTCCTAATTATACTGTCATTTCATTAATCATATCTCCACCTAAATATCAATATCAAAGCGAATAATTATTTAAACTAAATAGTTTCCATTACTTCTTCTTAAGTAGTTGAGAGGACATCCAAGCATTTGTCTTGATGAGAAGTGGTTCATGGCCTTCCACGTCAATATAATGTGATGCCATCAAAAATTGAAGTGACCATCATAGAATAATAATAAAAGCAAATTTTAGGCAACCCCCAACATTATGGTTGGTGCAAGGGAAGAGTTTGAATTTGTCAGGAAATAAAATATAAGACATGGAACATCTTATCCAAATCAACCACCCTAACAAATGATCAGGTTTCATGATTCATATAGAAGCAAAGATATTATTGGAGGCCATCATATCCAATGGTTCTCTTTTTGTGCTATGATTAAATGTGTCACTTTTATGGTCTTGTCTTCCTAAAAATTGATGCATCTAGTTGAAAGATGTGGCACTTGGTTTACACCTATGAGAAATATTGAATGTCACTATAGGTGTCCCTTGTTAGCTTAATTAGTTTAGGGTTTTCTCTTCATAATAAGGTCATGAGAAGTATAGAATTAGTTTAGGGCTTCATTTTCATAGCAAGATCATTAGAAGTATAGAATGTCATTTTAAGTGTATCTTGTTAACTTAATTAGTTTAAGGTTTCCATCTCCTTTTATAGTAGGGTTAACTGTGAGTTTGTTTTTAATAATTATGAAATTCTTTTTCATAAGAAAAATGAAACTTTTTTTATATAAGTTTTTTAAAATTTTAAATATATTTATTAGAAAATATTGAGAGATATTAATATCAAGGTTTTTATTTTTAGATTATTTACATACTATAATTATTTATGATTTCAATATCTTTTTCACAAATTTTTCATTAGTTGGTAATAAATTTTACAATTTATTTTATGTACTATTAGTTTTATATTAAATTTATGAAATTAGTTATAATATATATCAAAAATAAAAATATATTAATTTAATAATATATACGAAAAAATTGAAGTATTTTGAAAAAAAAAATATATATATATATAAAAGATATTGAAATGGAAACGACCTTCTACAACATATTACGTGTAACACAAAACAACACGAGATGGTCAAGTTTATGGTAAGAGAATTTATTAGCCGTTAATTCTTACTCGATATGAAGGCTAAGATAGAAGTTTGAGTCCAACAAATAATCTTTTGCATTACAGTGAAGAAGCTCAATCAATAACTCTTGATATTATAGTGAAGGAGCTTTAGATCAGGATTTCTTATGGTGTAACCATGGTGTCTTCTATCAGTGGTCTAGATCCTCACCTTCGCCTATTTTGGTGGAGGATCCTCCTCATAGGAAGGAGGTCGCCTTACAGTGAGAAACAGTATTGGTTGCTCCTCCCACTAGCCCATCGCTTCCTTTCGCTTCCCCCTCCCATCCTTCTCAGGGGAAATTCAAAGTTCCCATGGACTCAATGACCAAAAAGAAAGGACAGAGGCAGAAAAGTTATGATCCAAGGCCGAAGAAATGGTGAATGAAGGAAACCAATGGACTATGGAGAGTCTTCTCTCCTATCAAGGAAGAACACTGATCACGACCATTCATTAAATGTTGCTCCCTCGCCTCTGCTCATGAAGCACACATTATTTCTGTGGAATGCCTTCAGTGCTTCTTGTTTGAGGTTGTCTTGGTGGATGGTTCCATGTTCATTATTTGGAGGCCCTGTGTTGATCCCTGGTAGAAGTTTGGTTGAAGAACTGTGTTTTTACGATAGATTCCCTGCAGTTGTTTGGGACATTGCTATTTTTGCTAGCTGTGAACTTGTTGTCGAGGGTACTCTACTTTAGTTGTTCTTGTGTCATGGTTGTTGTTTATCTATTTTTGTTTCGGGTTTTGTGGTCTCGTTAGGGTTTTGTGGTCTCGTTAAAACCTCTTTTACCATATCAAATAATAATTCAAAATAAATAAATAACAATACACTGAAGAAGGCTGAATATTCATGCCCCTGAATCATTATTCTTTAATTATAAAAACATTGCCCTGATTTTCCACATTAAAATTGATCACCCATTATCGTGTAAAGTAGTCTCATATACTCAAATTTGATGCTTGATTTACCTATAGTATGTGAAGTGAGATGTCTCCACACCAAAAAAGTTATACCGAATCACTAAATCGTAAATTCTATTAATTCATCAAAAATATCTCATATAATACAAATCGCGTTAAAATTATAAACAAAACCCCTGACATCGTAAACCCTAAAAAAAACACTCTTTTTAAATAAAGGAAAAAGTGCCTAGCCTCCAAACCACTGCTTCACTTGTGTCATGTGAACTCAACAGACGACTCAACCCGTAGGAACGCATATCCCGTGCTTATATTTACGTAACCAGAAAAAGGGCAAAAATGACATCTGAACGTCGAACAAACGTTTCTGGCTGACGCCCGAACGAACTAAATGCATCCATCCATGATTTCCAATGAGAGAATGTGAACGTGATAAGCGGGTTCAGAGCCGTGACTCCGATATATGATTGTCTAATCTATTAGTCAAATAATGGGGACCTAATATATATTTGACAGTGGAACCGTGTGCCTTTTCGAAATACTCGCATCATCCATGCAGGGTACTGGTGATGGTCCCTCATTTTCCACACGTGAACGCTCTTCCTGGATTTGACTATTGGCCAGTGGTCCCATACTTGGCAGGATCGACCTTGTATCTGCTGACAGGAGCCGGACTATACTAGTTTTAATGCATATTTTGGTGAAATTTATATATGGATATAGGTCAAGAAAAAGTACATTTCAAATAATCAAAATCTACATTGTGTTTTAAATGTACGACGACATACGAATTTAATATAACAAGATTTTTATGTTAATGAGAGTGACGTTATAATGGAAGTTTCGTTCCTCCTAATATAATGGTTGATTGGTTATGAGATGAGTTTATTTACTTGATCTTCCCTTCTTTTCATTTATGGGTTCATAATCCCAAAATCATTTCCATTCAAAAACTTCTAAATATATGTCTTACTACCCCAATTTCAATGAGTCTTAGAATTGTTTCTACCACTCGAAAATCCTTGATCATTCAAAAAATCCATCCTCACATCGATTGGTAGGCTTGGTTTGCGACAATATGCAAACGTAATATACCATTATCTTTGTGCCAATGGAGGTGATGTCACAATGGAAGTGACCCTCCTATTAATATAATGGTTAAATGGTTGCTTGTTCAGTCTTCGCCTCCTCTCTTTTGCAGCATCATAATCCTAAAAAAACTTATGTTCAAATACCTTACTACCCCACGTTGGATATGTCTCATCAAAGCATCATTGTTATCACCTCCAATAGAAGTGGCCTTCTTACTGGCATGTGGTTGATTGGTTGTCAAGAACCCTGCTCAAATGCTTCTAAAATTATGTCTTACTACCTAAGTCAAAAATGTCTCTTTAATGCATCTTGAAATTCTTGTCAACCCCAATCTAAGTGGCCTTCCTACTAATGTAATGGTTGATTGGTTGTTTAAAATCCTATTCAAATACCACTCAAAACATGTCTTTATCCCAAAATCATTCCCATGCAAAAACTTATAAATACATGTCTTACTAACCCAATTTCAGTGCGTCTTGGAATTGTTTCTACAACTCTAAAATCCCCATTCTTTCAAAAAATTCATCTCCACATCGATTGGTAGGCTTGGTTTGCAACAACATACAAACGTAATATACCATTATCTTTGTGTCAATGGAGGTGATGCTACAATGGATGTGACCCTCCTATTAACATAATGGTTGATTGGTTGCTTGCTTGGTCTTTGCCTCCTCTCTTTTACAGCATAATAATCTCATTTTTTTTTGTTCAAATACCTCACTACCCCAAGTTGGATATACCTCTTCAGGGCATCATTGTTATCACCTCTAATAAAAGTGGTCCTCCTATTAACATAATGGTTGATTAGTTGTCAAGAAACTTGCGCAAATGCCTCTTAAATTATGTCTTACTACCTTAAGTCAAATATGCCTCTTAAATTATATATTATTATCTTAAATCAATTATGTCTCTTTAACGCATCTTGAAATTACTATCAACCTCGGAAATGACCCTCCTACTAATATAATGATTGATTAGTTGTTGAAAATCCTATTCAAATACCTTTCAAAACATATTTTACTACTATAAGTCAAATATGCTTCTTCAATACATTTTGAAATTGTCCACACTTTTCTCTTTTCAATGATATACTCTTAAAAAAATATACTTTAAATAATCGTCAAATTTACACCCCAAATTTATCAAATTTAATTTATAATTTTGATTATTCTAATCTTATTGACATTAATATATGATAATTTATGATTTTCAAGATTAAATATATTATTTCCAAATAATTTTTATTGATTTATATTTTACAAAAAAATAGTTGAAAAGAACACATCTCCCATAACCATAAATAATCTATTTGACACTCATTACATCTAAATAATACATACAAATAGTTGAAAAGAACACATCTCCTATAACTATAAATAATCTATTTGACACTCATTACATCTAGATAATACATCCCAGATGAAACTGTAAAATTTCCAATGAAAATCACCCATCCAAATTCTACTCTAACTCGAACAAACTTGAGCACAAAATTTTCCACACAATCCATAAAACCATTTCACATGGAGTGTGAGGCAGGTTCCACATTAAAGTCTATTTTGAAATGGTGTCAGAGGTTTAGCTATATTTGAATTCCACATTATAGTGTGTGGGGACTGGACCATCTTTTATGGCTGTAACCTGTCATGATCATCCTGTGGGGCTAACTACTTAGGTAATGATAGAGTAGAGGTTTGATGCCAAATGGTCTAATCGTACTATTATTTCTATTCTATTTTATTTTTCTGCAGATTTTGTACTCACAGATGACCATGTGCAAAGGTTTGAAGAATCTGTGTTTGAATTTAATGGAAGAAGACGTGCATATTTTTATACTGCTGTATAAGGCTTTTGTTTTTATAAATCATATAATTTATTATTATGTTAGGTTGAAGTACTCTACGGAAGTATTTATATAATCTATTATAAAATGGTGGCTATATAGAAAGTATTAAGTTTTTCATTGACAAAAGTGAGGTCAGTTATTAAATCTTGTTTTATTACTGGAACGCTTCACATTATATAAAATTTTGTTTTTATAGGTTTTAAATTAGAAATCAATTGTACTTTTAATTATAGTATTAATTTATTTGTCGAAATCATTGATAGTTTCTTTCAAAATTATTGCACAATTACATATATATAAATAATTAGATTAATAAAAGAATAATTTTCAATTAAATAAAATTAATAGAATAAAAAGTTAATTATAAATTAATAAAAATATAGATTTATAACTATTAATCAAACATGTAAATTTGAATATCACAATAAATAAGTATAAAGAGATAAAGAGAAATTTAACGTATTTATTACTTTTTTTTATTTGTAAAAAAAAATTTCTATATTGATGATGTGTAAAGACATTGTATTCTACTTGTTTCTGAAATTGATAATTGTTTATGTCTTGTCGATATCGACTGTTAGCAGACATGATTGATTGTCGATATGGACATATAGCAGTTGATTATGACCTTATAGATGTAAGATTTTGATTTATTCTATGATGCTTTGCTTGCACCAGTAATATCATTTTATGTGTTCTTAGTCCTTTCAACACACATCCACTAACTTGAAATACCAAACCCTAGTTTCCTGCACAAGCACTTGAGACATCAAATGGAGGAGCGAGGATGGGGATGCAAAGGAAATTGGGTGAAAGAGAGTGAGATGGATTGACCTTAGTTAATTCTCGTTGATCAACCAAGTGTTGCACTACATTGTCACTTCTCTAAAGATGGCTCAAACTCGAATGTAGTTCTCCTATTGGTTAATTTTGTGTGTTAAGGGTAGCGGAATAGCCTAATCAATTATTAATCAATTATGAAATAATGTATTCTAAAACAAACTAATTAAATAATTTATATTTACAATATTTTGATATATATACTGAATTTGATAATATACTATTTATATAAAAGTACAATGCCAAACAATATTTTAAAAGTAGCAATGTGAAGGAAAAATAACACTTAGCTTGTGTAATGATGAGTAGGTAGATCCGACAGGGACAGGTGTGGAATAAGACGATATGATGATCTACTTTAATTTGTCAGATTATATAAATTAGCTTTTTGATAGTTGGGACACTAGTGTCAGACTGTAGACACTAGCACTAATGCTTCTATCTTGATTCCAATGCTTCTATCCAGCACATAATCTAGATATTTTTATAGAATAGTCAGTTGTGCTTGTTAGGGTTTGATGTCACCTTGAAGGTTATTAGCATAGATCGTACATGCAAGTTCCCAAAATCAATATCTTGCACAAAACTTTAAGTCCTCCAATTTGGGTTTGTCACCTTACAAAACAAGAGTTGGTGGGCTCACGTGAAGTTGAGTTGACCTCAAAGGCCCTCTATCAAAGAACATTGCCTACATAGCCATATACTTTGAAGAGGTCCTCAAACTGATATAGCTCTCTCCCTTATGTGGATTTGTATGTGAACAATTGTACAATATGTTATATGCAAGTGCATCTAGTGATCTAACTTATAACTTCAAAAATATTGTCCATGGGTTACTTTTTGAATGCTTTAAACATGTAAGAAGACTGTTCCTATGACCAATTTGAAAATAAGGAAGAATCAGTTAATATAGGCCAGTTGGGCAAATGATTTTTAGTAATGTAGTGTGAGTTTGAGAAGTGCTTGCTAGATTTTTAATGAATGAATTTTGATTTGTATTTATAGGTCACACTTTTTGAAATAATCTCATGGGAGAGTTAAAGAAGACAAATAGGTCAACCAATACATATCAGAGGATTTGAAATTATGACCATTTGGAAGGTAAGAACACTAACATCAAATTTAGGACATTAGCATCAACATTAATGTCCTAACCTAGACGCTAGTGTCTTGTAGGGTAAAAAATTCTAAGGATTTGTATTTGTCTATGCAAGATGGAAATCAAGGTTTATGCAATTTTTAGGCTATAGGTGATTTGATCAAAATATTAGGGTCAGCCTATAAGATAAGTAATTAGGCATATTGAGATGGTGAACATGAGCCTTTTGACAAAGATAAGGTCATAAGCTAAAGGGTTGAGCTACATTTGGTATTTGTCAAGTGTGCAAACTAGTATGTCATACAAAATCACATTTTAATATGTATATTTATCCCCCCTTTAATTTAGTAATGCATAAAGATGAAATCACCAGGTTAAAAGAGAGAAATCTGTCCCTCGGTGTGTATAATACACCTTACTTTTTTCTTGAGTTCTATTTGAGTTTGTTGTTTATGCATTACCTACAACCAAGAGCATGTTACAGTGTAATCAGTGTATATAATATGAAAATTAATAATTGAAATGCTTGAAAGTAAAGAGAACGAGGAAGGAATACACCTATGTGTCAATGCAACCTTGTTTCCCCTCGGTATTTTGCTTTGATGATGATGTTTTTTTGTTGAAACATCAGAGAGATTCAAAATTGAACCTTGGAGATGTGGTGAGGGGAATTGGAGGGTGATCATGCCCCTTAACTGGTGTAATGGCTAGATATACCAAGGCCATTGAAGGCACTGAATCTCAATTGCATAATTGAAGTGTAAACATAATCTAGCCAATCTATCTAAGGTCAAGTGGTGTAACCATATCAACCTAAAAAAGGGAGTAGTGCCAAGGTCGTCAAGGGTATTGAATCTTGACTGCACTGCTTAAGGGAACCAACTACTACAGATATGTAATATCTCAATCGACACATCTTATAAATTTTGGTACATCAATGTGTGGTGATAAAGGAATAAACCATGTTTGTGCATCCTCATCAAAGTTATTGTAAATGATGTATAATCTGAATATGTATCTATGATTTGGTACATTTGCATGGCATATGCACCTTTTATGTATCTCAAGTTGAATTATCTAGTCAAAATGTAAGCTCTACTTTGTATTTGTATATAATATCTATCTAAAATCTAAAAAAAATTTATCTCAAATCTGTGAAAATTGGTGCCAAATGCATAATATTATATACCAAGTGTATATCTAAATCATGTAAACTATATCAAATTGTGCCAATTCTGCCAAATGTGTGTGTGGATTCTTATATCTATCACATGCCTCTACTAATATGGCCCTTATGTACCCGCCTTTCCCCTCTTAGGTGAGGGGAATGCAATTTGGTAGTCACCTTATTTCAAATGGATAAGATAACCATGTCATATTTATATCAATCATGTAGTAATAAAATATATTGTGGTATCATGTCTAAGTAGATATATCAGTGAAACTCATCATACCCAATCACAATAAGCTCTAAGATGTATGATATGGATCATGGCAATGTCTAAGAGTAACAAGTAAAAGCTCAACAAAAAAATCAAACACATACACAAGAGCACTCAATGTCACACAAATGAGGTATAAGGAGGCTGCAAACAAAGGGCATGTTCAAATGTCACACACTTAAGAGGATGACATGTTCAAATTTCCACACACCAAATAAACAACACTCCATGGAACTATGGTAAAAAAATAAGGAACATGTTCAAATGTTCCACAATCAAAACAAGGAAGCAAACAAGTACACTTAAGTAAGTCATGTGATAAGATGAACAAGTGAAAATTAAGCAACTAACATAAGCATATCATATCATATTAATCCATGTGTACATATTTTAGCAAATTGTCTATAGCATAGCATATCTAACACACCATGTAATATAAGGATAGTAATTGATAAAATTTGACTATCAATTACTATCACACATTCCATCTATTTTTGTCACACAAATGGGGTCTAAGGAGACTGCAATGAAGGGGCATGTTCAAATGTCATGCACTTAAGAGGACATGTTCAAATGTCCACACACCAAATAAACAATACTTAGTGAAACTATGGTCAAAAAATAAGGAACATGTTCAAATGTTCCATAGTCAAAACAAGGAAGCAAATAAGTACACTTAAGTAAGGCATGTGATAAGATGAACAAGTGAAAATTAAGCAACCAACATAAGCATATCATATCATATTAATCCATGTGTACATGTTTTTAGCAAAATGTCATGTAGCATAGCATATCTAGCACATCGTGTAATATGTAAGCATGATTATATAAATGTGTAAGGGTTAGTATATAAGCTCAACATGATAATGTAAAGTGACCATAAAACAATGTAACTAGTATCAATTGTGATTAATGAAGCATATTCTCACAATGTAGCCCGTCATGCGGGTGGAGGAAAATGTCCAACATTTGTATGCTCATGTATCATGTATCTAGTGTATGTATGTATCACACTCAAGTACCCATGAAACATATATGTGTATAGAAATGAAATGATATGTTATCTTCTAACATAAATAAAAAACATATTTTGCTAGTAAACATGTGTATGTTAAATATTTATGTATTTTTAATTTATTTGAATGTTTTTGTATTTATGTCAAAATAAAGAAGCAAACAAGTACAGTTAACTAAGTCATGTGATAAGATCAACAGGTGAAAATTAAGCAAACAACATAAGCATATCATATCATATTAATCTATGTGTACATGTTTTAGCAAAATGTCATGTCACATAGCATATCTAGCACACCATGTAAGATGTAAGCATGATTATAGACATGTGTAAGGGTTAGTATATAAGCTCAACATGATAATGTAATGTGACCATAAAACAATGCAACTTGTATCAATTGTGATCAATGAAGCATATGCCTGCAATGTAGCCCATCATGCAGATGGAGGAAAATGTCCAAGATTTGTATGCTCATGTATCATGTATCTAGTGTATGTATGTATCACACTCAAGTACCCATGAAACATATATGTGTATAGAAATAAAATGATATGTTATCTACTAACATAAATAAAAAATATATTTTTGCTAGTAAACATGTGTATGTTAAATATTTTTGTATTTTTGATTTATTTGAATGTTTTTGTATTTATGTCAAAACAAGGAAGCAAACAAGTACCCTTAAGTAAGTCATGTGATAAGATGAACAAGTGAAAATTAAGCTACCAACATAAGCATATCATATCATATTAATCCATGTGTACATACTTTAGCAAAATGTCATGTAGCATAGCATATCTAGCACACCGTGTAAGATGTAAGCATGATTATAGACATGTGTAAGGGTTAGTATATAAACTCAACATGATAATGTAAAGTGACCATAAAACAATGTAACTTGTATCAATTATGATCAATGAAGCATATGCCCACAATGTACCCTGTCATGTGGGTGGAGAAAAATGTCCAACATTTGTATGCTCATGTATCATGTATCTAGTGTATGTATGTATCACACTCAAGTACCCATGAAATATATGTGTATATAAAATAAATGATATTTTATCTATTAACATAAATAAAAAACATATTTTTGTTAGTAAACATGTGTATGTTAAATATATTTGTATTTTTTGATTTATTTGAATGTTTTTGTATTATATTGATTATTTGATTTTTTTTTTTAATGTTTTAGGGTGAAATAACTAGTCCCATAGGGCTTCACACTCAAGAGGTAAAGGACTGCCTAGTGGACCTATCAAATCCTTGTTTGCCAAAATGATTTATGCTACATCATTGCCTCTTCCTTGATGTCTTTCAATAATTTGATGTTAGAAGTTATTGTTATTTTTATATCACTGCTTCCATCATCTCAAATATGAATCTCATTCTCTTCAAATTGAAAAATGAGGTCATATTTGTACTATACATTATTTCCTTCATATCGATCAACCACTACTGCCCAAAATGAAAGGTCAAATGCAGTTTTTGATTCATTATCCATATGGTGGTATTGACTATTTTTGGTCCACATGTGATGGGTAGTTTAATGTACCCAAGAGATTGTAGAAATAGTGGGTAGTGATGTAACTCATCTATATCATGTCCCAAATATCATAAAATTGTAGCATTGCAAATTGTGTCCCAACTGTTAATATCAATCTCAAGATGTTTGTAATAATCCCCATCAATATTTATAGTAATAATTAGATCTAATTGTCATCAATGTTTTAGGGTATGCCTCGTTGTATCTTTCACTTTTGAAATTTTAGAGATTGAAGGGTATTTTTTGATGTTCTTAATAATTTGTATACGTCCTTCATTTTTGTACTTCTAAATTTTTTTATATAGTGCCTCACAATGATCTATACCATGGAATGTGATTCGATAATAATCACAATATATTGATCCTTTTGTACGTATTGACCTGCCTCTTAACATGTACCTATTAAGAGGTAAAGATATCATCTTGTGCTCAAGTAACATAGAAATTATTGAGTGTAGATCATCTTGTTGTACTATGATCTACAAAATCTATTGTGGTGACCTATGTGAGGATTCCACATTATTAACATGATGTATTTACATTTCTACCTTGTAAGGTTGACTTAAATATTTTAACCAAGACGGATGGATTGTAATCAAGCATTCACATGTTCATCTGTTATCTTTGTATTGCTTTTATATGTATTTGATTTTGTATCCTCTGGTGATGGATTTAACTTATATCTACAAGGACATGTAGGTGTGAATAGATTGTGTGATATATTCTCAAGCAGATCAAAACTAAGCTTGCACAACTATTCATTTATCATCATCACTGTCATAATAATTTGAAACATTGTCATCTTGTTTTTTAGAATAGACCAATAAAAGAAACTCAAATGTTTGATTTTCTTGTTGTTTAATTATTATCAATTCATTTTACAATGGTTTTTGCTCCATTTCTTTGTCCTATTTTCATTTTCCTACTCGTGTGTACCTCAGATGTTAGTTTCTTATGAACATCTTGATGTAAATGATTTATCTTACTTAATTTACCCATCTCATAAGTTGATATTCTCAAGTGGAATAAATTATTTTGGTGGTATCATTTGAGGAACCCCTTTTGTGTCAGAGCGTAACATTTTGCATAATTTGAAGGGTTTATCATATGCATGCATTGTCCATAATGCCCCATCATGTATGAATTTAACACATCGATGTAATGTAGATGGTACAGATTTGATAATGTGTATCCAAGGTCTACCCAAGAGTAAATTATAATGCAATGATTGAGACATTACTTGGAATTTAGCTTGTACTATTTTTGGTCCCAATGTCACAACTAATGTGATTTGGACAATTAGTGGGATACATGAATTATCAAATCCTTTGATATATATGTATGATTTTTTATTAAGACCATTTTTTATGCTCATTGTTTGTAATGATTTTTTTCTACAAATATTTAGACTTGATCCATTATCAACTAGCACTATTTTTATTTTTTAATTGTGAATATTGACTTGTATGAATAAAGTTAGATCTTAATCAATTATATATTTTGAGGGTAAATATTTGGGGTTAAAAGTGATGAGATTTGAATTATTTTTGAGATATTGCATAATAACCGCAAAATAAGCTGGGTCTATGTCACTTGGTACTTGGGTTTCACACAAGGATTCATATAAGATATCCTTATAGATAGTTTATTGTTTCAAAAGCTTAAGGATTGAGATATTAGCATGTGTATTGTTTAACTGCTCGACAATATCATATCCCTTATATTTTTTTACTAGCATAGGCTTACAAGGTACATGTTATATATGGATAAGTGGTTGGTGATGCAGAGGTTCTTACAACTAACTTTGATATGGATGAAAAATTACACACTCACCTCTGCTATATACCCAACTCTGATCTTTATTTGTTTTTCTTTATCTTTAAACTTTATCTTCAAACCTCTTATGTCTTTGATCTCTTGCATGTACTAGTTATTTGTGGTTCACTCTTACCTACTCAATGGATATTAAACCTCCTTCACTACTTGAAGTCACTTTAATAACCAACTACCTCTACAATACTCCCTTGTGTTAGGGTGTGGAGCTAAAAGCTTCACCAAGGAGCTCACTTTAACAGGTTCGGGTCTACACAGACACCGGCGTCGTTCAGGAGCGACCGATGTCGGTCAGATGCAGTTGGAGAGACGTCGACGTCGGTAGAGGATCGACCGACGGCAGTCACAGGCAAGCAGTAGGAACCGGCGTCGGTTACCTGTACGTCCAGAAAGCTATTTATGAGGACAGAAGCAAGTGTTTGCATGATGAGTTTAAGTTGTAGTCTTAAGCTCGCGTCTCTATTATTAGTAATATTATTTTTAGAGCCCTTGTTCAAGTGGCTTAACTGTTTGTTGTAAGTGCATGCTCAAGTTTCCTAATTCTATATGTAGAATTAGATCTTCTTAGCTTTGTGTGGATTATTGTAGAACAGTACATAATTGAATCAATCCAGGTTTGTTGGAGTTGATTGTTCTTGAGAGAGAGAGCTCTTGAGGAATAGAGATCTAGTGAGAGATCTATACATCTAGGAGAGGTGTGGAAGAAAGAAGTTTCTTCAATTGTATTCTTTTTGTAAAGAGTTTGTTAATACAAGTTTTCAGGGTGGTTTCTTGTATCTCTTGTTCTTGCTGTTTATCATTCTAGTTACTTGTCTATCTGATTTATTTTTGTGTTTATTGCTTTCACAAGTGTAATCTATTATTGGTTGATCCCCAACAAGTGGTATCAGAGCTCAGGTTCACTAACAGGTGGTTCAGATCTGTGTAGTGTGTATTGATTACAGGTTCTCACAGGGGTTTCTGCAAGAATTTCTGTTTAAGTGGGAGAAGCAATGGCAGATGAAAGTAAACTGAGAATGGAAAAGTTCAATGGAAAAAATTATCAACATTGGAGAATGCAGATAGAGGATTATCTGTATCAGAAAGATCTCTACTTACCGTTAGGTGGGGTTGCAAAGAAGCCCAAAGACATGGAGGATGAAGAATGAGAAGTTCTTGACAGAAAGGCTCTGGGGTCTATAAGACTGAGTCTAGCATCCACTGTGATATCTAATTTATCACAGGCAAAGTCTACGGTAGAGTTGATGACTACGTTAGCAAATTTGTATGAAAAACCCTCAGCTTCTAATAAGGTATATCTTATGAAGCAGTTATTTAATTTGCATATGAATGAAGGTGGATCTGTTTCTACTCATCTGAATGATTTCAATAGAATTGTGAATCAATTAAGTTCAGTCAATATAGTGTTTGATGATGAAATAAAAGCTCTTTTAATATTATGTTCTTTGCCTAAAAGCTGGCATGGCTTAATAATGGCAGTAAGTAATACTGCATCTGCATCAAATATTTTGAAAGTAGAGGATGTTGTTAGTGTTATCTTGAATGAGAAAATTCGCAGGAAAAGCATAGAAGAGACATTTGGGAACGCTTTAAGTTTTGAGAGCAGGGGGAGGCAGAAAGAGAAGAGCAAGAAAGGTAGATCAAGATCCAAATCTAAGGGGAAAGGCAGATCTAAATCTAGAAATGGCAGAAGGCCACAATGCTGGAATTATGGAAAGATGGGGCACATAAGCAGAGATTGTTGGTCAAAGCCTAAGGAGGACAATCAGCACGAAGGAAAGGAAGAAGCCAAGGTTGCAGGTATTGCACAAGATGCTTTAATTTTCTCTCTGCATAATAATATAGAATCTTGGGTGTTAGATTCTGGTGCATCTTTTCATGTTACCCCTAACAGGGAATATTTTAGTGACTATATCCATGGAGATTTTGGAATAGTGTATCTAGGGGATGATGAGCCCTGTAAAATAATTGGCAAAGATAAAGTGCAGCTGAAGATGCAGAACAACAACACATGGGTGTTGAGAGATGTGATGTATGTTCCTAGCTTGAAGAGAAATTTGATTTCTACAGGAAAGTTAGGGGATGAGGGTTGTACAGTAACTCTCACAACAGAATCTTGGAAGGTGACCAAGGGTGCACTTGTTATGGCCAGAGGTAAGAGAGAAGGTACTCTCTATTTGTGTAATTGTGTTACTAACAAATCTCCTTTTGTATTATCTACTTCAGATGTGGATGCTAAATTGTGGCACTCAAGGCTTGGCCACATGAGTGAGAAGGGGATGTCAATTCTTAAGTCCAAAGGTATGCTTTCATATTTAAAAGGCATAGATCTAGAGTTTTGTGAGCACTGCGTATTTGGAAAATAGAAAAGGGTTAGTTTTCTCAAGACTGGGTCTACTAAGAAGAGGCATAAGTTGCAGCTTGTTCACACAGATGTGTGGGGACCAGCTCAGGTTGCTTCTATTGGAGGATCACAGTACTATGTATCTTTCATAGATGATGCTACAAGGAAGGTATGGATCTATTGTATTAGAAAAAAATTTGATGTATTTAAGACTTTTAAGATTTGGAAAGCTATGGTTGAGAATGAAACAGGTAAAAGATTGAAGTGCCTGAGATCTGACAATGGCGGTGAGTTCTGCAGTCATAAGTTTAGAGATTATTGTCATATAAATGGAATCTGCAGGCAAAGGACAGTTCCAAGGACACCTCAGCAGAATGGAATTGCTGAAAAGATGAACAAGACAATAATGGAGCGTGCAAGATGTATGAGATTGCATGCCGATTTGCCCTTACAATTTTGGGCACAAACTGTTGACACTGCAGTATACCTGATTAACAGAGGACCCTCTACAACTCTGGATGGTGGTATTCCAGAAGAGGCATGGACAGGTAAAAAGGTTGATCTCTCATATCTCAAAGTTTTTGGTTGCAAAGCCTTTGTGCACATAGATAAGGAAAATAGAAAGAAGCTTGATGCTAAGTCTATGAGGTGCACATTTATTAGCTATGGCTCAGATGATTTTGGTTACAGATTGTGGAATCTAGAAACTAACAAGGTAATTAGGAGCCGTGATGTTGTTTTCAACGAAAGAGTGATGTATTGTGATCAGCTAAGGAAGCTGAATCAATCTGAGCAGAGCAATGGTGAATTGGATGAGGTGAAGGTCCAATATGAGCTCACGGGAAAAAGAAATAATCACTTGCAGGAAAACACAGAGACCGACGTCGGCAGGGTAGGGACCAGCGTCGATAGAACAGAAATCGAGGTCGGCCATACAGAGACCGAGGTCGGTCAGACAGAACCGACGTCGGCCAATAACAGGTCTAGAGGTGACCAAGGTCGGTCACTGTCAGAGAATTTGGGTGGACAGCGTGTTGTGAACGAATCTCAGACACCCATCAGGAGGTTAGAAAGGGTGAGTAAGCCTCCAATTAGATATTCTCCTTCTTTATTTTATCTATTGCTAACTGACGGTGGAGAACCAGAGAGTTTTGAAGAAGCAATACAGGTGGAGTCCAAGAGTCAGTGGGAGCGTGGCATGGTTGAGGAGTTGGAGTCCTTAAGAGAGAACCAAACATGGGATTTGGTTGAATTGCCAGCTGGTAAGAGAACACTCAAGAATAGATGGACCTACAGGTTGAAAGAAGGTGAGAATGGATAGATGAGATATAAGGCCAGATTGGTGGTAAAAGGATTTGCACAAAAGTCAGGTATTGACTTTGGTGAGATTTTTTCTCCTGTTGTTAAAATGACTTCTATAAGGGTTGTATTGTCTTTGGTTGCTTTTGAGGATTTGCATCTTGAACAGCTAGATGTTAAGACAACGTTTCTTCATGGAGATTTGGATGAAGAAATTTATATGGAATAGCCAGAAGGATTTGAGGTCAAAGGTAAGGAGAAGTTTGTGTGCAGATTGAAGAAAGGCTTGTATGGCCTCAAGCAAGCTCCTAGGCAATGGTACTTAAAATTTGACAGGTTTATGACTGAGCATGGCTACAGTAGGTGTCAATCTAACCATTGCGTGTACTTCAAGAGATTTGATAACGGTAGATATATTATTCTATTGTTGTATGTAGATGATATGCTGGTTGCAGGATCACACATGCAGGATATCTCTAAGCTTAAAGTGAAATTAGCTCAAACATTTGCTATGAAGGATTTGGGAGCAACAAAGAAAATCCTTGGCATGAGCATTAAGAGAGACAGGAAAAATCATAAGTTGATATTGTCTCAAGAAGATTATGTGGACAAGGTGTTGAAACGGTTCAATATGCAGGATGCTAAATCGGTAAGCACACCTTTGGCTGGACGTTTTAAGTTGAGTAAAGAACAATGTCCTAATTCATATGATGAGGTAGAGTACATGAGTAAGGTTCCATATTCTTCTGCAGTAGGGAGTTTGATATATGCAATGGTGTGTACTAGACCAGATATTGCCCAAGCAGTGGGAGTGGTAAGTAAGTATATGTCCAATCCAGGTAAGGAACATTAGAAAGCAGTTCAGTGGATCCTTAGATATCTGAGAGGAACCAGCAGTAGGCACTTGTGCTATGGAGGTTCAGATACTTCTCTACATGGTTATGTAGATTCAAATATGGAAGGTGATTTGGATGGTAGGAGGAGCACTACAGGTTATGTTTTCACTGTAGGTGGAACGGCGGTTAGTTGGATATCTAAGTTGTAGAAGGTTGTTTCCTTGTCAACTATAGAAGCAGAGTATATTGCAGCCACAGAGGCTAGCAAAGAGATGATATGGATGACACGGTTCATGGATGAGCTTGGTAGGGAGCATGAGAGTTGCATATTGTATAGTGACAGTCAGAGTGCAATCCATTTGGCTAAAAATTCAGCCTTTCATTCAAGAACAAAGCACATACAGCTAATGTATCACTTCATACAACAGGGATTGGAAGATGGTGAGTTGAAGCTGGAGAAGATCCATACAGATAGGAATCCGGCTGATATGTTAACCAAGCCTGTTACAAAGGAGAAGTTGAATCTTCATTCAACTTCTGTTGGTCTTCATGATTGAGTTGAAGATGGAGGAGCTAGAAGATGTTGCTGTACAGGTACTGGTGCAGCTGTTTATCTCCAAGTGGGAGATTGTCAGGGTGTGGACCTAAAAGCTTCACCAAGGAGCTCACTTTAACAGGTTCGGGTCTACACAGACACCAGCGTCAGTTAGAAGCGATCGACATCGGTCAGATGTAGTTGGAGAGACGCTGACATCGGCAGAGGATCGGCCGACGGCGGTCACAGGCAAGCAGCAGGAACCGGCGTCGGTTACCTGTGCGTCTAGAAAGCTATTTTCGAGGACAGAAGTGAGTGTTTGCATGATGAGTTTAAGTTGTAGTCTTAAGCTCGCGTCTCTATTATTAGTAATATTATTTTTAGAGCCCTTGTTCAAGTGGCTTAATTGTTTGTTGTAAGTGCATGCTCAAGTTTCCTAATTCTATATGTAGAATTAGATCTTCTTAGCTTTGTGTAGATTATTGTAGAACAATACATAATTGAATCAATCCAGGTTTATTGGAGTTGATTGTTCTTGAGAGAGAGAGCTCTTGAGGAATAGAGATCTAGTGAGACATCTATACATCTAGGAGAGGTGTGGAAGAAAGAAGTTTCTTCAATTGTATTCCTTTTGTAAAGAGTTTGTTAATACAAGTTTTCAGGGTGGTTTCTTGTATCTCTTGTTCTTGCTGTTTATCATTCTAGTTACTTGTCTATCTGATTTATTTCCACGTTTATTGCTTTCACAAGTGTAATCTATTGTTGGTTGATCCCCAACACCTTGAACATCTACATTTACCATTCATACTCTCTCTCTTTAGCCTTGCTCTATTCTTGTTAATCTCTCTTTGTGTTCTCAAAAGGTCTACTTACTATGTTGAATATGTCCTTCCAAAATACTTAAAATACCATCTACTCATTCTATTACATCTCATATCTCCCTCATAGGTTCATATACATTAACTTCAACTAGCACAAGCAACACTTTAATGTCTTATTACAACTTGCTCATTCTTTGACAAGACTTATGGGTAAAAGATCTTAGTACATCTTTCAAGGGTTATTTGTTATATTAGTATGCTTATTACCACCTTATTCTTATTCCAATCCTCTTTGATCTTCTCATTAATCCACCCAACCTCTTGGTATAACTCTTTCATAACTGACTATTTCTCTCTTTGTCTAAGCCTCCAAGTAGCCTTTTTTTACACTATTCTCAATTTTATAAGAAAATAGTGTTTCCTCTTGAGAAACTAAGGATATTTTATATCACACTCTATCATTTTATTCCTCTATATGTATTTTATCCATCTAGATCCACACAAAGATACCATTTTCAAACTTTACCTAGACCTAATTAGGTCTCTTCTACCCTGTTGCACACATAATCCTTCATATCCGTACACAAATGTGTCATACCAAAACATAAATATCAAAATCTCCTAGTAAGCCTAAAACCCCACATGATCACAAAATTTTATGAATTTTGGACAGTGGGGTGTCTCACAATGATGTTTTTATATTCAAAACCCTAATACAAGGTTTAGTCTACCTGTGCAGACCCAAGAAGGGTAAAGTTGAAGTATTAATATTATTATGGAGTTTCACACCTCTTTGAAAGGTGATAAATCTCTATACCCATTCTCCACATGTGTATTTACATTTTTAAACTTTAAAATAACCCTCTGTTACTTATTTAGACAAAATTATGTATTGACTATGTATAGTTTCATAGTTACCTACAAGGTTATATAGGGTGTATTAACTCGAGAGAGAAACATTTGAATGTTTAAGTTTTCGAACCTATTTCAACGTATTTTGATGATTGAACAAGGACTACATGATTCATAAATACCTTCTTAACACCTTGATTTCCTCTTGGATGACTTTGTTTGTCCATTTTCTCAAATTTTTGATTTGACTGTATATATGTAAGTGAGAATACAATCCTCTATAGGGTCTAAGTATAATGTTTCACAAGATATAGATTCACAAAACAATTTGAAATCACATTAAGATATTTAATAACATTGAAAAGTAGAACTCACCAATCAATATGTGTGTGTGTGTGTGTGAAGTAGCATTCCATAAAACAATTCTTACAACATGCATACTCAGATGTTCTTGAACTCAGAACACAGGCTAAAAATAGAGTTTATTTCATTGAATTTAAAATAAAGGTGCTAATATCGATTATATTTCCACTACCAAGCATACCTCCTCATATTCTTCTCCAAAAACTAAATCTAACATAAATATTTACAAGTTTATATATGACCAATAACTACCTATGGTTCTTGGATTCCATCTCAAGAACATTGACAATAAGCAAAACACCTAACACACCTATATGAAGCACTCATTGTATGATTCATTTATGTAATGAGGTAAATTTTACCCCCTCTAGAGTCTGACCAAAAATACTACCTCATTGAAGTTCTCTCAAACATGATTGATGGCCAATATCTTGACAAGCAAATTCAAATTTTCAAAATTGCAGAATTGGCAGGAAAACACAATAGGACTTCAAATTCAAATCTTAAGAACTTTTATGACTTCTAACCTAGACATCCACATTGTAAATGACCTCTATCACCTAAAGCAACACAAAATTGATATAATTAAGATGTCCTTGCATCAATTGGACAAATTGGGAACCCTTTTCTTTTTGTTTAGTGATAAAGTGAACCACAAAATCCACGATAAGCCATGGGTGAATAATAGGAGCAGTATGATAGATATCACTTGAATAGGATATAGGGGGAAAATATGGGAGCATGCATTTTGGTGCTTATTAAATCTAGATACGGGTTAAATATTAGTGAAATAAAAGTCTAAAGAGATATTATATTTGTATCTTGTTTTAAATCACTTCTTTGTTTTTACCAATTCCTTAATTCCATTTGATTATATCATTGATTGATTTAGAAATGTATAATAAATAACAAGCAATGACTACTATCATATACCGTGTAATGAAATAATTGATACATATATCCATAATAAACATGATTGATTCCTTTGTAATTAATGCAAACCCAATTTTATGATTTTAACAATTCAAAAATCAGAAAACCCTAGGGTAAGTTAGGATTTTCAAAAGAAGACTCAGAGGTCAGGTTCAACAAAATGTTTATCCATTTTTGTGTTAAGGGTAGGGGGAATAACTTAATTTATTATGGAATAATCTATTCTCAATCAGACAATTAAATATTTTAGATTTATAATATACTACATATAGAGAAGTATAATGCCAAATGGTATTCTAAAAGTAACAATGTGAAAGATAACTAACATTTAGTTTATGTAGTGATGCATAGGTAGATATTATAGGAACAAGTGTGGAAGGATACAATCTGATGCTGCACCTTGATTCATCATATTTTGGAAATTAGCTTTCCATCAGCTGGGACACTAAAATCAACACTTTTGTCCTGATTTTTATACTTTTATCTAGATTAGATTACAGATCCTTTTCCTAAAATAGTTAGTTATTGTAATATTAGAGTTCATGGTCATCTTGTATTTTATCATTTTAGATCACACACCTAGGTTTCTAAAATCAATTTTTTTCTCAAAACTCTAGGTCCTCCGATTTAGGTATGTCACCTTGAAAAATAGGGGTTAGTGGGCTCAAGTGAAGTTGAGTTGACCTCAAAGACCCCTTTGTCAATGAGTGTTACCTACATATTTGTATAATCTAAATAGGGTTTTAGACCAATGTAGTTCTCCCCCTTATGTCAACTTATGTGTGAACAATTATGAAATATGCTATATGTACGTTCAACTAGTGATCTAGCTTGTAAATTGACAAATAATGCTCATGGGATGCTTTTTGAATGCTTCAGACCTATAAGAAGACTACTCCTATGACTGGTTTGGAAATAAGGAAGAATAGGGTAGTATAGCTTAGTTGTGAAAATGATTTTTAGTAGTGTAGTGTGAGCTTGAGAAGTGTTTCCTAAATTTCTAATAAATGACCTTTGATTTGTATTTAAACCACACATTTTGAAATAATCTCATAGGAAGGTTAAAAAATAAAAATAGGCTAACCCATACATATCAAGAGATGTATAATTTGGACCGTTTGGAAGGAAGGGACAATAATATCATATTCATGACATTAGCATAAATGCTAATGTCCTACCCTATATGCTAGTACCCTGCTAGGTAAAAAGTTGTTGAGGATCTGTAACTTTTTGTACAAGATGAAAATTAGGTTTTATGTAGACTGTAGGCTACAGGGGATATATTGAATCTAAATGTTAGGGTTGAATAATAACATACATAATTATGCACAGTGAAATGGCAAACATGAGCCTTTTGGTAGTGGTAAGGTCATAAGTCAAAGGGTTGAGCCAAAATTGGTATTAGTCAAGTGTACAAGACTAAGTATGTCATATAAAATCATATTTTAGTATCTACACTTGCTAATGTAAATGTGTGTAATGGTGAATAAAATATTATATGTTCTTTATCCTACTGAGCATAAGCATGCAAAATGTAATCTTAACATCTAATACTTCAAATGTGGCTCTAATGATTCAATATAAGCAATATGTTATTTTGTATACCTCTTACAATGTAGGAATTCTTATCCTAAATGTCTCGTAGAAACTATGTATATATAGGAATATTTTTTTATTTTGAATTAAAGACCTAGTGGCATGTTAAAATAAAACCCAAAAGAAAAATCAAAAGGACAAAAACAATTACCACAAAAGGAAATGTGTCTAAAGAAATAATTAAAAATATCAAGGGTCAAGATCAATGGTTGATCTTGACCATAATGGTCAAAACCAACCTAGGATAAGAACAACCTCGAGATGATAAAGGGGGTTATATATCTCTAATTTTAAAGCACAACCTAAGTGACATGAATGGGGAAATGGGTCCACAAAGTGATAAAATAATCAAAACTAAAAGCAAAAAACATAAAAGACATGCTGATGCCAGCACTAAGTACATAATTCTTAGCTAAAGACTCATATAACCAAAGTGGCTAAAAGACATTGTAATACAAGGCTTGTGCTAAATTTGCCTCCTCCCCTGCCCCTTTAAACTATAATTTTAGTTGAACTAAAAATACTAGATAAAAGGGTGGAAAATGCAAACTTGCATGATGATCGCGATGTGGAATTACCATTTGTCATATTGATCCATATTATTCCTAAAAATAAAATATGTATGCAATTAGATATATTATTTTCCAAATGGAATAAAATGTATAATCATAAAATGAAACGTTGAAAATACTTATTCAAAGAACAACTACACCTATATGTGTGTCATGTGAGTTTTTTTGGAGTATGTGCTTGCCATGGAGAAATAAAAATGTTGAGGGTCAAGGATTGACCCAATCACCATGGAGAAAAATAGGGAGTTTGTAGTGTCTATTCATTCCATGGATAGGGAAATGGATAAGCTTTCATGTGGTTAATGTGATATGTAGAACCATTGAGGAAAATAAAACCTCAACTACACTAACTCAAGTAACCATACTATTGGAAATATTGGTACTTTTGTCGAATGATGGTGATAAAACCCAGATTTAAATTAAATATGTATATAAATAGAACCGATTAAGGGGAAAACCTCAATTTGTATTGTTGATCTTTGTAACTGCAAGATAGACATAGGTTGGAATTCTCAATGGATTTGCAGGATATAATTCTTAATGGCATTGAACCTCTAATATGCAGTATGCACTTAATTGAATCAACCATTGCATATGGAATTTAGATTCAATTGTGACTTTGCTACTTAGTTTCTATATGCATGATCAAAAGAGAATGGATAATGTTCCTTCACCTACAATGGCCTCAAATAGTAGGTAGTAATGAAAGTAATGCATGAATCTATATCATGCCCCATGAATTTTAAATATTATAGTGTAAGCATGAATTTTTATCATACCCTTTGAATCATTGTCACTTATATGACATGCTATGCATCCATATGCTAAATAGAGAAACTATAATTGTATGTATATTTAACATGTAATTGTCATGTAGATGTAACCTGTAGCTATAAAGTGAATTCATATGCATGGCATATACCTCCAAAGACTATACTAATATGCCAATATCTAAATTCAATATGATTTTTTTGAACCATTTTAAATACGTGAAGTTGTAATATGTATCATCTGAAATATGTGATCTATAAGGTTCATACATATGTATATCATATGCCCATGTAATATGTACCCATTTGTTATGTATGTGAATCATATTTGATATCTAAAAACCCCTGAGGATGAACTGTGTCGTAATGAATACTATAATATTTGAATCATTTCAGTTTTGTATAAGTAGCATTCTTCTGATTAGCCCCATGTATGCCTCTCTTTCAAGTACTGACATAAGATTATCGAATCAATCAAATCCAAATATATAATGAGTTTAGACAAGTGGGATCAATTAGAATGGTTATAATATCAAGTACTATATTTTAATGTTACATTGATGCAAATCATGTTAGTCACAAGATGGTATATATAATAGTATGAGAAGTATCATATTTGATTGATAATATGATTTCCAAAGACAATATCATTTTTATAGAGATATTGTAGTTTGTATTAATGTATACAATTTGACCATTTTTTGAAGTTTAAATTGATGACCAAACGGTGTTAATAGGTGGGATAACATGTCACATGTGTCATGATGCTCTAGATATCACTTGCATAACTTTTTGATCAATAATTAAATTACCTGCACAATAGGTATAATCAATAATATTAAAAAAAGTAAACTTATATAAATAGTAAGTTTGAACATATTTTGTATTCTTAATTTTCATTATTTCATTGTGTGAGTTGGGCTCTGAGTTTCCAACATGCCTAGTTGATGAGATGCATGGCTACTTTGATTCAAGCATAAATAGACTGATTTATAAGCACTATGGCAGATGAGTTGGTATTTATGAAAAATACTCATTTTTGCAAGAGAATCGTGTGAGTTTTAATATATTTTTAATAATTTTGGATTTTGTAAATTATTGGATTTTTGGAATTGATTAGAATTCTAAATTCAAATTCAATTATTTTGACTTTTTAGGTCAATATTGTCATGTTTCCAATGATACTGACCTAACATCAATAGTATTTTCCTAAATATAATGATAGTGTTTGAGGATACCTACCTTTTGGGTCGATTTTATTTTTGCAATTTAATGCTTGTTCTAAAAATTTGTGTATTTTGCATTTTTTTGACCTAAAACTGATATTATTTTATTCGTGTCTTATTTTTTCAACATGATTTACATGCACAAGAATTTCAATATGGATGACGCATGCCTAAATTATTGTATCTTAGTTTATAAGATATAGATTGACAAGTACTAGAGGAGGGTAGTTTGGCACATGTTGGTTGATTGGGCCAAGTTCCTTATAACATCCACTTGATTACAATGTTGGTCGAGATATGGAATCTTGGTCTATGTACTTTTTGGTTACCAATGGGTGAGATGACTATCACATTAGAATATGTATGACACATCCTAAAGTTGCTTATTGTTGGAGAAATAACTATTATGGTGGAGAAAAAAAGTTCATCATATATGTGGTGGGCCCATAGGTATATGATGGTTTGGTGGTACTATGTTTCTTGATTAGATCATGCGATAAAATGTTACATGGTTACATAAGTTTATATGTTGTGCACTTACATCATTTGTATCAGTGTATGGAGGAGTCGTGATATTTTGTCACATGTATGATATTTTTTGCTATATTAAAGAGAGCCATGTTGGTATTCTGGGGGTGTAACATGCTAGCCTACTTATATCAAGATTTATATAGATTTACTCTACATATTCATGCTAGAAGTATCAGAGTAGCCAAGTTATTACATGTAGGAAATTACAAGCATGTTATTGTTGTTAATCATTTTGGCAGTCCATGTGGAGATTAGGTTCATTTGGATGTCTTCACATCTTATTGGGTACATCAACTCTGGCTATGATTTAATGGAGTATAATTTTATATCGGATACATTGAGTCTAGCTATGATTCAGTGCCATCCATATATGGGATTTGGGAGGTGGTCAAAGGGTGATAGAGATTTCCATCACTTATGACTTAGTATGTGGTTACAAGATTGATTTAATAACATTGTTGAGAGGTTTCAGTGTGAGCGTGTTACTTAGAATTTTAGATTGATCTAGGATGTGCCCATAGTATCTTACCCATAAACATGAAGTACTAGGTCCACTATTAGAGTTGAGGTGAGGATGAGACTGGTAGTTGCTGACTTTGCTGATCAACTAGCGAGGGAGTGGGATATTATGGTTACATTATCAATAGACGATGACACAAGATGCATGACAACATACACACAATGGTGTACTACCTAATGGGCTATATTATTTATAGTTATGGTAGGTGAACATGGTATTGTTCCCCCTGCACATGGTAGAGGGGATGGAAATGGAGGAGATGGAGATGCATGAGGTGGAGATGGGGGAAGATATGTATATGGATTTGGATCACCATAACATGCACCCTAGCTTGCACCATAACCTATTTATGTGGATGCCATTATTACCACAACTATTTCTATTGTTATGTCTGAGCATGAGTATTTGCATGGGTGTTTGTATCTTTATTTAGTTAATTATTGATATTTTCATATTTTGTTGCTAATGTACTCATGTAATTAGTATTTTAGGTGACACATATTGGTCTATGATGGTATATGGGGCCATTCAAACTTTGACATGAAATGTGCCTTATGACATAGTTTTTGGTGGCTTAGTTGAGTGGGGTGACCATATTACTAGCAAACATGCACCACTATTTGATCTTTGTGAAATTATTTTCATTGCATATATAATATTTACTGAAGAGATATGATTTACAGGTAGATCTCGACATATGACTTGTGCCTACTCATGGTTTTGATCTATTAATAGATGTACTCAATTGATTTTGTACTTTACAAACCAAACATACATGCGCCATGCTTCAAATATGAGCTCTTGATAGTATTATCAGATGATACAAGTCATGATCTCTATCATGGGGAGCAGTAAGACCAAATGGAGCCTCAACTTCATAGGCTAGATGTCCAAATATTAGCATTAGTTTAGATGATGAGGGTGATCCCATTATTGACTAATTTTTTTACTAATATATATATATGTGTGTGTGTGTGTGTGTGTGTGTGTGTGTGTGTGTGTGTGTGTGTGTGTGTGTGTGTGTTTGTCTTGTTTGAATGCTTATGTTGTATGTTTTAATTTAGACATTATGAGTTTCATAATTTAATTATGTTTAATGGAATATCAAAAAAAAATGTGTATATGATGCATTTATAATGTTACTATATATCAACATTCATGATTTTTAATATCACTTATGTGATAATGTTTCTCAAAATTAGGTTCCCCAACCATTTGGAAAAATAAAGTCACTATAATGAGGCTGGAAAATTTTCTATTTAACAATTTTAAATGGTTCTAATTCTTGATGCTATAATACTCTATTAACTTATACTTTTGGTTTATCCATAGATACTTGATTCACTTTTTGCTTCCACATTTATTTCAATTAAGATATACGATACACTTGTACCATTTTGATCCTTGACATATATAACCATGCCTTTACTAATATCACTTCTATCGAGAGTTCAAATGACCAATGGTTCCCTAGTGGGAATATCTTGGGATAATTCAGTCATTGTAGAATGTGCACTAGAAGAAGGAATTATTTTAGTGTTTTTTTCTTCAAAGGATGATATACCATTCATTGTTTATTAGGAAGTCTTGGGATGTCTCAATATTCTTAGAATATTTACTAGTATAAGTGGGTGATAAAGACCTTATTTTCTTCTGATCAAGTGTGATAACTCCTCTATCAACAAGTTGTGTAAGCTTTTGTCATAAAGTATAAAAATCATTATCATGATGTCTACTAATACCATGGTAAGTGCAAAATGGTTGACCCTTTATCTTCTCAAACTTGTGAGGTAGATGATAGAAATTCAGAGGACGAGTAATCATCTTCTTATCTAGTAATGTATGTAAGATATCATGTGGTCAATCTCTAAAGTGATCAAACTTAAATGGTTGCCTCTTGGTATAAGTAGATTCCTTTGTTGTAGGTGTTAATTTGTAAACTAATTATTTTCCTTTGTGTAAAATTTTTACTGATTTCTCCTTGCTATAACTATTTTCTCAAGATAATGGATATGTTATTTCTTATGAACCTTGTTGGTTAAAACCCCTTTTATCAATTATTTCTCGTTATAGGGGTCTCTGACAATAAATTTTTATTTTAGAGAAGATGAATTGGATTTAGCGTTTGAGTGGTAATTTGTTTCTTTGGTGTCTTAATTATCTTGTATTATTACCATCTAGATCATATGTGTAGTGATGTACATCCATATATAATTTTTAAACATAAGTGTAAGGATTATGTAATGCTCTTTCTCTAAGTGGAGAAAGAAGACCCTTACTAAATATAAATTGTATTTATAAATCTATGGGTTGATATGTCAAAGAGTTTAAAATATTCCTAAATCATTTAAGATAATCTCCAATAGACTCATCATGACCTTTATTTACTCCTTGTAAATATTCCAATGTTAGGTTAGGCATTTCATGCTTTTATTAATCTGATAAAAATATGTCTTCTAAACTTTTAAAGGTAGCTAAAAATACCATTGAGGAATACTATATAACCAATCCTAAGCATCTCTTATTGGAAATATTTCAATAATATTCATCTATCATTGGTCCAATCATTGGCCCAATGGCCAAAAGAGCATACATATTGTGTTAAGTGGTATCAGGGTCTCCACAACCATCAAAAAAAGGAAACATAAGCATGAAAAACTCTTTTGGGTATGTATAATCAAATATGGTTTGTTTAAGGTTGATCTTTAATGATATTATCTTTAAAATTAGCATGGCATGATCAAAGTTGAAAATAAAGAGCCAATAATTGATTTTGAAGGCCTCTTATAACATGCATCATGGACAGAATTTGGCTAGTAGGAATGTTATAATTTGGAAAGGTGTAGTCATAGGTTATAATTTACCATGTGCTTGAAACATAATTATGATGGAATCATCCCTACTATTATTACATTTCCTAAGATTACATTCTAAGTTAATATCATTGTATAATTTGGAAACATTGCATATGTATCATTCGTACCACATGTAGTTTGTAAATAAGGAATATAAACTGCATCATTTTGAATGTCTTTAAAAATTTCATGTATAATTTGATAATCAAATTGCTTTTCAGAAGGAGATAAAGAAATATTATATTGATGTGCATCAGTTTGTGTGTCTAGAGAAAGAAAATAAAAATCATATTCTACTTTTGTATCATGTGCATTATCCAGAAAGAGAAAAGGAGAATCACATTCTACTTTTCTATCATTTGCATTATCTAGAGAGAAAAGGAGAATCACATTCTATTTTTGTATCATTTGTATTGTCTAGAGATAAAAGGGATAATCATGCTCTAATTTTTTATCATTTGTATTGTCTATATCATGGGAAGTGTATATACATGTAATAGTAGTGATATCATAAATTTGATTTATGAATTGTTCATTGTTCTTATGGTTTTGTGTATTATAACATTAAATGAAATGAAGTGCAGTAGAAAACTATAAAGATAAGCGAGGTGTATTCTCAAATAAATATTCTTTATATTATAGATCATAAAACATGTGAGGAATCAGAATATGTGCATTATTATTATTATTATTATTATTATTATTATTATTATTATGTTCTTGTTGTTCTAATGTATGACTAAGAGAGATTCTAAAAAATAATTAGGGGAACACGGTTCTTCTATTTCAGAAGTATTATATTCATCTTCTTCCTCGCTATATGTATATTTGTACTTATAATCATAATCATTACCTTCACTATCATAATCCTCATATACATCATTATCATTGTTAATCATAAAATAATCATCATTAGTCCATTCATTATAATAATTATAAGGTATAGAATTACTAGAAAGTATGAAATCTAAAGGATGGAGACTACTAGGGTCCTTAGTGGAGGTAGATATTTTGAAGTTACCAAAACCTAGGATGGCGAAAAAGAGGAGGATAAGACCTATTCCCAAAACACAATCCTACATAGATAGATTAAAACTAGGAAGGAAGAAACCCTAAAAGGGAATTTTTGTGTATGGAGATTAGTAAATTTCAATGAAATTGAAGGTTAAAATAATGTGCTTTCAGTGTCAAATATCAAATCTTAAGTTAAAATAAAGTGATTTAGTGTCAGATATTGTGTCAAAGGTTGAAATAAAGTTCTTTTAGTGTCAAATATTCATGAATTTTTCTAAGAATTTTTGACAAAAATTTATAAAAAAATGTTCAAAAAATATATGGGCTCACCAATATGTTTTATCTAAAATTGGATTAATGAAATAATAACCCTTCAAATAGATAGAAATTAATAGAACAAAAATCTAACTATTGATTAGTATAATATATACAAAATACACATTTATAACTATGATCCAAACATGAAAATTTGATAATCACAATAAACAAGTACAAAGGGATAAAGATAAATTTAGCTTATTTATTGCACTTCCCTAGTCTACACAGGCTTATTACCTATGTTGATTATGTGTAAAGGAACTATATTCTGCTCATTTCCAAAATTTACTCTTATTTTTGTCTAGTTGATATTGATTATTAGTAGACAAGATCCATTATTAATTTAGACATGTAACAATTGATTTTAACCCTATAGATGCAAGATTTTGATTTATTTTATGACAATTTGTCTACATCACTAATTCTTTTTATTCTTTCTTAGTCATTTCAACATGCCCACATGCACTTGAAATATCAAACACTAGTTTTCTGTAGAAGGATCGAGCAAAAGTGATTGAGTTGGATTGACCTTGGTTAATACCCATTGATCAACCATGTGCTACACTACATTGCCCCTTATCCAAAGAGGGCTCAAACTCAATGTAATTCTCCCACTAATGTGTATGTGTGTAATGGTGAATGCAATCATAAATTATATTTCTCCTATCTACCCTTGGCACAAACATGTATAATGTAATATTAACCTTCAATACTTTAGATGTAGCTCTAATGATTCAATATAATCAGTATGTCATTTTGTATATCTCTTGTAATTTAAGAATGTTTATCCCAAATATTTCCTAACAACTATTTGTATATAAGAATCTTTTTGAATTTAAGTTAAATGCCTAGTGGCACGCTAAAACAAACTCAAAATAAAAATCAGTAGATCCAAATAAATGACTATAAAAGGAAATATGACCAAAGAAAGAATTAAAAATATCAAGGGTCAAGATCAATTGAAATGGGTCAAGCTTGATAGTCAATCTTGATTATAATGGTCACACCTGATCTAGGATTAAAAAAACCTTGAGATGATAAAAGTGGGTTAGATATCTTTATTTTTAAATCATGACTAAAGTGATGTAAATGGGAAAATGAGACCACATAGTCATAAAAAGCCAACACTAAAAGAGAAAACATAAAATACATGCACCACTAAGTATTTAATTCTCAACTAGAGATGCATATAAGTAAAGTGGATAAAAGACATTGTAAAATAAGACTTGTGCTAAATTTGGATGTCTATAGGTAGTAATCAAATTTAGTTAGAGAGGTCACAAACCCGGGACTTCATTCTTAGATATTGAGGTGAAAATCCAAAATACGAATATGGAATTAATGTTTAGGATTATAATCAAGCCCAAAAAAACATTAGTAAGCATGGTCAATGAGAGTCCCAACAACACACCTTCATGTTAACTTCCAAAAAGCACTAACTTAATTGAGTGATGAGTCACATCAGTAGGTACACCTACTCATATCATTATAAGCCCCTAGTAGGACTTGAACCTTGTTAGTTATTATAAAAACCAAACACCTTAAACAATAAATTGTGCCCTCAACAACTAATTCAAAATGATGATATCATGATAGTTTTGTCATTATGATAGCTAATTCTTCCTAGTAATCATGTTCAATAACTTACTAATGATATTGTTGACTTGAAACATTAAATGGAGTTAAAAATCAATGTTAATTGAAGTTTAAGAAATTTCACATGGAGTATTTCAAACTCTGATCTCATAATTAGGTTTAAGTAGGGGGCATGATGTAACTTCAAATGATTTATTTAGTTTGCCTTCAATGACAAATCGAGTTGTTTTCCAACTATGCATAAAAAATTAGATTCATACATTGCAATCAATACTTTAGGGGCTATCTATGCATCATTATGATGGAGATATGTGACTTCTTTGCTATGAGATAGCAAAGGGGAGATACCATTGAAATACACATAATTATGACACCAATTTTCAACCTATTACAAGATGAAAATCATTACTCACCCAATGGCTATATGTGATAGTGATACTAATATGGATAACATTTGAGTAAGAGGTTCTAGTTTTAATATTGATAACTAATGCAATAAATTTCTCTTTCCTTGTTATCATCATCATTTTGTGTAAGAAAATTCCCCTCAATATGTTCTATTACATAGATATAGACATTTTTTAATTACACTTTTGATGTTTATCATTCCATTTAAATTTGATATCTTTTCTTAATAATCTAACAAAAGGTTGAGTTTTATTAATGATTTTAGCAAAAAATATTCTAATCAATTTCATCTTTCCTTGTAAGCTTCACAATTACTTAATATTTTTAGGAGAATGCATATCAATAATATCTTTTACTTTATTTGGATAAAATTTATGACTCTTCTAAAAATAAAAAAATCTTTTAATTTACCATAAGTCACATTTTATATTGTCTTAGCATTTCAAATATTTTTCTCAAGACATGCGTTATGATTTTCTCATTTCCTTGACTTACCTAAGATATCATCTACATAATATTCTAACATATCACATGCATATAATTATGAAATATATGTGTCATATCCCTTTGATAAGTAGCTCGTGTATTTTTAAGCCCAAAAATCATAACCAAATTAAAAAATATATCCCAAGGTGTAATAGAAGAAACCTTATTTTTGGTCACTAATATTTATCTTAATTTGATTGTAACTAAAAAATCTATCCATAAATAAATCATTTGATGTTTCAGAGTAAAATCAACAATCATATCAATATTAGGCAATGAGAAATCATTCTTGTGACATACCTTATTTATATCTTGAAAATCAGTACATACCCTAATGCTCCTAGTTGGTTTCCCAACTGGTACAATGTTATAAATCCACTTAGATTAATCATTGGGTCTAATAAATCTAGCATCAAGAAAATTTTAGATTTATTCATTAAGTCAAAAAGCAACCTTAGGATTCATATTTTTTAAATTTTGCTTTATAGGCTTGGCATTTGAGTTTACCAAAATGTTCTGCATCATAATATAATTAGACACACCTACTATATAAACATAATACCATACAATATTAATAATTATGTGTGTGTGGGCTTGAAGGTATGTGATTAGCAAAAAATACTGCCAAAGGTTTTCTACGATGATGGTGTCTCTTCCAACGACGTCCAAGGCACCGCCGATGTCTGCAAGGTCGATGGGGGAGCTAAATGGTTTGACATAGAAGCAGGCTCAGGATCAGGATAAAATAATGGACAAGGTTCCTTTAGTTGGTGGGCAACTAGAGGTTTTGGGGGATGGATGCCCTAAAATTACAAGCCATGTTAAAGTGTAGAATTTTCACTCTCAGAAGAGTCTTTCTAGTAATTGTTTAGGTGCTTCAAACCCTTCACCCACCACTGTGAGGTATGATAAAACTTTGGTAGGGCCAGAATCTGATTTCAAGGTTTCATCAAGGGATAAATCTTTTGCAAATTTGATCTCTGAGGGAGAGACATCAATGGTGGAAGCAACTAAGGCTATTCCATCAATATCTTTTATAGATGAGTCTCTTGAGAAGGTGATCCAAAATTAGGAGTGGTTATCAGAATAGGGTTTAGTGTGTAGATTTGATAGGTTTTGGCCTAGACTCCCAACTCTCCATGAATGGATTTCTAATTCATGATGACCCTTAATAGAGAATAGTTTGGAATTATATCCATGTGTCAGAGGTTTTTTATCATGGTTTTTGATAGTATTATTGATCATAATAAGGTTATTCATACAAATTCTTATGGTTTGGATCAACATCCCCTCTTTTTGAAACCTTGGTTTCCTTTTTTCAATCCTCTTCTTGAAAATCTCACTGTTAGGACTATTTAGGTGTGATTATCGTATCTTACTCTTTAATTATGGATAGATTCGTGTTTGTCGGCCATTGGTGAAAACTTGGGAGAATTGTTGAAAATTAATGCTTCCACATCAAATTTTTATCAAACCACCTTCACTAAGATTCATCAATCTAAATATTTATCAAGCTCTCCCAACATCCATAGAGTTAAAATTCAAATGTCATTGTTTGACTCAAACTCTTGATTATGAGGGGTTTCCCTTTAGATGTTAGAGATGCTTCGAAACGGGGCATTTAACTTATTAGGATTATCTTTCAGTTCATCCTTTTCCTAAGCCCACAAATCAAATTCCAGGAAAGTCTCAAGCGCATATGTTAGTTTGCATCACCCTGTGATCCTGCCTATGAATACTAAGGAGTTAATTTCTTCTTAGGCTAGTTTAGTGGGGCCTTTGAGTGTGGAAAAAGAATGAAGCAATGTTACTTCTAGTGGACTCACAAATGACAATTTTTCACTTTCTAGAGCCATCTCAAGCATTTCAGATAATCAATTAGATTATACGATTGTAAGGAGTAATAAAAAATGGCATCTTATCCCTAAACCTTCCTTTATGACACTTCATTCTCAAATAAAAGAGGGTAAAGGAGGAACATAATTTAGTTGGTAAATCTTTTTTGGTTTGATTTGTAGTTTGTTTTGTATGGTGCATCATTTATGATGATGTAGTCATGATTTCCTTGGGATTAATTCCTATGGTTGATGATATACTTTCTCTTGTTTGGTTGTATTTTTTGTTCTTTTAGTTAAGGGAAAGGGACCCACCAACCCTGATATCTATCAAAAAAATATGTGTGTGTGCATGTGCACATGCCTTTTATTTTTTTAAGGGTTAAATAAGTAACCAAATTCAAGTCATTTTGTACTTAATTAATGTAAATATTAATATCAAATGTATCCTCATTCAATAAATTTGATCTACCACCATATAAGGTGTAGTAGACCTAAAGTATCTAAACTATCCAAAGTAATTTCATCATCACTAAGTAAGGGATATTCACCCAAATAAGCGTGCTCACTCAAAGTAAAATGAAATATATTCTTATGATAATAAATAGGCAAATCCATATTAGTTTTCAAATATTTTTTTATCACTTTATAATTAGAAAAGGTGTCAAGAGATGGTATCTCATATGGTGTAGGACAAGCATTTAACTTTGGGGATCTAAATTTTAGTTCATCTTGCTTTATAATAACATGAGATATTATAAACATATGATCAATTATATTAATAATATATTTCATTTCTTGATAATTTCTAGTTGTGGATTTCTTAAAATGATCATGAAGTGGATTTAATAATTCCTTGGTAATATTTTCATGATAACGAACTCCTAAATATACTTTATCTAATAATAAAAGACATTGTCTAAGTTATATCATCTTATTTATCATTTAACTCATCACTATTGTATCCAAATCCTTTTTTAAGTAGATGAATGGTTGAAAGAATTGATTATACTATGTTGTATTCACTTTTCCCTAATCCTTGACCATTATAGCCCATCTTTTATGCACATTTGAGTCCAAATCCAAAATTTTCTAAGTTACTTTAAGCAAGAATAATATTTTTTTATTTTATTTATTCCATTATAGCAATTATCCACCATAAGATTTTTACCCTTAACATTAGTTGATTTTTATTCAATAAATAATAGTGTTTGGGTCGATCTTCCATTAACTTTAGCAATTATAGAAAGAGTGTTTGTATCAAATAAATCCAATTATATATTAATTCCCAAGGGTATGTTGGTCTAAAAATTAACTTATAAGATTCTCATTTATATTATCAACTTCATAATCCTCCTCCTCATTAAGTTCATTGGCATTACTACAATCACCAATCTCAAATGTTATTGCTTGTTTTATTGGATTAAATTTTTTGGGGTGAAACTATAACTGATTGATTCTTATTTAAGTGAGGCACTATATTAACTTGATGTTAAATTATCTTTAAAAATCTAAAATTGATGTAGACTGGAATGAGGGGGGAAAGTTAATGGTTTCATTTTTCCCTAGCCTAGAATCACTCACCTTTCAATGGAAATGATTTTAGACACAAACACTTAGAATTATAACCAAACACACACTCTTTATGGCATTAAAATTCAATGTTATAGATGTTAGTGAAATACAACATGAATAAGATTACAACCAGATGTAGTATATCATGGCATTGATACTTTCTTCTCACAATTATGACTCCACACCTTCCTATCAAGATTCTTCCAAGATTTCCCTTTATATCTCTTAATTTCTATCCCATAAGATGCAACTAAATGAATTTTATCCTAACTAAATGATCCTAGCTGTTGTAAACTAATATGAATCTACTTTGACTACCTTGTACACTTGTAGTGCATGTTTGAATTCCCATGCTTTTGAAAAATGGTCCACATAAATACATTTCTTCTTGTGTAGTTACTTTAATTTTGAAACCTTTGTGTAAAAAAAACACCATATACTACATAATAGTGGTTACATAATCGTCAATTAATGAAGAGTAGTGGTTTCAAAAATATAACTTGCATGAAGTAAAAGTTTTAATATCTTCCCAAAAGGGATCAATTTAACCTCTAAGAGACGATTGAAACTTGATCCACTTGATGTTCATGGGGTTTTTGAATTATGGTGATGCTTCTTTGATAGGTTTTTATCATTTTTGATGTGTGAAATTATGTCGGCATTATCAATAAATTATAAATACACATATAAACTTGGGTCATGTTTATGGTTGATGTAATATTGCTTGTTGACCCAAATGTTCCTGCATCATACACCCTAGGTAAATAAAATGTTCCATGAGCTCTTGCACATGAAAATTCAATGTGCTCTTGTAGATTTTTCTAAGCTTTTCAATCTCAAGATGTAATTATCTAAGTTTTATCTTCAATTGCTCTATACTTCCACTTGAATAGATATTATTTGTATTCATTGGATTTCTTTCTCTTGATGGATTTAGAAACTGTCACCATGTTTATTTCTTCCCTTTCCTTCTTAGGCAATTGTTATCTCTAATCCATAATAGAATAATATAAATTCATCCTCATCACTTATTTATCCCTCATGGTAAGGGTATAAATCTGCTACATTGAATATAGGCAATAATAATCCCATTTGGTATCTTTATTGCATAAGAATTTACTACAATTCCTTGGAATATTACCCAACATAACCTTCTTCCATTTGAGATTATCATATATTTATTTTTGTAACACTTATTTTCGTAAATAACACAAACCCAAGTCATATATTTTGAATTATTGTTCTCTTATTTTAAGATCTACACATTTTTGTAATCCATGACACTCTTGTTCAACTTCTCCTTCAATTCCTTATGAACCTCATGTATATAAGTATATAATCCTTTTCTTAAACATTTATTATTTTATTAATCTCCCACATTGTTAAGATCTATTCTAACCAAGATCAAATAAGAACCAAAGCATATCTCACACAAGATAGAGGTGAGAAGAGGATAATTAAAATGAGAACCAAAATGATTGCTCAAATATTCAACATCTGCAAGTTTATATTAAAATCCATGTGTTAATAATGTAAAATACAAAGGATGAGGACATTATTTATAGAACATTCAAGGAGTTGCATCTATTTTCCTTTTGTCCACACAAAAAGTGACATTTAATAAAGGTGGCACATGTGAGGAGGTAAACTCTAAATGTGTCTTTGGGAATGTACACACTCTAACTACACAATAACTATCCTTAGTATCAAAGCTAACTACTAAGTCAAATTAACTAAAGGTGCATAATAAATATATTTACCAACACCCCATCTTAAGTGTAACTTATAGAGGTCTAATGAAAAAAACAAGAATCTTAAAATCCTCATAAAATAGGTCTCAACAACAAGATGTGATGAGGTACCTATGAAAAAATACCAATAAAATATAATGATCTCAAAAAATTGGGTAGGAAGGACTCGAGGAATCATTGCATACCCATCCTCAAGAAAGGTGGTTATCAATGTATTCCTCTCAAAAAATGATGGAAAATTACTAAAATAGGTGATGCTTCGAAATAATGTTGATCTTTACAGGACTACAAGGTGGCCTAATCCACACTCAGATGAAATTCTACATAATGGAAGTGAACATCTGGTGAAAAACTTGTGATATAGGCATGAGTGGTACAAATCAACTTCTTGAAAAACTCAGATAATGTGGTAACTTTATTACCAAAAAAAAGTTGGCTTAGAGATTTGCTCTTAAATTTGATACCACCAAATATGGCTCAGAGATAATGTTTTAAATTTTGATACCACCAAAGATGGCTTAAATATAATGTTTTGAATTTTGATACCATCAATGATGGCTACCTATGGGTAATTATGAATCTTGACTAATGCTAGGAATGCCATATGCTTCTCACAACATGAGATGTTCATGCAATCAAGTAAAGTGTCAAAAATATATAAGAGTACACCAAATAATGTTGTTAAGAGATGAGGCATGGTACAATCCTCATATGGGTTCTGTCAACAAAAGTTCCTAAGAAGACACCCATGTAAATGCAAGGAAACTAAACTCATTTGCTAAAATAAATAAACTATACATGCACACAAAGATGCTTATTTTCATAGAATAATCTCTCATATAAAATGCAATGAGGGACATAGAAAATGGCTTAAATTATCTAATAATGAATGGCATGAATGAAAGTGGTAGGGTAAACTAACCATTGACTTCTCAAGATCTTAAAGAAACTCACAACAATCCAAAAAATTCCTACATGATTAGCCTAAAATCCACTACTTCAAATACATAGAAATCAACTGATGTTTGGGATACTAGAAGTCACAACGAATGATTATCATGTTGATTTACAAAAAATACAAGGAATGAAATAATTGTCTATATGAGTGGCCCAAAATCAATTACTTCAACAACATGTTCAAAAATATATGTGTTTTGCTAGAAAGGTGCCATGTAAGAAGAGATAAAAATTTCTTAAATAGGGTTTTGATAATGAGGCCATATTAGGTACCTTTCACAAAGTGAGAGAGAAAACGGGTGCATTATTAGAGCCAATAGCTCATTAAATATATGCAAGTGAGAGAGAGAACAAAACTACAAAATTTTGTTGTGGGGGGTCTGAACACCATCAGAATAGACCAAACCTTATAGTCTTCAGAAAAAATGACATTTGGAAGAGTGTTCCAAAAATCACAAGAAATGTGCCTTTGCATTTGAAAAATGCAATAAAAATGATCTCAAAAAGGTCCTACCAAGACAAGAATTGAACCCTTTAAGTGTTTTATTGTGATGCAAAAAAATGTCAAATCAGAATGCATAACTAACTACTCCATTGTGTATAATTTGAAAAAAAAAAGCACTGTAAAAAAAATCTCCTTCCAAACAGACTCATGTCTAATTAGTAGTTAAATATTATAGCTAATAGCTTATTGTGAGATATTAAAAAACATGAAATTAAGTCTTGAAAACATGTCAGATGAGCTGAAATGGCCATTTTCCTACCCTTTGGTTCACTTTTACCCCTATAAATATTATATATTTATGTGAAACATTATTTACATGGCTTGTAAAATAATCTCATGGTGTCAATTTACTCTAAGATGCTGTAAAAAAAGTTGCTCCTAAAAAAAAACCTAAAAATAAATCCTAAGCTATGGAGCTAGGCTTCAATTGATCTGATACCATGTTAAGATCTATTTTAACTAGGAATGAAGAAGAACTAAAGCATAGCCCACATAAGATAGAGGTAAGAAAATCAAAAATTAAATGAGAACAAAAAATATTGCTCAAATATTCAACATTTGTAAGTATGTATTAAACTCCATGTGTCAACAATGTAAAATACAAAGGAGGAGAAGAATATTTATAGAAAAGTCAAGGACGTCCACCTCTTTTCCTATTAAGTGGCATCTATTTAAGGTGAATCATGTGAGGAGGTAATAATTAAATGCATCATTGGGCATGTGCACACTCTAATTACACACTAACTATCCTTAGTAAAAAAGCTAACTACTTGAGTCAACCTAACTATAGGTACACAATAAATATTTTCATTGAAAAATGTATCCTTAAACTCAATAATGCCTCTAGGATTACAACTATAAATAATTTCAAATGGACTCATAGTTTTACTTATATTGACCAAGTTATTGTAAAAAAGATTAGTTTGTGTTAAAATCATATCCCACTACTTGATATTTTTTCTTTACCAAGCATTTCAAGAAATTCCCAAGGCTTCTATTTACTATCTCTAGTTGCCCATGTGTTTATGGATAATAGGCTGAACTAAAACTTAACCTTGTTACTAAATTTATCCTTAAGTTATCAATAAAATTTATATCTCTATTTATAACTATGCTTTTTGGAAATCCATGCAACCGTATTACCTCAATTTTTTTTACATGCAATGATGTCTTCTAGTTTTTAGAATATATCAACAATAATAAATGTATAATCATTTGTATCTTCACTTGTATTTTTACATGCAATGATGTCTTCTAGTTTTTAGAATATATAGACAATAATAAAGATATAAACATTACCTTTTTGTGTCCTTTGCATCCAAAGAATAAAATAAATGCTTGTCTTCCCATGATATTTATAGTACTAGTACCTATATAAACCTGCATTCTAAATTTTCCTTTAGCATCTTGGAAAAATCTATAATTTTTTACAAACTTATTCACATGTACACTCATCCTTGGTTAATAGTACTTTTCATTCTATTGCACTAATGTTTTAGACATTCCAAAATTACTAGTTATCATCTTTTATGCTTCTCCTTTATCAAATAATCCCTCATCAATCCTTGTTGTATACATAACTATTGTCCTTTGAAACATAAACCATCATGAAAAAAAATCCAAACACAAATTTATTTCCTTGGTTGTTGGGCCTTGCATGTTTCCTAAACATCATTAAAATCCAAATTTTCCTCATAAAAATATCTTATAGAGTCAAACCCAACAACCTATAATTTCATCTCATTCAACAAAAGACACCTTCTACTCAATGCGTCTATAACTCTTTTTGAATAATCCAAGTCTATGCCTAAAAAAATGAAAAATAATGAATAAATTAAACCCAATTCATGTGATTTGGGTTCAACTTACTTTCATTGTTTATGAACTACATTGTTTCATTTTTTGTGTACAAAACAATAACCTTGGATACCGAATAATGCCTCCACTTCTTGAAATCTTGCACTGTGGCATATAAATATTGATAATAAACTAAATACATATGTTTTTATTCATTCCATTACTCACTAAAGTAAGTAATTGGCTTATTGGCTTACCTTCTTGACTCAAAATTTAAACTAATATTGTCCCACTAACATCATAATTAGCTTGGAATATTTTGTTGAAATCTGACAATGCTAACAACGGTTGTTTCGATACCTTATTCTTAAAAATATAAAATATATTATCTTTTCATCTATCTATTTTAAATCTTTTCTATCACCTCTCTTTTTTTTAATGGGGGCACATATTCCTTTAAAAATTCTAGTAAATTTTTAGTAGAAACTACTTAACCCATTAAAGCTTCTTGTTTAAAACATACTCCTTGGTCATGGCCTCTCAACAATGTATTTTGCCTTTTATAGGTCCATCCTTAACACATCATGTGAGATCACAAATCCAAAATATACCAACTCTTCCTTCACAAAACCACATTTCTTTATGTTGACCAACAACTTCTCTTACTTTTAATTTTTAATTATTAGCCTCAAATGCAACAAATGCTCTTTTTTTGTTCCACTAAATATAAAATTTCAACCAAATAAATAATGATAATTACCTAAATATGTCTTCAAAACTTTATTCATGAACCTCATGAATGTGCTTGGTGGATTTGTAAACTCAAATGGCATAATAAACTACTCATACAATCCATCTTTCATCTTGAATGCAATCTTCCACACATTAGCTTCTCTAATTTGGAGATATTCGCTCTTTAAATTAATCTTTCTGAAACACATTTCTGATTTTAAATTATCCTTCAATTCATCCATAAATGGAAATATAAACATGTTATATTATTGGTGGATCTTGAATTCATATACATACACCATTCCCCAACTTTTTTAAGTACTAACATTTTTGGAAATAAAAATGGGCTTAATATTTATATTATGAAAACCTTCTCCAACAAGTCTTGTACTTTCCTCTTCACTTCCTCATTCTCTATAGGTGTTAACCTATAAACTTCCTTGTTTAGAAAACTATATCTAAGTATCAAATCTAGGTGATTGTTAATGCTCTTCATAGCTGGCAATCCATCTAGTAAATCCCTTAAAATGATCTCAACATATTCACTTGATGATGTATGCACTTCATGTGGAACTTCACTCATATTATCCACTATCAAAACTTACATGAGTTTGAGAATGAAATAAAAACATGCCTTCTCCTTCTTTGGCTCTTTTAAAATCTACTTTTTGAAAACCATCAACACTTTAGAACCAGTGTCCTCTCCTTCCTCTTTTTCCTTCAATAAAATCAATGTAAACTTCCTTTCATCCCTCACAAGTGTGTAGGTATTTTATATATAATTATGCATAATTTTTATATCAAACTACCATGGTCTACCCAACAACATGTCATTTGATGAAGTCCTTTCAATTAAAATTTCATTCAATAAAACCATCAAGGGATCTTGATGAAATCACTAACATAACATTTATTGGACATTCCTCAATAATACAAAATATCAAAATGAAATTTAGGCCCTTAAGCCTATTTCATCCCCTATTATTTTAATTTCAATGTAACTATATCACTATTTACATTGAGAGGAGAAAATACCTTGAAATCTAGGTGAAGAGGTAGTTGTTATTATTATTTGAAAGCAACTACTTGGTTTAGAGGAAAGAAGAGATGAAGATACAAAAGGAAGAGAGGTAGATTAAGAAGGATTGTAGAGTAAAGGATTTAAATGAGATAGATATGGTTTTTCAGTCTATTAATGTATATGATTGAGTTATGTATTGGTATGGTATACTTTCCTTGCACCTTCCTTCTTCCTTAATGGAATTGTGTGAAGATTATTATTATTTTTTTAAATGAAAGAGATAATGAAAAACACATCTTCTAATGTTTCCTTATTTTTTCCAATTATTTCTCTTTTCATATCAATAAATAAATTGAAGGAGTTTTTAAGATAACGTATAGGAATTGTCACTATAAATGGTTGGAAACAAAACTTTCCCAATATAATTCATATATTTCTTATGCTAATTGAGAAAGGTTACATGGGAGAATAATTTTTTTAGATCATTATAAATTTGAAGCTTACATAATTACATGTATTTATATAAGTTGTCTTTTATAAGAATTTTTTATTTTAATCTAATGTTGTGTAAGAGGTGTATTAGTTGATTGATTGATTAATCTCCTAGATGAATTATAATTTTCAATAAGGAATAAACTACAATGTGTTTGACAAAAATTAATGTCCATTTTTTTTCATTTACACTAAAATTGACAAGTTCAAAATTAAAAAAGTGATGTAATCATTATCAATCTTTGTTTCTGGTGGAGTGAAAGATTAAAAAAAAATTGTTTATGGTGGAATGAAAAATTACAAAAAAGTGTTTCTTGGACCTTCCTAATGTAATGGAAAATTAGGTGATTGACTCCAAAATATATAGAATCAATTATTTTGGAATGAAAATGGATAGGTATTCACTTCAAAGCATGTCTACAAATGAAAATATAGAAGAGAGTCAACAAAGATATATCATATTTATATATTATTAAAATATATTAAAAATAATATTATAATAAAATAAAATGAAATATTATTTTTAACTCATACATTGAATTATTTTTTATTGAAAGGTTTTCTTTTTGGAAAGACCCATTAACATTTACTTCATATATTTTATTAAGTCATTTATAAAAAAATCTATTACGTCTCTCATAAATTCCACCATATCATCCTTTTGTTAAATGACATAAGTTTAATAAAGATTTGATATATATTTTTTTAAATGGCAACATCATGTCATCTGTTTTGTTAGACAACTATTAGAAATCAAATTTTAGAAGAAACATGGCCCAATTTTTGATAGAAATGGGATATTATCTATTAATAAATAAATTTTACAAGCTCCCATATTGATAAAATAAAGTATAAGAGAGAGACAATCATAAAAAATAAGGAAATTTTATTTAGTTAAATAATGACAACAATTTACATTTTGTTTTCAAATTTTATTGGAATTATTTGAAATAAAATTAATTAATAATAATAGAACCCAAAAAAAAATATGGTAAGTTGGATTCACAAGCCAACATTCTACAATTGATCATGTTCTCACACTTCATTAAAAAATATAGTTAGATCTACAAACCAACATTATACAATTGTTCATATTCTCACACTTAAATTATAGCTTAGGGTTATTGACAGTGGTATATATACCATAATAATAAGTCATCAACCTTAGAATCAGTTAGGGTTTGTTTGAAGATGTTGGAGAAAATATCCAATGTGAGAGAGGAGAATGCTAAAATTATCTTAATCCATCAAATTGCTTCATTAAAAAAAGTAGGTTACATCATCAAATTGTTTCATTCAAAAAAATTATGTTACATATGTAGACTATTCGAAGGGGGTAACTAAACTCATCACTACCCACTAATCTTATAACCATCTACATAATTAATAACCACCACCTTAATGCTCATATAAACAAATACAATAAACCCCCATAAAATAGATGTCAGATACGCCCCATAAAATATGTCTACAAATATTTATTGATAATAACTTTAATAACTAGCTCTAAACACTAAAAAGAAAAAATTTCAATTACAAAATCCAACTAAAAATTAAATTTAATAAACAAATTATTATAAAATACATTCTAGAGTGAAATTTATTAATGGAGGCACCCTAGAGCGCTCCTCTGTAGTTTCAAAATTACTGTCAATTGACACCAACAGAGCTGCCATTCACAAAATTCTCATACCTACATTAGAGTTGTCATTCACACATTCCCGTCAATGGATGTCATTCCAAGTCTCCCACACATTGTCATGGATTCGATCACGGTTTACGCAGGTCTAAGTAAATAAATAGACAGGCGGGCTTCTATGGAAGAAGATAAAAATACAGTTGCCACAACCACACTTAGAGATCCTTCATTACAACATTATTAACATTGAAGCCCACATTTTCACCTAGCAGTGCCTCCTGAAGGGATTCATAGAGCATTTCAACAGAAGCTTTTGATTCCACCTTCCCCACAGTGGTGACCTATGTCCTTGATACTCTTTGCTCAACAAACTTGGTTGCATTTATGAGCAATATAATTTATGCATACAATATACTTTACATGACACAGTTGCCTCGTAAGCAAAATTGATGTTTCTCATCATTAGTTTGCATTAGAGTGGATGGAGGATTTTGAAGCATTTTAGGCAGCGATAGAGAATGACAGATAAACTTAAGTTTCACTCACTCTATTGAAGAAATAATAGCACTTCCATGCATATATTTCAAAAAAACAAAAAACAGTGATGATAATAATAATAACAAATATATGGAATCTTTTTATTCTATGTATTTTCAACTATTGCAGTCTTGCATTTCCAAGAATTGTGATGCTTCTTATTTTTTACAACTGTATTGTTTGTTCTACTTCTCTTGACATGAATTTACAAAATATAAACTATTGCGATGAACAAATGATAAATAGCCATTGACAGAATAATAAAACAATGGAGGAAATAATAGAGGACTAATAAATAATGGGTAATGGGGTTTGCTCTGATACCATGTGTTAGAAAATGTTCGAATTAATTTAATTCATCAAATTTATTTATTAAGAAAAGATATGTTACATATATAGATCTCTTGAGACACTAACTAAACTCGTAATCATTCACTAATCTTATAACCATCTACATAAAATAATAACAATTGATCATAAATGTGAGTACTAACTTCTAACATGATGAAATTCAAACATTATAAAAGTAAAAACTTAAGGCAGTTATTTACCTATCCTTATTTGTGCCATTTCAAAAAATATATATATGTTTTTATAAATTTATTATAAGAGGGAGGTGCCTTAACTAACTCATGGTTCAATGGAAAATAAGCTATACACAACAAGCTAAAATAATGGCATGATGGAGACCTAAAAAAAATAGATTTCTACAGGTTTAAATAAACCCTAGTGCCTAAAAGATTTATTAGTGTCACAAAAAAAATGATTAAACAAGCAATAACAATGGAAAGGGAGAGAAGCAAGACTGGAAAAACACACCTGGGCATCGTAGTTGAAATATGGAATTAGGAACAAAGTCTAAAACTAACACAAAATACGTCTTGATAATATGGCATCGATTGGGTGGAAGATCATAATCAGTTGAGCACTAATTATGTCTATGTCAAAATTAGAAAGTGGCCAATTATGTTCACTGAAGGTATCCCTCTATGTAAAATATGTCCTTTTTTACTTTTTTGGATTTATAAATTTCTAATTTGTTACACACATTAATGTTGATTTAGGTTTTGGGTTCAAGTGTTTTGTTGGTATGATGGGCAAAACTTTATGGTTTTCTTCTCCTCTTATGTAAAACTAATCCTCAAGAATGTATCCATAAAATACCATGTTTAAGTTATTAAATATCATGTGTAAGTTATTTAGCCCATAATTTTTTTCAGGGGTTGCAACTACATATACTATACACTTAGAATTAGGTTTCTATGTAATTCTAGTGTTTCTGAGTGAATCCTAACCCAATAAGAAAAAATACTTCACCTCCTCTTCTTAGATATATAAATAAAATTATATGCTTTGATATGACCTTGTCTTGATACAAGATGTGATGGCACGATACTTAGATTGTTTTTAATGCAATGTAGACTCAATATGTAGACATCTTGGCTAAATGTGCATAACCCTTGATAAGGATTGATGATTGTGTGTGAGACAAATGAATTATAAGAGATTTAGATGGTAGGAGTCTCCAAGATAAGATGTGCAATGGCTTAGGATAGATTTTATATAAGGATCTCTAGGACACTTTCAACATAGGTTGACCCTAGAAAATAGTAATAAGTAATAATCAAGGCACATGAAATTAGGTCGAGATGGAAAGGACCCACAAAATGGGAATGGTCAAAATCGGTAATTAGGCGATTCTAATGTGAAGGGAAGAAATTCTCAAAAAAAGGATTAAAATTAATAAAGGATATGTAACAAGGATCTTGGTGTTGAAAACTTATAGATCTAAGGATTTTATGAGGAAATATAGATGAATCAAGGTTGGTGGGAGTTTAATGGGTGATGAAGGTGCACAAAAATAGATAAATGTACACAAATGAACCAAGTGTAGCAAAGCATGACAAATATGTTATGAAAAAGCATTTTGTACCATGATTATGTGTCTATATATCACTGTACTTTGATGTTCATATATGTGAATGCATGCATATGTCAAAGTAAAACAAAATTTAAGTAGGTGCCTGAATATTGTCTAAGGGATGGAAGGATGAAGAATTTGGATGGTTGAGATAGGCTTCACTTACAACCTAGTATATCTGGTGTACATATAGACAATTGTGAATGCATGATAGTATTCAATGTCTTGACAAATCAATGTGAATATTTAAAAATTAAATATAAACTAAAAATATAAGCATATGAATGAATATAAGTGATGGTAAGTGAATTATGATATCAGCCCTCATTAATCACAGGTATTGGAAACTGAAAATTGAAATATAGGCAGTAACAAGTTTTAAAGGAAACTCTGAAACCTAAAATATTTTAGAGAAAATCCCAAAAAAAGTCTGCTTCTTAACCAAGGAAGCATATATTTGATGCTTCTTGGTAAATCAAATTTCATGTAAATTTGAATATGGTAATAACCTGAGCATATTTTTCCCCAATATTTATAATATTTAGAAGGGACCTAACCAAAGAGCATAAAATTTATTATGATGTCCCTTCTTATCATGAGCCTTGTCCCAAATAAGGATCAAATTAACAAGCCTAAAGGCTTTTAATTTGGCTCTCTTATCAAACCATTATTTGATGAGTCTGTAATGTTTTCTAAAGTGTATCAAGGTTGCATCTTATTTTTATTGTACCTTTATCAAGTTCAAAAATTGGGCCTCAATCTTATCATCGATCTCAAGGTAATCACTCATTAATTAGAAGGTATGGATTCTAAAATTTATGGGTGATATAGGATTTTGATCATACACCATATGCATGGGGATGTGCCTTTTTGAGGTGATGGATTTGGTACATTTTCCTACAAACCATTCATCTCAAAGGAAAGGTCATGCACATGATGTGTTATCACTAAAAAAATAGTCAAAACTATTAAAATACTTTAAAATATCCTTATTAACACATGTATGTAGTTATATACAAATATCATCATGTAAAGTTTGATAGAAAGATGTAAAATCATGTGAGGATGAGATAGTGAGGAGCAATAAATATGCCCTAATATAAAATTTTAAGGGGGACAAGGCTATGGATGCAATGTGATATGATATCAGAGTACCTTATATATCAATGTAGTACTCCCATGTGAATAGGTGTAAGTAGGATAATATAGTGTCCTAATATGAGCAATGTAATATCAACGTGCACATAGGTGTAGTAATATCCATATGTGTAATATATGTATGACGTGATCTAGGAAAAAGGTAAGGGTGTGATCCCCAAATAACATGATAATGTGCAAAGGATATGCCCCAATGTAGTAATATGCTCATGGGTGTGTTAGGCATAATAATGAATCACACACACAATAGTTACAGTATGCCCCAATAGGTGCCTGTTAAAGACCATGGAAATGTAGGAAAAAAACATAATATACAACAAATATTATGGATTATCAAACCAAACATAATATATCACATAGTTTAAGCGATGCAATCAGACACATTCAAGCAATCACACATAGAATAGGCAACCATCAATCAAGAATTATGGCCCACAAATGATTACTGACAAGACATGATAGATAAGGGATTATTTTTGGACTACACTAGAAAATGTATTGATAAAAAACAAACACAATCACACACAATTATAAACATATGCATGCAAACAATTGAGAAACTACATGGTATTCATTAAAACACATAATATATGCATGAAACATGCAAGATGTAAGCTAGAAAAAAATGTGTAGTCGATATAGGTTGATCTCTATGATAAACGGAAAGTAGGAAGGATATCAACTAAGACGCACTATAAATATAGGCTTTTAGTATAATACATGCCACAAATGTGGTATTTTCCCCAGGTGTGGGTGTAAATGTAGCCGCATAGCAACCATAATTCCATAATCATATGTAACCTATATATCATGTATCTCACCCATTTAAATAATTCCATGAGAAGCAGGTGTAATATGTATATGTAAACTATAACATAGGTATATAAACATGACATGTATCCATTGATAAAGTTAAAGGCAAAGAAAATTTTAATTTTTAAGTTTTCTAATTTTTTTCATTTTTATCTTTTGTAGAAAAAGGAGATCACACAAGGAGGAATCCAAGAGGTGCAAGCTAGGATAAGCAATGAGAGCTCAATTAAGAAATAAAATAAGACAAATGTTGCATTTAGGAGGAAATAAGGAATGAAAATAGGGAAGGTAATGGGAAAAAATATATAATAAAGTAGAAGAGGAAGATTCTAAACAACTTACATCTTCCCTCTAAAATCAATGCATGTAATGGAGGAAGATGCCAATATATATAACATTGTCATTAGTAAATTTCCATAATTATTTGGAATGGGATAAAAAATAAAAGGGGAAATTTACAATACAACATAGTAAGTAACATAAATCAAAGGTCTAGAAGAATATCAATGTAAACCAAATAAAAACCATAAATGTCAAATTTGGAAGAAATATGAGGCAATGCATAATATCAAGGGAGGAAGGCATGACATATAGAATAAATAGGAAAAATATGTTATGTATAGTAGGATGTATCAATGGTGTTTAATAGGCATGCATGGCTACCCGATGATCCCATTTAAATCCTCCTTAAATGCATCATAATTAGCCCAATATCTCTCAAATTTTATCATGGGTAGTAAGTACGGGTATTCGTATCTGTCACTAAAATTATCACTAAAGGTAGCACAAGATGTAGGATCAATCATGTAATCATGGCCTATGTGGTAACTTAAGTCATCATCACTAACAATTTTGATTTTTTTGTGATTAATTTGATATAAATAGAGCAAAAATTGAAATATTTACATTCTATAAAATAGATACATAATCGTATAAATATGAATGTAAAAGGGTATATTTATATTGTGCTTATTTTTAAATTGTCAAAACATTATGGAAGAGAGTTACTTAGCTTATTATGATATTTTTCTCTACTTAGCATACTGTGATTTTTTTCTCATTGTGTTTGTCACTATATCTAAAAATATTTTGTGTTTGCTTTACAACTACCCAAATCAGGAAACAAGAGCTCAAATGCAGATGTTGTCGATGAAATAGAGACCCTTATGGTGTTTTGTTTTGTTTAGTCCCTATCATTAGTGTCCATTTTGAATTTATAGTTATGTTACCTCTTAGAATAATATGCCTACACTTGTAGAAGCCTCATATGTGTGCACTCACTTTCAGTCATGTGCACTGATTCTTGTTTTAATTATCCTTTAATTGAAACCCTAAACTCAATTTCATCCCAAAGATTAACCTTGATTAAGGGGTTGATATTTTGAGTTAGATAGCCCAAATCAATCCTTGTTGAGTGATTGATTGTTTCCTATATTGCAATACTCAAAATATGGTTTAAATTTCATGTAGTTTTCCCACCTATGTGTGTGTGTGTGCACCATCATGTTCAACTTATAATTCAAAGTAATCTTTTGATTTTGACACTTGAGACCATGTAATGTTTACCTACATGTATTCAATCTTGGAATTAGGACTACTATTTCTAGGTGTTTTCATGTGTATGGTTTTGTGATAATGTCTTCCCAATGTTATTTCCTAAGTAGTGATCAAATGAGCATTAGGTTATTACAACCTTAGAATTGATTTGTATTTATAGAAGATTCTTTAATATTTCCTCCTATTATTGACCCATGACACATGTCTAGGCCAAACTAAATGGAGACATCCCAATTTGAAAGTATGTGATAATGTCTTTCTTGATGTGATTTCCCAAGTAGTGATCTAGTGAGTATTGGGTGAGTATAACCTTAGGATTCATTATTATTACCCCTAACACATTTATATGCCAACCTAATGGGGACATCCCAATTTGAAACTTAATTGTTGAGTTATCTTGGATACTACCAATAGAGGCAGACACTTGCAGGAAAATACAACTATTTGATTATTGTTGGAACTGTTGTAGGAGTGAAAATTAATAATCTAAGATACGTGGAAAAACTATTTAGGATTTTTGGAGGTTCTTACACAAACTAGGTTAATCCTAAATAAGTGTATTTGGTGAATTGGATTGGTTAAGACAATGAATGGATAGACATATAGGGGAAAGTGTTTACAAGAGTCAACTATGTATGCAAAGTCCATGTATGTCAAAGTGTGCAAAAGTTGATGTTGCCAAAGTGTATAATACCAAATTTAAGTGTCTACAGATGCCCTCCTTTTAGTATAGTATTAAAAATTCTATATTGAAAGGATAAAAGTATAATTTATTTAACAATGATCAACTACACTTGGCTTTGGTAGGTATGCACAAAATGACACTTTCTCCATGAACAACCTATAAGAAAATAAGTATAGATCAATGTTCATATATGATATAAAATCTAAAATAATATGGATCATTGAATTATTGGAAATTGAAAAGTCAATAAATGAATACACCTAAGGGTACACAAACCAAACTTCCACTTGTTGAACTCATTTGGAGAATGTCGTGGGGTGATTATGCCCTAAGGAGATACAACTATTGGAACCATGAGTTGAGAAATATAAATTCCTCAACCACCATTGGATAATAAGAAGTAATATAAGTTGAGTGCCACAAAAGCTTCAACTACACTACTTTGAATATCATTATAATTATTTTTAGAATCTTGAAACTAGGTTTGTATAGCAATTATATATATGGGGTGATAGCGAGCAAGTAATTATATTCTACATAATCAATCAATGTCATCATCCACTATAGGTAAACACAAAATCCATAGTAAATAAAACTCTAAAAAGTATGAGAAATAATAATTCATGTGTAAAACTACACTATGATCAATGAAAACATATAGAAACTTATTAGTGCAAAGATGCCCCTAGTGTATGCATGCCCCTAATGTAGAAAAAATGCCCATGGGTGTAAATAATACCATGCATATATATATATGTCCATGTATCATATGTAATATGTATGTCTTGCATCCAACAAAAATATGCCATGAAAATCATGTGCTTAAGCAATATATATGCAATTCACCATGTGTATGATAAATAACATTAATCAATCATGTGTACCAGCAAAGAATGTCATGCATAGGTCTTGGTTGTGTACTTTTTGAATGTTTTATTTTATTATTTTATTTTTTTTAATTTAAAATTCAATTATGTCCCAAATAACCTATGATCCCATTATTTGAATGATTACATGTATGTCCTAAACCATATATGTCATAATCGTCAACATGATTGCCACATTCATCCATTAACTGAAACATTTTATCCCAATTAATATCATGTTATGCATTTTTATTAAGATGTGTATACCTAATTACACCATATTTTGGAATTTTTTTTATTATATGTTTTTTTGTCTTCAATGAGTTTATCAGCATCAGTATCAATTCCCCCTATTGTAGTCATTTATAAGTGCATATGTGGAAATTAATTAGATATCATGGCTTGGGCACTAGTTGAAGAAATGGTTTCCTTGTGCTCTTCTTGATTTGGAGATGTTTTGTCTCTAAAAATGAAAATATCATTACCTTGGATTTAAAATGTAATTTGAACATGATTCTTGTCAAGGGTTTCATCCTTCGATCTTATCCATGAGTTTCCTAGTATAGCATTGTGTTGGGACAAAGTAGGGTCAATTTGGAAGATATAAAAATATGACTTGAGATCAAAATCTATGGGCCACTCAATGGATCCTATTTTAAGTGGTTTGTATAAATTAGTCTTATTTAATTGTTCAATGCCATATCTAAGAGAATTGATAAGTGTCATGATACATACATTAAATTCACAAGATTTATTAACCATGACATTAGTGCATTGCTTAAAATCTATGTGAGGACTACAATCAAAGGTTCTAAAATTTAAGAAGGCTTTTTGGTTTCCACATTGAAAACCACATTTGTAAATTTAGTTTTATTATGTGCATATTGCTTATGGACTTCCTTCTTAGGTTTATATTTTTTAGGCAAGTCTTCTTTAGGTAACTCTTGTTTCATTAATTTGACCTCACGAGATGGAACCATAATTGGAGATGGTTGTGTATACACATAATATTTTTCAATCTACCTAAGTTTATGCCTTGAAGGGTGCACCAGGAAAGTTACAGGCAAGACTTTGGTGAATTTTATAAGAGATATTATTTTTTATCTATCATGCCTATATCCATTGTAGCTTCCTCATTATTTATCCCCTAAGTTATCTCCTTCCATCTTACACCCTTCAGCTATATCAGGACATATATTTCCTACTACATCAGCACAGTCCAATGTAGTTTTGTATTACACAAGTCCCTTCCCCACTACATCGACCTAATTGATGAAGTTTTGAATGTGTCAATGCAACCTTCAAAACTATATTAGACTGGTTGATGTATTTTAAGGTCATCCAACTCGTTTTAAAATACATCAAGTTGGTCAATAACATCAACTTAATTTTCAGTATGAACTAGTATCATTGACCACTATAAATAAAAGTTACCATTTAATTCCAATAGAGGGAGATTCATTTTGATTGTTATTACTTGTAATTCTGCCCTATATTTACACATAGAGGTGTTATTGCTTAGGATATTGTCTTGAAGTAAATCTCATCTTGTAGAGTATTAGATGCATTAGGAGGAGTCATTTTATCTTAGAGCTTGATTCATCCTTTGATATCCTTACAACTACAACAATCTCTTGTAAAACACCATTGGCCAAGGGGAGATTGAGGCTAGATAGGTCCTCTTAAAGCTAAGTATATTTAACCATAATTCTTTCATTTAGTAAATATAAGTTCATAATTTATTATATAATTAATATGTATCTCCTTTTTTAAGCTTTCTCTACACTTATACTTAGTGTGTCTATAGGATTGCTTGAACTTGACATCTGCCCATCTCAAGTATCCTAGGGCCCCATTTTCCTACCATGGATCCTTATCCATTTTTATATGTTTATAAAATTTCCCCCTTACTTACATTGCTTATTTTCAATATTATATTACCAAAAAAAAGAGATTTAACTAGAGTTACTTCATTGTGTTCTTAGCCTAAAGAATTTGGAACCCTTTTCTTTGATATTGTTGTAGGTGCTCCTTTTGACAGATTTACAGATCCATTTGATCACATCCCAAATCATTATGTATCACTGATATCTCTTAGATTAACCTTCTTTTATTCCAAATATCTTAAAATAAGATAGTTTCAGGTCGATCATAGCCCATTGCGTACATTATGATGAACCCAATGTGAAGCTTACCATTACCTTCACCATTGCAGACAATTGTATAACATGGATCGATACATTTTTATTTTAATTCAATTTATATCCAATTATATCAAACATATCAATATAGTTTTGTTTTAATTTTCTTTTTAGCTAACTTTATCACATATATTGATACATTTTTGTTTTTATTTTATTTTTTGTTAGTCACACTGAACATGTCAAATCAATTATGTCACATTTTTTCTTCCTGGCCAACTATATTGAACATATCAAGATGGTTATGTTTTTTCATCTTTCTAGTATACTATATCGAATAGATGGATACAGTCCTATCTCTAATCTTATTTACAACCTTATTTTCAACTTTATTTCATAGAAAATTGTATCAAATAGTTCTATATAGTTCTAACACAATTTTAACTTTTTTAAAGCTAACTGCATATGCTAGACATGATATAGTTATACCTTCAACCTATTTTCAAAAAACCAAATTGACATACTTCATATAGTTTCACCTTTGTTTTTAAATCTATGTGTGCACGGCTACATCGATTAGCTTGATATAGTTATGTATTGTGTGTGAAACTGTATCAACTAGCACTAATATAATTCAACTTGTTTACCTTTGAAACATAAGTAAAGAAAATACATTTTTTTCATTTTACAACTTAATCAAACATTTCATTTCAAGTTGACTTCCTATTTATTTCAATTCATTGAATAATGTAAGCTAGTTTTTGATTTTTATTTTTGAACTTTATTTTTAATTTGCTTGGCTTTCCCTAGAAATTATGTTATGGCAAATTTTAAAATCTTAGCTATTTTCATGAATGGATATGTGGTGTTCTATTTACAAACATCTTTGTGTGAGGGGCTTGCTCCAATAATCATAACCATAGTACAAAGCTAAACATGGATTGTAGTTTCCATGTGCCCCAAAACATATCATAAACACCTAGGATTCCCTTTTTATTGAACCTTAGAAAGCCAACCATTTGTCTAATTTTATGAAACATCAATATTTATTTGTCCTTGAGAATTTACTCTCAAATTACCCTCAAAAGTAGATTTAGTGGGCTACCAGTATGGTTCTTGCTCTATAGTTAGTGCTCTAAAACATTAGGCTGACACTATCCAATGAATGAGCAAGTATCTCTAATAGCCTACACTATCATACAAATAATTTTAGTACATATACCTGTTAGTAAATATACTCATTTTCATAAAGATAACAAAAAATATCATATTTACAACTTATTTCTTACTATTGTATGTTATATTCTAGACTGCATCAACTAGTGCTAATAAATTTTTGTGTTATGTTATAATTGCATTGACCAAAATCAATATAATTACGTACATGTTTGGACTACATAAAATATCTCAATATATTATTTTGTATTTAGCATCCTAAAACCATTAACGTTTTGGACTACATCAAACATATTGATACAGTCTATTTCCTATTACCTTCATTTTTCTTAGATTTGAGTGCATTGAATAGATCAATACAATTTTTTGAAATTTGACAGTCTAAATAAGATATGAATTTGTGTGAGATTATTTTGTTTAATCCACTTTTGGTTGACACATATCTGGGTTGGATCCACATTAAATCCATCTATGTCAAAAATACATCCAATATATTGTATTTTATTAATAGAAAATGAACACTTCTATAAGTTGGAATACAATGTCCTTTATTGAAAATGTTGAGCACTTGTTGAACATGGTGCAAAATTCATCTCATGTTTTGATAAAAATAAATATGTCATAAAGATCAAAAACAAAAAATAAGTATTAAATGGTTAGATAGTCCCAGTCCTCAACCACATTAATGTCAAAGGTGCATTAGTTAGGAAAAAAGGAATAGCCAACCACTTTAATAGACATTCCTTATATTTGAAGGTTGTCTTCGATATATGTCTAAAGTTTCAACATGAATCTAATGGTACCCAAACTTAAGATTGATTTTTTATAAGAAATTTTAAGGACAAATCTGGCAGAAAATATCCTCTATTCTTGGAAGAGGGTAGTGGTTCTTCATACCGATCTTAATGAGAGCTCTATAATTGATGCAAAACCTTCATGTGTCATCCTTCATTAGAATGAGCATAATGAGAGTATTACAAGGTAATGAGCTAAACATGATGTTCCTTAAATTTCATGGATTTTCCTTTTGATTCATTCATTATCTGTAAATTATTAGAAGTATGAATATGGATTAGGTAACATTAGTCCAAGAATCAAATAAATTATGATTGACCATATAATGCCTAGGAAATATACTTAATGGCTGTAATATATCTTTGTCTTCTTCCAAAATATTGTTTAACTATTATAAATATAAAGGAGTTTAAATATAATATTTATGAGAAAGGATGTTTTATGTTTAAATCTCACCATCAAGAGCAAAAATTTCTTACTAAAATGTATAAGCTTGCACTACTTGTACTTACGAGTGAAATTTGAGGGACTACTTCCTAGATGTAGTATCTATCCAATATCTATGAAATAATTTCTATGATTTTATTAATATGTTGCATGTTGATAAAAACATATATGATTGTCCAAGTAATACATCACATATATCTAATATCACTACATCACAAATGACTACGTCTTAAAAACACTTGATGTTTTACACCAAGTGAAACAAATGAGTGACGTGTGTTTCAAAATCTGAGTTGAACCATCTAATAGAACATAGTTTTGGGTGAGGTGTTAGTGCCAAATTTAATCTTTAAACTAATTCATGTGAAATTAAGTTCTTCTAACTTTCATTATCTACAATTAAGTGTAAAGGCTATTTATTAACCCACATTTAAGAGTGTAATAATCTTTCCACTTCTTCAAGATCTCAATTGGAGGAAGAGGCAATGTTAATGATACCTACCATAGTACTAGGCTTAGAGTCTATGATAGTATTACCATTTTGAAGTACCACAATGGTAGTATCCAATATTTCAAGTTTTTTAGGTATAATTGTCCAAGCACAACACTCTTCATTACAGTGATTATTGGTATTGAAAATTGCATACTACCTACTAGTTTTGGACTACTTCATCTGATCATATATTAATTTATTCTCCTTTTGGAAATACCATGAGGGTCACTTTCCTTGTTTAGGATTTTGTTTATTTATAGACTTAAAATTATTAGGCTATGACTTGTCTTTAGACTTTGAATCTTGTTTCTTAGACTTATTCTTGGATTTTGATATAAATTTGTAATTATGTAGGCTTCTCCTAGAGAATAAATTGAGATGAAATCCATATTGTATTTAGTTTATGGTCTCAAACCTATCTTATATTTCAATTTATGATATTTTTCTCCACTTTTTGAACATTCAATTTGGAAACTAAAGTGTGAAAGATTTGTGTATTCTTAAGAAATTTGATAACGACCATGGCACAATTGTGAACACTTAATGTACTGGTTATAATTAGTTTCCAAAAGGATAATAGGTATTTTTTAGGGATTATGAGAAACCATTGATACTATCTACAAATCCAAGTCATAATTTTTATGTGAAGTGCAATATTTATCCCTCTATTTATTTAGAATTAATGAACTCTTATAAGATAAAATTATATTTTCTTTAACAAAAAAATGAATAACAACATAGTATTAAAAAATAGCCTCAACAAATCATCTAGGGCATCTACATAGATATTTTTCCTTCAAAAATTGGGATGGCTAGATTTAATTGTACCTTGTATCATACCTAACCATTGAATAGTCAACATGAAGTAGATTTTTTATAAGGAATATGAATACACTCATGAAGTTTGGTGAAGTGACTAAAAATTCTCACTTCTCACATGTGTCTTGTTGTTCCAAATCTTCTTGATTCCTTTTTAATGCATTCCTTATAAGTTTTTGAAGCATGTCTAAATGGCATCTCTAAAGTTTATTTGTGTTCTATCTAAGATCACAAATAAAGCATGATGAAGAATCAAAAGTTTTATACCAATATTCTTGTAATCAGACCTTGTATGATGGGTCATAAAAATAAATAATGATGCATATGGAAACATCAATACCACAAAAATATAGTACAAAGTGTTTAAATCTAATACGACTGATTCAAGGCCTAGGAATGATCTTGATAGATAATACAATGTAAATTACAGTGATAATATATAAAGGATAAAAAAATAATATACACAATGCTAGAACTTTAAGTTGCAATATTAAATTATAAAATAGTTATGTAAAATGATCTAAGAGGTTGGATGTATTACAATAGGTCTAGTGACTATTTTACTTCATATTCTATCTTTCTACCAAATAATGAATGGGATGTGTTATTATATACTTGTGGAAGATGGAAGAGATAGTTTTTCAATTACAATAATGGAAAATTCTCACTTTGTGACAAACTAAATTTTCTATTTTGTTATTTTTTAGAGATGCTACTACACCTTTGTGTAGAACAATGCTAAAAATAGGGGAGTTTTATGGCATAAAATAGGAATAGTTACGACTACGCGGTATGAACATATATCCTTAGGATGGTCTTGGATTTGATGGTTAAGGCAACACATGGTGCAAAGTACCATCATTATGCGATGATTTATTCAAAGTCCCAAATCACCCAGAAACACATTTATTTATCATTAGCATGTCAATATATTTGGATATGTGCTTATTTTTTGCATTCAAGTAAATTTGATGTTATTGTTTGAGTTTATTTTAAAAAAAAATCCTAACAAGTGGAATCAAAAAAATAAATTAGGCCCAAAAAATTATATGGCACATAGACAAATGAAGAACATCATTCAAAAAAAGTGATCCAAAAAAATTTAGTGCAAGGAAAAAACAAGACTTTATTAGAGGTGAGTACCTTTTAGTTACAATTTTTTACTATGTTTTTTTCTCTATTGCATGTTATGTGACATTGTTTCACTTAGGTAAATTAGTTGATTAGTTGCAATTTAGTTGATCAAACCCTAATAAAAAACATGAAATTAAATATTTTTGAAACCATGAAGAATTTTGGTGATCTAATTGGAGCAATAGAACTCAAGTAATGTTTTTTTAGATAGTTCAGTATATAGTAGTATTTAGATTCGTATCACCAAGATGATCGTAACATTATAAGTCTCTAGTAACCAATTTTTAACTACCTTAGCCTTTTTTGGGGGTTTCATCGATAATAGTTGGATTATTATGTTATCAAAGCTATTTTTTCCATGGAAAAAAATCTATACCAAAACATAAATTTTGTATGGTCACCACTTGCAATGATTACTTTCCACTCTTCAATGATCACAAATTTAGAGCTAGGAAACCAAACATATCACCCACCATGTCATCCTCATCCACACAACCTAATGGACTTGATGATTCTTCTAAAATCATAGAGAAAGAGGAGTTTACTTATTGTGGACAACCACAATTAACTAAAAATATTCTTGTTGGTAATGAATTAGCGATCAAATTTATCAAGGATTTAATCATTTCCCCATTTTTTGACTTCTTTAAACACTTGATTATAAATTTTTAAATGGGATGCCATGATAAAAATGCATTCATATTTTCCAAACCTACCCCCACATAACCATACTCATATATTTGACTCAATACCAACTAGTCACACATCATTGAATAATCATGGGGGGGGGGGGGAGGAATCAAAATTGGATGATTCAAGGGATTGGACACTATTCCTAAGGGAAAAGACTAAAATTATCCAAAATATGTATCTACAAGTTTTATGGTACATACTTGGATTCTTGGTTAATCATGTTGAAAAAATATTTTAAGCTTCATAATATACCAAATTATGCAAAGGTCAAAATAACCTCACTACATTTGGAAATTGAACCCTATAAGTGGTGCCAATGGATTATGAGAAAAAATAAAGGACTAAAACCCACTTGGGAGGTATTTAGTATGGAATTATCATCCCAATATGATAAATTATTGAAGGAAATCTAATTTACTCAATTAAAAAATGTGAAGAAAATAAGATCGGTAGAAAAACATAATTCCAAACATATGAGATTATTTATCAAAATTGATTATTTAACAATTCTACAAAATATTGTAATTCCACATCAATGGGATTAGTAACCAGATTAAGCATGATGTTTTATTTTTGGATACTTCTATAGTTAGGCATGCTATGAATAAATCCTTGAATATAGATCAATGTAATGTGGTTACTATGAGATTCACACTAAGTCAACCCTTAGGTTGAAGAGGTAAAAAAGTGTCTAATTCTTTGATCAAAAATTGGAATTATGAGATAAATCTAATATAATTTAGATAAATTTTTGATTAAAATAGAGATACAAAAATATGGCATAAAGTACACAATGTGATTTATAACTTGATAAATATGGAAATGTGCAAAAAAGGGAAAGTACCAAATAGGAACAACCTAGCTAGAAATCAGACTTGCAACATTATCATTATGATTGTGAGTGTGAAATTGATTGTAAAACCATATGAGGTCTTTTTTAATTGGGAACATGGCTTCACATCCACCTTAGATAAGGTCATGATAGTTGGATGAGTCTAGTCTTCACTAACATTTATAGGGGAATCGATGTTTGGTAGGTTTTTAACTCTATGTATAAATCTAGATTGGTGCTACTTCACTTATACATCATGTGTGCATGATCGTATATGTGAAATTTGATGAAAAAATCATTATATGCTTCTCATGCACTTGGAACCCTATCTTAATAAATCATGATGGATAAAAAATATAAATGTGAAAGGAGGGTTAGTGGTTGAAGTTGTGTTTGACCTCACCACACCCTATGTTGAGTGTTACCTACATACAAATACTCTGAAGAAGAATCAAACTCCATGTATTTATCCTATGTTAAAATGGTGTGTGTGAAATACTAATGTAATGCTATATGATAGTGAAATCCTGGTTAAGTGCCTCAATAATGACTTGTGACCTTGGATGTGTATTCAAACTTAGCTTAAGGCTACCAGGGTCGTGTGGACTTATAATCAAGAAGAAAAAATGTTTTCCTCTTAATGTCCAATTAGATGTTCTAGTGCCTTTTCATCATATGATCCTCTAGTGAGAAAATGGATATAAAATATGGATTTGTACTGATTATTTGGAATTCTTTTAAATAGGACTTGAAAGACATGCAGGATGACCCATTAGGTGAATTTGAATTTGATAAATTTACCTTTAGTGAAAAAATGGCTATAAAATATGGATTTGTAGTGATCATTTTGGAATTCATTTGAAAGGGACTTAAAAACATGTGGGATTACCCTTCAGTGAATTTAAATTTGATAAACTAGCCATTATTTGGTGAGAGGATGTGACTAGTGGATCCAGACACAACTGGTGAGTAGGATAGTTTTAAAGAAACAAACTTGTTTGAGGAGCAAAGATAACTAAATTGGAAGTTTGGATCAATCTAATAATGAGTTTAGGCTATTTTCAGTGAATAATAGGAATGTTTTGTATCATAGTTTTTCAAGGGTAAGGGTCATCTGCAGAGAGGTAAAGTAATAATGGCTTAGAGTCGTAGAATTGGGCATGAGCTAAGTGTGTATAATATGATGATCACAAATGCATTTTTTAAACATAATAGTTAATTTATGTGTCTAGACTAATGTTTTTAACCCAAATTAAGTTATAAATCTCTTTCCTAAACATAAGGCATAGAAGAGAGAAAAATGACTATATAGGCATTATGATATCAAATGGTCTAGAGGTAATGAGTATGTCAATGGTGATAAATTCCTAATGATTATTTAAAATGATGTTTTTTAGGAAAAATAAGTAGCTATAAAATACACAAACATAGAGCATGAACACATTGAAGAGGAAGAAAACCTAACGATCTCCATGCATGCGATAAATGGGATAAACACACCTCAAATGCTTAAAGTGGTAGGGTATATAAAAAATATAAATGTAACAATAACGGTTGATATAGGTATTACATTTATATTCATTAATAAAATGCAATCAAATTAATTTGACTGCTTTGGTTTTTTAGTTTCTAATTTTAAGGTTATGATAGTTGATGGAAATAAATTATCTTGTGGGGGTAATTATCATCACATAAAAATATCCATGGGGTGACCCTTAACTTAATTTATAAATTTTGTCCATCCCTCTTAGGGGAACCAAAATATTTTCTGGAGTGAAATTTTTGAAACACTTGAGGAAAATATCTTTCAAATGTCAAAACATATTCATGGCTTTTAGTGCGAATGGACAAAGGTATAAAATCATGGGGATGCAGTCACCTTCAAGCCAAATAATGATATGGTGGCATGACTAATTTTGTTAAAATCACAAGGTAAAAACTAAAAATCCATAAGATCCTCAAGATATAATTCAACATCATCACCATGCTTTTTAGGAGCCCAAGATCCTACTCCAATAAGAGATATGATCATTCTATTAAATTTATTCCAAGGAGTATTTCACTTACCATATTTTTATATTACTATCCCTATAAATACAAGTATGAAATAAAATGTTAGTTAAGTAAATGTTGGATTCATGTATTTTTCTTCCCGACAAAATTTTCTACCCCTCTCGAGTGGTCATGGTAAAAAACATGACTAACCATGGAGAATGCAACTAGATTACAAGAAACTCAACAAGCTCACTCTTAAAGGTAAGATTCCTTTTCATGTTATTCATTAATTATTGGATTAATTGAATGTTGTTGTTTTCTTTACTAAAATGAAATTATATTTGATCCATCAACAAATCTAGGAGAGGGAAGAAGATGTACAAGATGTTACATTCTAAAGCCATAAGATTCATTATGAATTCTCAATTATGCAATTTTGTCTCATTAATTCTTCATATACTTTTCAAAGCCTCTTGAATTTAGTTATCCATCCATCTCTTTAAAAATATGAATTAATTTTATTTTATGACATTTTTGGTATACTATAAAACATGGGGAAAAAAATTTCAATTTGTAGAGAAGGTATTACAAGCATTCGCAGATTATAAAATCTATGCCAAATAGTCAAAATGTGATTTTGAGGTGAAATAATTAGATTAATTAAGGTATGCGGTATTGAATGAAATTTTAAAGGTGAATCTTCACATGATGTAGTATTCAAAATATGGTAAAGATCTAAAAAAATCAAATACTTGAGAGGATTCTTGGGTTTGACAAAATACAAAAAAAGGTTTGTTCACAACTATGCTCACATAGTTACACCCTTAATATCATTGTTGAAGATTTTGGAAAAAAAAATTCAAGAAGGGAATCCATTGACATTTTAAACTCATAAACTCAAAATAAATAATTTGGCGTGATCCACATAGGAGAAATAAATATAGGATATGATTCCTGTAATTAAAAAGTAATGACAATATCATCTAGGTAGGCACCTTAAAGTCAAGATAAACCATAGGATTTTAAAGTATTTCTTGGATAAATGATTTTCATCATAGGATAAAAATAAATGGTTGATGAATATTTTTGGGTATGACTTCAATATTAATTATAAAAGGGAAAGGAAAATATTGTAGTGGATTTTATTTCTTGACAAGAGGAATAGGAAGCAAAAATGTCATTTCATTATTGTAGCCAAAATGGTTAGAAATAACAAGGATATATTGCAAATATCACACTCCAAAAAGGAATCTTATTAAACAAATTCACTAGAATTCATTCTAATCAAAAAAAGTTTACTTTGAAAGGAGATTCGTTATACTATAAAAATAGGGCCTTTTTGCACAAAAGATGTCAATTGAAAGCTGGTATTCTATCTTAAATGTATGATTTATCGATACCCAAGGACACAAATCTCTTAAATACCTATTTTTACAAAAATAAATAATTATATTAGGAAGGTCTTAAGGGGTATGTAAATAAAATTTTGGCCAAATGTGTGGTATGTCAACATAATAAGGATGAAACAATCAAGACTCTAAGTCTCTTGCAACCATTAGCCATTCCAACACAATGTTAGGATGAAATATCAATGGATTTAAATATAGTTTCCCCAAATGTAGAAAATTTAGATGTGATATTGTTTTTCATGGATAAAATCAGTGTGAGAGAACACTTATCCAGACTATCTCATTGATTTCATGCTATCACATTGGCATAAATCTTCATGGAGAAGGTACCAAAACTGATTCAGGAGCATCACTACCCCATTGTACATATTAGTATTTTTCACATATTGTGAGTCATTAGGGAGTCAATATAGTATTTAGGAGTCTATAGGAATCAATTTATGATGCTAGTTCTTGATCAATTTTGAATTTAAAGTGAATTGTCATTTTCCTGCCACTTTACTCTATTTGAAAATTTGAATGTTTTGTCAAGGTTTTGGAGGTTATGAGTCATGTTTGTAGGAGTATTAAGAATGTATCCTTGTGATTTGAATTGTAGGAGATAATTAAACCTTGTTACATACTTAAAACATGTAATTAGTCATTCATGGCAAATATGTGGTAATTAGATAATTAACACTCCCAACATACAAGGGAGATACAAGTTAGTTATGAGCCTTTTGGAATAAGTAGTGGTTTTTGGTGTGAAGTAAGTCAGATAATTAAATGTAAAAGAACATGATAGGGGTTGGATTCAAGGAGTAAATATTTTCAAACCCATATATATATATATATATATATATATATATATATATATATATATATATATATATATATATATATATATATATAGAGAGAGAGAGAGAGAGCGAAATTTTCTTGGTTGATTACAAAATTGGTTGCAGACTTTGTAATTCATGTACATGTGTAGTGAAAGTGGACTGAGCAAGATTGATTAGAGATAGAGTGTTCAATGCAAGTTCCAAAAATCTTTGTGTTTGAATTAAGATGTTACTTTCTCTCTTTGATGTTATAAGTGTTGTTAATGTGATTTCAAGCCTTTTGGAAGATTTAAGTTGCAAATCATGCAATACCATGTTTCTATGAGTAACAGATAAGATTGACTATATTTTTATATGCATAGAGTAAGTGTATAATTTATAAAGGAATATATGGTGGGTGTATGTTTATAATGTGTGATGTGTTATTAAGATGATTTAACAAGATTTGAATATCCATTATAGATTGATCTTTGTTGTATTGATGAGGTTTTCAAATAAAACCTTGCTTATTTCCTTATTTGTTGCTTGAGACAAGCTTGCCCTAAGAAGAGTGATACAAAAGATCTGTGTTTGTCATTTCATGTGAATTGAGGAATATTAATTGTGTTAATTTAAGTTGTTGTGTGAATCAAGTGATTGTTTCATTTCATTTTGCAGCCAAGATTGTCAACCCTTGCTTAGACTAGGCATTTACAGGCTTGCATAGACTATCATCAACAAAACATTGTAAAGAGTTGTATCAGGTGTGTTAAAATGGTAGGTTGGTGATAATAAAATGTATGTGATGTTGTGAAGAGCCCACTTAATCATTCACAAAATTTGAGTACTATTTGATAGACCAAAACCCTCAACACATTATTCAGAAATCTTGTAATGGTAACTATGTGCACAATCAATTGAAAATTGGAAGAAACGCATCTACATAATCCATAAGAGTGGAAACAAATGTATGTAAAATTTGAAAATTGGTACCATAGACACTTTCAAATAATTAAAGTCACTTGAAACATTGAATACAATTCAAAACCTAAAACTATTTCCTCTCGAGACTACAGGCCCTGTCAAAACCCTGCATTCAGGGTTTCTTTACAAAAACATGCATTAAAATTATTTCCACTAGTAAAAGAAGATCAAATTATGATATTAGGTGCACAGTGATATTGGATAAGAGATTATGGATTTAGGGGTGAATGTGTACGTATTTGTACTATAATAGGGGACTGTGTGTGGAAATAGGGTTGACAAGCCTAATAGGCCTAAATAGGGAGCTAAAAGAGGATTAAAAAGTGGTCTAAAGAAGGACCTAGGGTTTGAAACTTGGTGGATAGATAGAGTAAGATAAAGGGTATTTGAATCAATGGTTTTTTTTCCAATATGTGATTGTATCGCTTTGTACTATGTAATTATGCCATAAAAAAGGCTATAAGGCATGTGCGATTTATGGGCAGAACTTGTCTTTAAAAAGTAAAGAAGATTTGAGTGGTTGGTAAGTGGAGTGAGAGGTCTGAAATACCCTAAGAATCATGTTTAAATAATCAATAACCATAAGAAAACTAGGTGATTCTCAAAACCTTCAATGAAGGATTGAACTATTAAGTCATTACCAAGAAGTGTATCAAGTACAAAGACAATGAGATAGATTGTTTGTCTACCCTCTACATCAAAAAATCCATGGCATCCCAAAATCATTATGAGTGATCGAGATCTTATATTCACTAGCATATTTTAGAAAGACCTTTTAATTACATGGGGATAAAACTATCACATTTCTCATCTTATCATATGGACATAAAAAATAATGAATAAATGTTTGGAAGGATATTTGTGTTGTTTTGCCTCAAATAGGGAATTACAATAGTCAAAATGGGTTTCGATGGCCAAATAATGGTATAACATCATTTTTCATATGCCAACAAATATGAATCCATTTTAAGCTCTTTTTAGATACCCCACACAACACACTACTTACTTGAAGAGTCATCCTAAAATATGTGCAGTGGAGGATCATATTCAACACCAATAATAAATGCTCCAAATCCTCAAGGAGAATTTGTTGTGTATCAAAACACAATGAAATAAAAATATATATCAACAATGAAGTGAGAGGCATTTTGAAGAATTAAAGATTGTAACACTACAAAAACTGTCATTTAAATAGCATAAGAACCATAAACCAACACCAAAATTTTATGGGCCTGATAAATTTCTCCATCAACTTAACAAGAAACATGAAATATAGGAGAATTGTGGAAGATGGTGGAAGATCTAATTTATTTAAGATTCCAATATAATTAGAATTACCAAAGTTAAATTAAGAAGGGAACTTCATCATGGAACTAGATGTGATCATTGAGAACAAAGTGAAGCAATTATGCAACAAAGCCAACCCAAAATTTATGACCAAGTAGAGGGATTTACTAGTGGAAGATGCAACATGAGAAGATGAAAAATTTATGTGGCAATACTCAAAGTTGTTAAGTATTAAGGGAAACATTTTAAATATTCTATCTTCATAAGTGTACTAAGGTTATGGAGTGTTTTACTTACAACACACATAACTTTTATATTTTTCTTCATTAGTTCTAGATGTTTCTTCAAGATGACCTAATTGAAACTATATTGTGGTTGTCCTTACCAAATTATGTCTACATAAGAATATATATGTTATTCTAAATCATCATAATTTATAGTCTTAGAATATTTTCATTAAATTGGTTTACATTTTGGAGGTTTCCCCCTCAAAGTGTCCTTATATCTAGTTTTGTCATATCATTTCATTTAGTATGTGTATTTGTGCTTATTTTTTTGCATTCAAATGAACTTTTTGTTGTTATCTAAGTTTATTTAAAATAAAATATTCTTAACAATTCTTTCTTAAGAATACTAGTCTTGATTTGATCTTAATTTTATATTGATCTTAAAAAAATGTCGAAAAATAATAATTCTAGATTATAAAGCAATTGGAAAGGTGTTCATCACTTGAATTGAGAAGTCTAGGATAACTACATGAAACAAAATTGAGTAAATCCATTAAGAGATTAAAAATTAAAAGTAATATACCCTACCCAACCCAACCCAAAGAAATAAATGAAAAAAAACTTCATATACAATTAATTATAGCGTTGGGGTGTATTGTTAACAAATGGATTCATGGGAAATCCACGTGGACAACCCCATATAATGGTTGAGGGGAATATGATCTAGGGCCCAGGAGAATACCTATGGACAACACTCTAACTAAGGATATAGATATGTTATATGCATATGCAAAAGTTATATTAGATAACATGTAGAGAATCAAGAGAGAGATAATAGAACTAGAATAATGGCATGCTCTTTAGAAAGATGTATGGATATCTATCTTCTACTTTGTTAATTAAAGTTATAGATGTGTATAAATATATTATAAATTTGTGGAGGATTAAAGAACCATTAAAAAAATTTAAATAGTTAAGCTTCTACGTAAATCTTTGCCTTCTAATGGTTGCGTTGATTAGAGTCAAAAGTAATGCTAAAAAATTTGGACCCCCAAACCATGTTCTGGCTAAGCATTTGTAAAGTGTGTGCTTCACACCTATTGGGATGGAGGCAATAAGTTGGTAGCCCTTAGCAATACCACACAGTGTGAGTTGTCCTTTATGGTTGGGTTGTAAGTGTGTTAGACCTTGTTGAAGTTGATGGTAAGTACCGTCGAAGGTTTGGCACAAGGTGGTGCCACGTCCAATTTGTAAAAATTGTATTATGCCACTATTATAGTGTATGTAATATTCGTGAGAGATGGGATGATGATATTAGAGGTACCACATGCTATTGAATAGGTAGCGTAGTTACCTCAAGCTGTAAGAAAAGATTAATGATTTTGTTATAAATATCATTAAGAGATCCTTTTGAATTAAAACATCTCAAATCAAATATAAATATTTATACTAAATTTTAACACATTACTAATATATCATATATCAAAATACCCATTGAAATTTAAATTGAAATGAAAAAAGAAAACCCACATATTTTACGACTTAACTACCATAAATCATAAACTTTAACTTATAATATTCTTCACAATAATTAATATATTTACAAATATAATATACTAAATGAAATCTTTATAAAATTTTAGATCTAAACATCCATAAAAACAAAATCATGTTTTAATTGATTACTCTATTAAATGAAATCTTTTTAAAAATTTAAATCCTATGCATCCATAAAAACAATCTTAATACTTAAATATCATATGGGTGTACTCGAATTTCTTCTCGAAAATCAATATTCATTAAAATAGGATTGTATCCTACATAAATGCAACTCTTCCCCCTTTCTTTTGCAATATTACTTACGATGGCTTGTGTATTTTGTGGTCCCCTTTTTTAATGGTCACCATACCAATGTTTCAATGAGATGGTCCTTTCAGGATTTTGTTCCACAATAAAGTCTGCCACATCTTCATTTTTAATTTGGATGGATTGGTTGCAAATAGTCTATTTTTTTAATGGTTGAAAGGACAGATGAATGACTGCAATATATTTATTTTTTATTTGGGTATGGATGGAAGGAAGTAGTCTAGCTTTTAGTGTTAGAAGAATATGGATGAATAAGTGCATGCATTAAAAAAAATTTATATAAATTTTTAAAATAAAAATGTTATATTTATATGATATTTATTTTTTAATTATTATTTTTAATTAAAAAATTAATTGATTTTGTTTTAAAAAAATTAATTATTTATTTTTAAAAATTATATATTTTATTTACTTGATTTTTTAAGGTGATATCTATTTATTTGTATTAGACATAATATAATGTAAATTAATTTTTAATTAAACTATTAATATTTGTTAATTTCTCTTCTTCAAATAAAATATTTATAGAAATAATATATATCTTTTGTTTAATTGATTTAAGTGTAATCCATCTACTAGTCTCACATTAAAACGAAGCAAATTAATCTTTAATTAAACTATCAACATTTGTTAATCTCTAGATTCTCCTTTTTAAATAAAACATTTAAAGAAATATGTATTCTCTTTGCTTAATTTTTTTTGGTGTTGTTCATTTATATGTTTTACAAATAAGATGATACAAACTAATTCATAATTAAACCATCCCATTTTCATCTTTCATTTTATTTTTACTCTTATATGTACGTTATGTTCATGATTATAAGTAAACTCTTTGGCTAAAATATTGATTATTTATTTTTTAATTTAATATTAAAAAAATAAAAGGTATAAATTTTGTTAAATCAATTTAAAATTTGAATTTAATCTTATTTTTTAAATTGAGAAGACAACACAATCATCCGAACCAATTGAACTATAATCTTTTGTATCTATTTATTTATGTTTATTAGGATAAATGGGTCAAGAGTGTAAGACACAAACAAAAGACCCAGATCTCTATAAACTATATACGATCACTATCAGCCACATAAATCACCAATAAATGATTATAATGAACGTAACACATTTTGCAAGAGTTAATATGAGAACACACTGAACACAACTAAACCATTTAACCAATACATCCACATTTCATGGACAATCCATCATAAATTTTGAATAAGATTGGCATACCATTTTGTTGCTTGAGCTTTTAATAATCTGCATGCTCTGATAGTCTTCATTTAAGGAAATGAGGGTATGATGTGCGTTATGAATGCCATGCTGGGAATTTATTATTGTCATTTAACGGACATCCCTCTGGGCTCTCAGTTGTCAGTAATCAGTACTTCAGTCTCACCTTGCATGTTGTTTCTTTCTGTTTTGCCGTTACATTCAGGCAGACACGAGATGAAAGCCTAAACGACGGACCGCATGATAATTAACTATGCATTTAATCTTTTATTCTTTATCGGCCGGATCCATCCTTCTCAGAAATTGCCTTTTCCTTTAATGAATATTTAATTTTTTTTTTTTTTAAGTATTGTATCATATAATCTGAAAATTTGTTCCAATGGTCCTCTTGCAGCAGTAGAGGAGGGTTAGCAACCCTAATCTGAAAATTTGTTCCAATGGTCCTTTTGCAGCAGTAGAAGAGGGTTAGTTAAACCCTCAATACCATTAAGAAAAGTTAATATATTACTAACTTTTCTATTTACATGTCCATGTTTTCTATGATCAAACTAACGCTCAGATATATCATATTAAGTTAGGGTTTTATCTTGAATTTTTTAATGTATTATATTGATTAATAATTTTAATAATTTCTTCATCAGTTTTTTATTGTTTGATGATAAATAGTATTAATATAGTGATATTATTATTTTAGGGAAAAATGTTTTCGTAAAAAGGATTTCAAATTTTATTGTGTATTCAAGATATTACGATTGACTTTTATATAAAAAGAAAAATATATATAAGTAATGGTAAAATTGATGTCAAATTTAAGGTTGAAATTCTCTTGTGACAGTTAAATGGACGTCAACTTTAAGGTCGAATATAATTGTGAACAACTTGCTCTATTAAACTCCCTTACTATCATTGTCGTAATGCTTATCGACGTAACAAGTTGGATATAACTATTGCATGTGTTGAAATTAATGAGATGCGTGAAAGAATTGGATTGAATTAAATGGTTTTAATTATGTCTGTGAGACCCTATAGGGTACGAGACCACAATTTGTTACAACTGCTTGGTAATGCATAATTGAGGGGCAGGGTGATCCTTTAAGAAGGTTGTTACTTATCCTATTTATTTGTCTTAGCATCTCCTCCGAGTGTTTTTATTCTCATCTCTTTGAATAGCTCCAATGTCATAGCTATTCTCAATATTTACATGTACTTGACCCGAATGCCATTTTGCACTGGGCATTTAAAGATAAAGTGCTTCTCTGTTTCTATTGCCCCAATGGTGTAGATAAAACATACCCTTCAAGTTCCCATTCTTCCGTAGGTGTCACCCATCCACCTATCTCACATTTGAACTTGTGGGAACTAGTTCTTATCTGAGTTATAAGTATCTTCTCCCTTCGTTTGATTTTAATCCTTATGTATGTTTTTCCATGATGTTCACAAGTCAAGTTAAATTTTGTAAGATAATGTTATCGTTTTCTATTGGGTTTCTTGCTCTACATGATTGTTCTACATTTTTCATTAACCTAAATTTTTATTTCTTTACTAAGGTTTGGGCATTCATTTATGTCAACATCCTATCTACTTATCTATTTGTAGTTTTGTTTCATCTATGTGCTTTTAAAAAATGTAATTGTTCTTCTTTTGTTGCTTTCAGCTACTTATCATTCTTCATGTTTTGTATTTATTTCAAGTGGAATAATAACCCAATCATATTTGTTGTCTTTAAAGAGAAAATGCATGTTTCTACAAAGGGTATTTCTTAGGGAACTAAAATCTTGATTTTGAAGTTGTTTTTAGTTAAGCACTTATGAATCCTTTCTATTTGCCTCTATTTCAAACGTGAAGTATTGTTGTCCCATATATCATATTCATATAAAACCATGGGGGTAACAAGTACCCTGAATAAGAATTTCATGGTTATCCAATCCCATAAATCTGATATTTTTTCTAAAAAGTAACAACATATAACCTTGTTATCTTGCTACCTTTTCGAAAATAATTATCTTATTACATTATTACCTTTATAAAATTGATCAACAAAAAATAATTAGTCAATTGTATGCCCACAAATACAAACATGTTGGATAGATAAGCTCATCCAAAACAACATACTATATATTCATTACAAAAGATGATATCACAACCCTGCCCTCGAAAAAACAAACAAATGATTAGATTGCACATATGATTTTTAAAGTTTCTTTAAATTTTTTATGGAGACTTTACACTTTTTTTTTTTTTTCATGTGAACAAGTGTGTAGACTTCCTTGTTTCATGATGGAAATCGACACTCATCAAAGGGATACATGTGATAATGTGGGGCATGGCCACTAATATAGTAAGGTTGTTTCAAACTATTTTTAAACATATAAAATGGGTAGTGGTGCTAGAAGGAACTTGGGAAAAAAAAATATAGAACATGTGAAGAATTTTATTGGAACTAGATTTGCTAGGGTGGATATTTGGGAATATTGGCCTTTGTTATGGTGGTAAAAATAGAAAAAACTCGAAAATTTATTGTGGATGTAAAGTTTAATGTTGCTTAAATTGTATAATTTTAGTCAAATCTTTTGAGAAATTTTAGTTCTTCTTAAAGTTCAGATTTCAATAGTAAATGGAGGTAGAGATCATTTTTGCAACATCACTAAGATTGTAATTTTATATATTTTTTATTCTATAACATTGTAATATTAAAAATATTGTAATGTTTGCATATTTTAATAGATTGTTGCTTTTCTTCCAGATTTTAATATTTTTATGGTTATGGTTACTCTATCATTAAAAGCATCACGATAATGGAAACCCAGTGCAAACTTTAAAAAGCATAAAATTATAGTGCATGCTTATAAAACCATCATGTAACATACAATAGCATCACATGGCATACAAAAGCATCACTTTTCATACAATCCATCCTATTTGCATACAAAACCATCACCTAACATATAAAAGCATTGTATTTGCATATAAACACATCGCATAGAAAAGAAGCAACATATTTGTATTAAAAATCATCACATAGAGAGGAAGATAAACTTTGATTAACGAATCACTAAAAAATTAACAAATAAATACTTTGTGTGGACCTACATAAAGCACCATAATGGATAAAGTATAGGTGAAAGGAAATAAATAATAACATTGCAAAAAAAAAAAAAAACATATAATTACATCACGTGGCATACAAAAGTGTGGATTTTCCATACAAAAGCATCACATATTGTTTATCAAAATTTGGATAAAAGGGGGGGAGGTGGGAGGCAACTTACCATTTTTAGAAATGTGCTAAAAAGTGACAAAACTAAAGGATAAATGACTTAGTTGGACTCAGGTCTACAAGACTGCAACCGTGACTATAAATTGACTGTAGACTATGTGAGGTTGATGTGAATCAGGAATAGGGTTCTGCATTATCCTCAGACAAAGCCACACTAATTGGACTCCATCAACCTACATTAATGTCTATATGGCATAGTTTTATCTCTTAGGTTTTTTGACCTCTATATAAATTCTAATAGATGCAACTTCACTTGTAGGTCTTATGTGTCTATTCAAATTCCTTTGATTCATTGTGGAAGTCATTGTGTGCGTTCTTCTTTACTCAAAACCCTAGCTTGATGAAAAGAGGGAACAAATATTATAAAATGGGGCAATAGGTAAGGTGTTGGGGTTGTTCTTGAACTCAATAACCCATGTGTTGAGCATTGCCTACATACCAATACTTCGAAGAGGGATCAATCTCTATGTAGTTATCCCATCCTACAGTGGTGTGTGTATAATAGTCGTGAAATGATATATGTTGTTGCAATCTTAGTGTGACTATATGCTTGATCAAATTACTTATGACCTTATTGTTGTATTCAAACCTAATTTAGGGTTTTTTAGGTTGTAGGGACTTAGAATTAGGAATAATATGTACTTTCCTCTTAATGTACAATTAGATATTCTAGGGATTATAATGATAAAAGCCTCTTTATCATCTCTCAAAAAAATAGGTAGAAAATGTGTTTATATAATAGACTTTTTGGGATTTCCTTGAATTGGGATTGTGAAACATGTGGGTTGACCCATTGGGCAAAATTTGAATTTAGGCAAATAGTTGTTAATTAGTAGGAGGGAAAAATCAATGACTTCAAACATGACCAACCTACAGGATTGTCCAGAATGAGTGGCCTCATATGAAGAATAAATATAATCAAATTGGAAGTATGATTCAATCAAGTAAGGAGTCTAGGCTGCTTGGAATTATACATAGGAACATTTACTATCAGAGTTTCCTTAAAATAAGGGTCATTTGTATAGAAGTAGAGGAATAAAAGTTTAAAACTATGGAATTGAGCATAACTGAAGTGTGCATAAGGGGTGGTCACAAGTGAATTTTTATATCATTAAATGTTAATTTTAGTGTCGACACTTATCCCCTTTGTATTCTAGTAATGCAATAAAGTGAAAGTACTCAAGTAAAAAGAAAAGTGTTATACTTGAGCTTACTTGTGAATAATGATATTGAATGCAAATCACATGTTGAATTGTGATTCATGTAAATGTAAAATGAAACATATAAATCAATCCTTAGAAAAAATTGAAAGTAAAGACAAGAAACTTATAGATCAAATAATAAGGAATGAATACACCTTTTCGTGCACATGAATTGTTGTGTTTTTTGGGGCAAAATTAGTGACTAGAGAGAGTGATTCCTTGGAGAAATCTTTGTTGAAACACTTGTGGACTATGCATGTCCCAATCCTCATTTTTAAGAGATAACAAGATAAAAAAATCAAAATGCACTTGACTTCATCATCGCACAACTCAGGATAGTAAACTAGCTTGAATCCTTGTAAGAATCCCAATAGATCATTATGGTGCAAAAAATATAAATAAACCATTGCAGAAGCATAAAACTCATTCTGGTGCAAAACTATAGAAATACCAAGCGAAATATAATATGAACTAAGTTATTTGTATAAAATATAGAGAATGACATGAATTGTCATTCCTTATGCAAAATTTAGTGTAAAACTAAGTAAGAAAGTGAATATGTACTACACACATGCCCCCAATATGATATCTAAGTATATTGCTTCTGATAACTTGAGTAATACTAACTAAATTTTTGATTAAAACTTATTTAAATTCTAGAATACTTGTTGCACATGATGCCCCCAATATGAATAAAATTTATAATAATTCTATATATAATTTTGAACTGTTTCTAAGTAACCACTTAAAACTATTATGTAGATTAAGTATAATTTGAATAATTCTATAAAATATTATTTTTGATTTCTAAGATGAAAGTGCATTATTTTAGACAATCCCGACGTGCACCATTGTCCCTAAGGTGTGGTATTGTTTGAATATACTTTCTACATAAAAATTGAGTATACACTATGATCAGCTAAGGAAATACTTTTTTTTTTGTCTATGTAGTAAACTATTGTAGTTTAGTCTTTAAGATAAGCCATTGTGTATACGCCCTGTTTTAAGGTGAGTTGTGAAGCTTACACAATAACTTAGCTCAAAATAAAAGTTATCCAAATGATGTTATATAAAGATTGAAATTTAGAGTAATAATGATAACGTTGAAAATCATGGTATCATAGTGATGATCTGAGAAATATAATAATTTATGATACATATAAATCCAAGCATACATGGCATCATGTCTAGATCTATGTTAGAAATTATGCACACAATAAACAATGATCATATATTGAATACTTAGAACTGATATAGAAATACTCAGGTAGGATGCATGATATCCACATAGCATCAAAAAACTAGGGATATGCATCATATCCATCATGGCATCAAAAAAACTAAGAAAAAACTAGACAAAAAGAGTCATGACAATGACATACACATAAAGAGTATACGCAAGAGCACACAATAAGGCCAAGCGGCCATATATAAGGGACAAGTTCAAATTACATAATCCAGAGAAGTCGAGTATACACAAAGCATGAAACAAAGAATAAAAACATAATAATCATACATAAATGATTGAAGTTGATCTACATATGTAATTTGTAACATCATCATAGACAACAACTTAGGTATCAAGTGAAATATCAATGTTAAAGTAAATGAGTAAACAATGAAATATTTATGCCATGTACTGTAATGTAGTAGGAATAATAGGGATAGTCATAGAGTGATAAGACCTAAGTAGAAGAATCCCCTATTAAAATCGTTATGATCCAAAATGTATATACATAATATTTTCAAAATTTATCAATTATCAATGCTTTTTATCTTGTAGGAACCTATCGAGTCTCAATCTCTGAGTGCATGCCTTAAGGGGTGCACCAAGAAAGGGGTGGGTAGACCCTTGGTGCTTTGTATGATTATTGTCCCTATACTACCACTTATTATCAATCCACTCATATCCTAAAAATATTTTTATAAGCTTGGCTTCCTCTTTTGCACCCTCCTCTAGTCATTTTCCACCATCATTAGCCCTTCTCTAGCCTAAAATCTTTTTTGACGGTTTACGTTACATTGTCAACCCCATCGACCTTGTACTTTAATTGATAAAACTTAGTCAGGGTCTAGATCAGCCCCTAGCTAATCTAGACCAGGACATATTTTTTTTTTCAATAATGATACAAGTCAATTGGGTCAACCTTGTCAGCGTAAACTTTCATAAAGAATTAGGGTTAGATCCACCTATATAAACACATCTATTTTTTCATTCTTAGAAAGACAATAATAATTAATTATCTATTTGTGCTTCTTTACAATCTACTCTTCTACAGTTTTACTTGAGGAGTATTAGCTTAAGCTTTCTACTTGGAGAAGAATCTTGTCTTGTGAAAAAGTCTTGGATGCTTTGGCCTTTCTTAGTGATCCTTACAAACGACAATGTCTTGTGAAGCACATTTGGTCAAGGGAGAGATTGAATCTTGATTTGTTTGTCTTCAAGGTAACTATTTATAACTTTGCTCTTTTATTTAGTAGATAAAAGTAGCATAAGTAATGGCTTTTGAATATATTGTTCTCTGCATGCATTAGGTTTTTACCTATACATAGTTTCAACATGATTCTCTTATGCATGTTTACTTTTATGTTTACTAACCCCCATTTTGTGCCACAAGCTTTGGTGAGCACTAGATTAGAATTTGCTTCACTTCTTATTAGTTTAGTGAATATGAAAACATAAGACCTAGTTAGGGTTATTGCATAGTTTTGCTTAACTAGAAGCTTTGGAACCCTCCCTAGTGATATTATTGTGGTAAGAGATCCCTTGGCTAGGTCTAACAGATCCATCTTGGTCATGACCCTAAATATCTAATGTATCCACAATCAGAGGTGTAAGTAGGTTTTATCTTCTCTGAGATAGAATTGATTTATAGATCAGTTGCATTTTCCATTACATACATTCTGATGAACCCAACAAGAATCTAACCCTTGTAGGTTTTCTTTCATGTTATTATTTTTATTCTTTTAATATATTTTTTCATATTTATAGTACTATATTGAACCAGCTAGTATAGTTCTAAATTTTTATGAATAGGTTTAACACACAATCACTTAAAAATGATGTTATTTTATCTGTGCAAGTCTTCATCAATTACAAGTTACTAGATCGAATAGTTTGGCATAGTAAGCTTATTCATTTCTAGATTAGCATACACTATCAAACAGGTTGACTCTATCTGGTAATTCTTTCTAGCAACATACAGGTCAATGAACATTGTTGAACAGGTCAACTATGTTCCTTTTTCTTCTTCAACAAATAAGGTTTTACAAAACTTTGTCAAACCAATCGAACTAATTTGCATAATTTGAAAGCAACAACTAAAGAATTATAGCATAAAATTTGCAATCTAAATCATCTTCAAGCCCACCAAAGTTCTTTTCTTTCCTCTCACTATCATTTCAATACTTCCTTCAGTTATGTTTTTTTTACAAGTTAGTAGTCTTTAAAAATACAAACCTATAGCTCACTAGGTTGACTTGGTCGACTTAGTTCTGTAGTTTATCTTCTATTTGAGAGACATAATCAACCTATTCGAATCTATTCTTAAAGACCTTGCTTCTACAGAGCAACAATAACTCAGTCGACTTTGTTCTGTACTGTATACATATAGTGTCACCTAAATCAACTATGTATTATTCTTAATCAAAGAATTAACATCTACTTGCTAGTAATTAATTTGTATTTTCTTTTCAATTATTTACATGCTTAGAGTAACTCACATAATCTAAATAGGTGGTTTTTCAAATTACCATTTTAGTCAAACTATTTTACTCTTTTTCACACACTACCAAACTACTTAACATTTAAACACTTATCTTCCCAAGGCTTACCTACTTGGATTTTATCACCAAGGGGGAATCCAACTTGGTTTTTTAGCCAAGTACAAATACGTGGTTAATGATAAATATTGGCAAAGCACCTGACACACTTTCATTGTGGGGTTGTGAAGTGAGAGGGTATGCCCCAATACCAAGCTAGTAACATTGCCAATATAGATCCTTTTTAGCCCAAACGTCTTAAAACTAATTTTAGACTACTCTCTAGTTTCATATTCCAGCCAACTCTCCTATCACATTAAAATCAAAACTTTCTAATAATCTAATAACACTTAGGGTGACCAATTAGTTAGCATTTACTTTTCATTTGATTTCTTACTCCTTGATAATTATGTGTTGTATTATAAAAACTTGCATTGGCCAATGTTAGTGAAAGGTTTTGTGTTGTGTGTTCTAATTGGATCAAACACATTGATCCAATTATTTATATGTTTTCTTTCATTCTTGCTTTTAATTATCTTGCAAAAAAAATTCCCTATTTTAGCACATTGTCGTCTTAGTCTACATAGTCTCTTTAAAACTATTCCATCTTCCTACCAACAATACACAATCGACTTGCATGATTGTGTCTTCTTATCTACCTGTTCTACCCTCTATCGAGTAATACACAATCAACCCATATGACTCTGTACTCTTTCAACCTATGGTTTAGCAGTAGTCTACTGACCGAGTTGACTTGGTACCTATTGATCAACCCTATCCTTTTGTCTGGCTAACTTGGTTCTCTATTTGGCTGACTTTGTCTTTGATTCTCTTTCTTCTTTCCTAAATTCTATTTTTCTCATCAAACATCATGAAATCCCCTATCAGAATCTTCTTGAACAACCTGAATCCATTTAGACACTATATGGAGTGTTCTTTTCTTCTTATTTTAGCCTTTGGGGTATCTTAAGATTTTCATCCACATATTACTATAGCCTTTGGGGCATCTTACGATGCCCAGCCATAAATCATTTTAGACTCTGGGGCATCTTGTGATGCCCATCCCTACATCCAATTATCCATTGGGGCATCTTACAATGCCCACTCTTATTCTACATTGCATGATACCAAACTAATTCAACTTCAAGAAACCTTATGAAACATATAGGCTTGTCTCTCACATGTTCATCCTTGATATAGGCATTAGCGTAATCTTTTCCTTTTTATCATAATTTATTTATGCTATCCTACTAACACTTTTTGTAGGATACTTACACAACTCTTACTCTCTACAATAATTGTCTTTTTTCCACAAACTTTAGTCCTTCCTTTTGGTCCTTTAGTTTCCCTTTTATCATGAGTTGCATTGTAAAACTATAGATAGAACCCAGTCTTCTTCATGATTTTCTTGTGTCCTCATTATTTCCTTATTTTTCAATACTTTTGTGTATCTTTTGGGTTTCTCTTTTGTGAGTTGTAGTGTAAAACTATGGATAGAACCTCTCCTTCCTCACAAATACCATATTTATCTCATTTACTTTCCACATGCTTTGTGCACCCTCATAGGTTTCTCTTTTATGAGTAGCAGTGTAAGACCATGGATAGCACCTAGCCTTCCTCATAAAATTACCATCTTTCATTCAGTATTCCTTGTCTAGAATGTGTTTTGCAATAGTCTCAAGTTTTTTATCCTTTGTTCTCAACTTTAGTTTTTACTTCCTTTGTCGATAAAATTTATGCAAAAACCTATGGTAGCATGTTTTCCTACACTTTCCTCATTCTTATGATAAGGAATTACACTTCACTGTCATTGTATCCCTTTATCGCATTTTTTATGATTTAAAGTAATTCAGATTATTTCATGTTTCATTCCTCTTGATTTCCTTTCCTTTCACTCTGCATTGGATAAACTAAGATTGAATTCAAGATAACATTTTTATTTCACTCGGATTAATGAGACTTTTAGACACCGTGCTCTTTGAATTCTCTCTCTTAACAACCAAGTCCAAAGTATTCAAATGAAAGTCATCATTAGCACCCATTTTTTATTTTCCAAATACATATGGAGGAGAAATAGAAAAAGCCATCAAGAAAGTTAAAATCTAAATCATTTGAAAAAAAAAGGCAATGATATACAAAAGGCAACGATATACAAAAGGCAACATACAAATTTTAAAAGTCAAAATCACACCAAAATATGTGATTACAAGCACATCTCCTATCTCTAATCAAATCTCAAACTCCACAGTTTGTCTCATGATAGAGCTGAATTCCATTAAGGTGTAGTAGGCTAGTAGATTAGAATAGAAGGATTTAACAAACTCTATGGTGTTATCTACTTTCTCACACAAGTACCCAATCTTCACAGTAGACCAATGACTCTATAAGGGGTCCTAAGAAATGGGGAACAAGTTGTGGGAAGGTAGGTCCATTTTAATTTTCATTCATATAGCCTTCATGGGATGATCTACATAATTCATTTATAGACATAAGACTAGTGTAGCTAGGAAAAGCTTTTCAGAGTCCTTAAGGTTGAGAGTCCTCTTATTTTGACAAACCTAATTTGAGTGTATTAACTTTGATAAAGAGTTCATCTACCTTAGTTTTTCTTTCATCTCCCCTCCACTAATTTCATTCCCCCCGTTGATAGACAAGTGTGATTCTAAATCTAATTTCCCTTCTTCTCTATTCCTTCTTCACATCCTACAAACATGCTAGCACTACTTTGTTTCACTTTTATCTATCTTTAGATCCAAACAATATGTTTTAGTAACTATGGATTATTTTTACACCATGATTATACATCCATAGCATCATTTCACCTTCTTTTTCCATTTTTTATTATTTTACTACCATTTTTGTGGACATCTAAGTCTGTTTCTACTTTTATGTATTTTTTTCTATTGTTACATGAGGTCGGTTTGTTACTTCTCACTCATCAATGTTGTTTTACAATTTCACTTTCCCATATTTGTTTAAGTAAATATTGTTACCATTTTCACATTGATGTTTGATTACCATTTTTGAAATGTATCCTTGGTTTGCTTTGGTGAGTTTTTCTTTTACTTAAGGTTTACGTGTTTGAGTTTTTTCGATCTTTAGTAGCCTTGGATTTTCGGTTACTCGATTTACTCTAAATTTTGACTTGGTTATTTGGTCTAACATAACATTTGTCACCTCATCTGTCCAAATTTTCAAGTACATCTTATCCATATAAGTGTCAGTTATCTTGGCTTTCCTACATTTTTTTTTGATCTTTAGTTTTATATCCTTAAATTTGTCAAAATTAGTCTATGCACTCTCCACAATCAAAACTACAAACACAACAGATAACCATCCAGCAATAAAAGTAAGTCAAGGTACATATACATTTTTTTTTAGTTATTTCCATTTCAGTCATTTACTTTCTGTTATTTTATATTTTAAAATACTTCAACTTTTTTTTGCCTCGGCATTATGTGTTTCTATGTTCTTTTCTCAAAGCACCATCCCCTATTTCACCTAAGTGACACGTGATGAGATTCAATTAGGGCATATGTATACACATAATATTTTCAAAATCCATCAATTACTAATACATTCTATCTTATAGGAACTCATCGAGTTTTAATCTCTCTAAGTGCACACCTTAAGGGGTGCACTAAGAAAGGGGTGGGTAGACCATTGGTGCATTGTAATATTTTTATCCCTATACTACCACTTGTTATCAATCCACCCATCTCCTAAAAACATTTTCCTAAGCTTGGCCTCCTCTTTTGTATCTTCCTCTAGTCAATTTACATCTTCATTAGCCCTTCTCTAGCCTAAAATCATTTTTAACTTTGCGTTACACTATTGACCCCATCGACCTTGTACTTTAATTGATAAAATTTATTTACGATCTAAGTCAGCCATGGGCTGACCTAAAGCATGACCTTTTTTTTTGTCAATAACAATACAATTTCAAAAAGAATTAAGATTAGATCCACCTATATAAACACATCTATTTCACCATTCTTAGAGAGACAACAAGAGTTCATTATTCATTTTCACTTTTTTACAATTCGTTCTGCTGCCATTCTACTTGAAGAGTCTTAGCTTAAGGTTTCTACTAGGAGAAGAATCTTGTCTTGTGAAAAAATAGGATGCTTTGGCCTTTTTTTAGTGATCCTTACAAACCACAACAACATTTTGTGAAACACCTTTGGCCAAGGAAGAGATTGAGTCTCGATGGGTTCATCTTCAAGGTAAGTATCTATAACTTTGTTTCTCTCTTTAATAGATAAAAGTAGCATAAATAATGGTTTTTAAATATATTACTTTCTTTCTGTATTAAGGTTTTACCTATACATAGTTTAAATAAGATTCGTTTATGCATGTTTACTTTTACATTTACTAACCTCCATTTTGTGCCACAAGTTTTGGTAATCACTAGATTAGACTTTGCTTTGTTTGTTATTAGTTTAGTGAATATGAAAACATAGGACCTAGTTAAGGTTATTGCATAGTTTTGCTTGACTTGAGGCTTTAAAACCCTTCCTAGTGATATTATTGTGGTAAGAAATCCCTTAGATAGGTCTAACGAATCCATCTTAGTCATGACCCAGAATATCTAATGTATCCACAATCAAAAGTGTAAATAGGATTTATCTTCTACGAGTTAGGATTGATTTATAGATCAGTTGCATTTCTCATTGCATACAACAAACAAGTTGTAGAAGGCAGATAGCTTGTCTTTATTATGAAAAATTGAATCTTGTATTCATGGAGAAAAATATGTTGGAACGGGATAAAATCATAGTGCGTGATTGTCAGGAGTAGTGCAATATTTTTCTGTATAAATTTTCTAGGCATAAGACATTATCATCACTTACAATTGCATCTAAAAGTGATAGCCTATATGTTTTAAAACTCACTCAAGTATACTTGTAAAGCATATTTGATATAAAACTAGATATAGATAAGTAATGCATATACTAAAACACAAATCAACTAATGCAAATGAACTACATATGTCATGCATAGGTCTTAATTTTTATAAGTTTTGAGAAATTCTTTTTTTTAGAATAATAGTATGATAAACAAAGAAGTTGTGTACAAGGAATGAACTACTATAATCATAAGAACTCATATGTATTGTATGTGTTGTAATCCTTAATTAAATTTTCATATTCATCTTGCATATTAGTCATGTCATCCCAATCATATTTTGCACAATCATTATCATGATCTTAAACATCACGAGAGACAACCTACTTTTCAGGTCATACTTGAAATTGTGATATGTCATTTTGATCAAATTTTGTATCTGTGTATGAAAAACCAACTACCCTATACTTTGGTATTAACCTTTTGGATTTGTATTTTGTAATATGTACTATATCTTGTGACTACTGATATTTCATTAGTAGCATTGGATTTAATATCTATTGAAGATATGATTTATTTTTGTTGCTCTTGCTCTACATATGTTCCCTATTTTGAAATGAAAAAGACTTTATCTTCATGATCAAATGTAATGCAAACTTTGTGTTTATCAATCATGTCTCCTATTGATTTTAACCATAATCCTCCAAGCACAACATTATATGCACTTGGATTATAAATAACACTAAAAGTAAGATAACATTATTTTGATTAAAATAATACTATTAACTCAATTTATCCCACACATGTTGTAGATACATTAGGTTAATTTATGTGTTGAAGCTTATATCCAAGACATACACGAAATGATGTAGAACAAAAAATTATTTCTTGATAGTTCATAACCTTAATATTGGTAAATTACTTGCCATCTATGTGAGCAGTGATAGTGAAAGGTTCTTTTATGAGGAAGGGCTTGCGATTGCCTCCTTTGACACCATACTTGTAACACTAGATTTTGTGGACATATGTTGCTTTGGAACCTATTTTGTTAGATACACTTTCTTAAATATAATTTCTTGCTTAGGCTACACTTGTTTTCGTAACTTTCTTTTCTTGTTTTAGGTTTTGTAACCTTTCTCATTCTAATTTTTCTATTTGTAATTGTTCTTTCTGAATTTGATCTTTTAATAAGTTGTCTTTTTTCACTTTTTCCTTTTGTAATCTTGCTTGTTCTAAGTTTGCCTTTTGAATATTTTCTTTCTGAATTTTTTTCATTGGAATCTTGTCTCTCTAAATTGTACTTTTCTACTCATACTTGCTCTTTTTTTTAATTTTTGTATCCATACTTGCTCTTCTTGTTATTTTTGTATCCATACTTGTTTTTATTCTTTTTGCACTTGTGTTTTAGAAGATGCAATCATAATGTGAGTGGGTTACTTGATTGATGTATCTATTAAACAATCACCACTATAAATTATATTTTATATTTTATCCTTTAAACCCAAACAATTCTATGTATGATGCCTATGAATTCTATGATATGCACAATAGTATTTTGATGTCCTTAGAGGATGTATAGGAGGTAGTTTTATCAACTTGTTTCAAATCATTTATCTTATAATCTCACTTGAAATTTTATTAGAGTTTTGTATATTTGTTTAAATCACTATTCATAGATGTATTCTATAGAAACTTTTAATTTTGATATTAAGTCTTGTAAGGCATAAAATTACTAGATGAAGATACAAATACAAGATTAACACTATCATATTTGGATTATTTGTATATGTGATATGATTTGATCTTCGAAATCAAATATTGATTTTGGTTTTGTAATTCTTCTATCGACTTATTCATAGTGATGATTTGCTTTTGAAGGGCTTCACAAACACAAACCCTATCTACTTTTGATTGATTATACAAACAAATACCATCAAGAGGAGATGTAAGAGGTGTAGGGAGTTGAAGAAGGACATGTTGGTTACCTTACTTTGACACTATAAGATGGATCACTTAACCTCTTGGGATAGTGATAACATGGAATTGGTTAGAGGGAAAGTAGTTATCACCATCTTGAGAGTTAAGAAGAGGAACATATTCTTTTTTAGCCATTTTAAATTTTCTAAATACTAAAATGATAACAAGAGGAGAGAGATAAGATAATGTTAGCAAACAATAATAAAGAAATCAAAATTTTATTTCAAACCCTAGGAGAAAAAAATAGAAGGGTACCCTAGGGAAAACTAGGGCTTGTAATATTAAACAACTAAAGTGGATTCACCAAAATATTTATCAAAATTTGGATTAAGGTGGGGTTATTCTAATTAATACAAATTGTTGAGTAAATCAGAATACATAAGATATTCAATAATCACACATAAATTAATTTGCAACATACTATTGATAAAGATGTGCTAAAAAGTGAAAGTACTAAATGATACATGACTTAGCTAGAATTGGGTCTGCAGGACTACAACAATGATTGAAAATTGACTATGAGACTATGTGAGGCTATTATGAATCAGGAATAGGGATATATGTTATCTTGGGATAAGGACACATTGTTAGGACTCTGCTAGCCTATGTTAATGTCCCTAGGGTGTAGTTTCATCTCTTAATGTTTTTGGCCCCTGTGTAAATTTTGATAGATGCACCTTCACATGTAGGCCTTGGTCTATTCCTATGCCTTCACTTTAATATGGGAGCCATTATGTGCCTTATTCTTCACTCAAGACCTTAGCTCAATGAAAAGAAGAAATAAATACTATAAAATGGGGGCAACAAAAAAGGGGCTAGGGTTGTGTTTGGCCACGTCACCTTGTGAACATTGCCTTCATACCAATACTATAAAGAGGGATCAAACTCGATATATTTCTCCCATGTTATGGTTGTGTGTGTACAATACTGGTGAAATGCTATATGTTGATACCATCTTATGTGATTATGTGCTTGAAAAACTGCTTTGTGACCTTACTGTTGTATTTAGACCGGGGTCAAGGCTTCTTAGGATGTAGGGACTCAAAATTGGGAAGAATATCTACTTTCCTCTTATTGTGTAGTTAGATATTCCCTTGATTGCAATGATAGAATAATCTTAGTCATCTCCCCTAATAAATGGGTAGAAAATGTGCTTATAATGTAGACCTTTTGGGATTTTCTCAAATTGGGCTTGTGAAATGTGTGGGATGATCTATTGGGCTTAGTTTAAATTTAATAAACTAGTCATTAATTGGTAGGAGGATGAAATCGACTTCAAACACGACCAGCCAATAGGATTATCTTAAAGGAGTGACCTTGTCTGAGGAATATAGATAGTCAAATTAGAAGTATGAATCAATTAAGTAATGAGTCTAATCTACTTGGAATGAGGAATAAGAATACTTAGTATCGGAGTTGTCTTAAGATGAAGAGTCATATGTATAGAAGTAGAGGAATAACGATTTGAAATTATGAAATTGAACATAAGTTAAGTGTGCATAAGGGGTGATCATAAGTGCATTATTTTAACATCAAATGTTAATTTTAGTGTCTACACATAACATACATAAGAATCACTTTTGCATACAAAAAAATCACCTAACATACAAAATCATCTTATTTATATTCAAAATCATCACATAGAGAGGAAGAAAAACTCTACTTAGTAAATCACTAAACAAAACATCACTAAAAATACAAAATTCGTATGACACTAAAAAAAACATTGCAACAAATAAAATAATAATAAATAAAAAAAGCAAAGAACCACATGAAGTAAAACACTTAAGATTGATTAAGAATTTATGTTTTTTTTTTTTTTTTTTCAACCACACCTTAATTAAAAAATATGTTTCTTGTGCTAACTCATTCCCATCCGGCCAAGTTGTTCGAATTATGCATTGTTAGGAATCCCAATTAACTTTTCATCTGATCCATTCCTCAGTGTAGAGGGCCCAGGGTTGATTTATTAGTTATTGTAAAAAGACATAAAACCCTTCAAGCTTATATGGCATTAGAAAATTTCGTGGTATGGGATTATGGGGTATTTTATAGGTAAGACAAGGTCATATGGGAATTGTTAGTCTTGTTTGCAAGCCTTTCCTTTTCATGTTGGGGGGGCTATCTCTTCTATCAAACAAATATATCAACGAAGAGATGAAAAGGGATAATCTTTGTTTAGTTCAATACATGTGTGTTCATTTTCATTTTAAGGCTACATCTGACAAGGTGCCATGTCATATTCTTTCCATTGTCGATCTTTGCCTTCCAAGATGCTTCATCAATGAGGGAAATTAAGTGCAACTGATGATATAAGCAATATAAAAAAGTATAAGTGGTAAAGGTATTATTTTATTTTATAATAAAATTAGTATTTTATGTTGTAGATTTAAATATAAGTTAGGAGTTGTATGGCTATAGATAGTGGTATATGAAACATAAATAAAAATATGATGTATTTTTGTATGGATTTTGGATTTTTTTTAAAACTTAAATATTGATTTGTTAATGGATGAATGTTTAAACATATGTTTTTGTAAAAGTGATTTTTTATAATATAATGAGGTGATTTTATAATAGAATTTGCCTTCTTATTAATATAATAATTATTATTATTAGTAAATATTTTTGAGTCGAAGCTATGATTTGGATGAACGCTTTTTATTGGAGTTATGACCCAGTTTAGGATACAAATAAGAGGTTCAGATGTTTCTAACAACTAGTACCACTACAAATATTACAACCACCACAACAAGGCTCACAAGAAACTCACATTGAAAAGATAATGAAGAAATACACAAAGAAAACCACAAAATGAGACTACAAGTACCTATGCAACATAAGAGGAACCAGAGTACAATATCATTCCACTCAATGATCAAAATATCCCAAAAGCCAAGAAGATTTAACCACAAATGACAACTAATCTCCTTCCTCATCGAGAAAGAAGATCATCTAATCCATTGAACGCCATCTTTCACCATAATCTCTACTTCTACTTTCAACACTTCAACCTTAAAACTACGACCTACTAATATAATAATTAATTGATTACAAATAAATATCTTTATTCGCTCCACTTTTCATATCTTCTGACTATAATTTAAAATCAAACAACCTTCTTACAACAAAATACCCTTACTACTTCCATAAAATAAGACTTATATAAAGCTTAGAGTTACTTCTACAACTCTTTAAAAAAACCTCTATCATATCTAAAATCAAACATATAAACCTATAAACTTATATATTTTTATATTGAAGATGCAACTTATAAAAGAGTATCAAATAGAAATGTGGACATATACACACACATATATATATATATATAATTATCTGCGTATACTTTATTTAGGTTCTCGGTCTAAGAGTGGAATTGAATTTGACAAATAGTATGCGTAAGACCTACGAATTTTTTATTAGACATTGTCCTGACCTTTTCCATATTATAATCTACAACCATCTTATTCCTGCCACAATATAAAATTCGGAATGTCAGCTTTTGTTTGTTTTAATTTTAAAAATTGTTGGGCAGGCTCCGACAAGTACTAACCTGGAGATCTGCTAGATCCCATACAGAAATCATAATATAAAACTACCTATTACAGTATCAAACAAAAAAATTAGGTCCTGTTAGTTGTGGAACTGTTGTTATGAGTATAATAGTTGTTTTTTGATATGTTGAGTTGGTATTGGTTGTCTTTATATCAGGTTGAGCGGTTTCGTTAAAACTTTCTTTTTTATTGAATTCAATAAAAAAAAATTAGGTTTTGAGTATGGCATGTAGACATAGGTATTTGAAGTTTATTATTGAACCATCGAGAGTTTGAATTAGAGAATTTGATTTTACAAAAGATGGTAAGAGAGATCGAAAAGGTTGTACTTTGATCGGTGAGGATGATGAATTGTTATACCATCAACTAAGGTACAAATCTGTTTAGATATTTAACATGGAGAACCAAATGAATAGGGTCAGAGTCATCCCTTTAGTGATTGATAGATTGGATACCCCTTAGACCCTGGATTCATGGCATTACAATTGCAAAAATAGTCGCAGGGGCTACAGAGATTATTTAGGAGTAGATATACAATGAAACGGTCATATAAATTTCAAAAATTGTAAAATTTACTTCCGCAGAAGAAATCTAGGAGGTTTGAATATAAAATCAAATTAAAAAAATATTTATAGAACATTTTTATTGGTTGTAAAGCGCCTAAAAATTGTTCGCAGGGGTTGCAACTTCTTGCCCCTAACTACTACTCGTCTCTAAAATTTTTTTTCCTATGTAATTGTTGCTCCTATTTTTTATGAGAAGATTCTATTTTTTACAGTTCAATAAATTTGTTCTTGCATGGGACCACTTGTAACTGCAAAATAGTTGCAGTTGCTCCCTCTATGAAACCACCCTCTTAGTCATTATTGCTTAGTCGAAGGAATGCTCAGATTTAGGTGTATGGTTACTTATCAATTGTAATCAATAATAGGTGAGTCAAATGGGCAGGGCCAAGATCATTCCCTAGGTGACTTCGATGGATTAGATGTCCCCTAATCGTCGCGGCTTTGCCCAAGTAATGCTTAGATTTAGATGTATGTTTACTTATCAATTATAATCAGCTATGTACAAGTCAAAGAGATAGGCTCAATGTCATTGTCTATCAACTTTGATGGATTAGATCCTTGTTATCGTAGCTGCGTAACCAAAAGAATACTTAAAATTAAATGTACACTTACTTATCAATTGTACAATCAACTATACGCAAATCAAACGAATAAACCCATAATCATTTCTTTTTGTTTGATAAAATAAACAACAAAATTTTGAAAAGACTCCTCAATCAAACTAAATACAACCAACAAAAAAAAAAACAGAAAATAACAAACCAAATAACTTTGACAAATTTAATTATATACTTATTAATTATAATCCACTGTATCCAGAACATAAACCAAGATAGAGACATCTGCATAATTCTGTGCTTCTCAATAAAAATACTGCTAACAGACGGGAAAGACAGAATCCGTCGTCCACACACATAAATAATGTGGGTGGTAAAGACTTATCGTTACCTACCATGATCGTGTAACAGCCACTATAATTTTCAATACCAACACATATTTTCTCGTGCTGTCCAAATGTGGTCTGTCCGGATATGTACAGCGACCCTCTCTTGCCCAGCTGGCACTTGATCGCCTGCCAATACCCATGACAATGGGGTCGCAGTGGTCCCGATCTCTCCGTTTGACCTCTCCACTTCTTCTACGTGTTATTCACCCTTGACTCCCCTCTCCCATCTTTTCTTTTTTCTCCAATCTAAACAAACACACAACAGTATCCACCATAAAAGTCCCTCTGCAGCAACGTTGAAGTTTTTTTCCTCTTTCTGAAGAATATTACTACAGATAGACTCAGCCTTCCTCTGCCAAGGGCTGCTCTGATCCTTTTATGGACCACTTTACATATGCTTTGTGGATATGTATTCGAGTGGATTCTATGATTGCAATCTTGACGTAGTTCTGAGGGGAGCAGCAAGATACTGATCTGGTTTCCAGAACCCAATTATTGTTGAGAAGTAATTATTTGGGGTATAGTATCTATGGGGTGTGAGGTTCCAATAGTGCCCAAGGGGATGCTGGAGAACATCCTTGCAGGCGAGGCACTGGCAAGATCAAGAGAAGGTGGGGTTCCATTTTCTGCTGCAGATTGGATGAAAACCATGCCCCCACACCTGTTTTCTACCTTCAAATTTGAGTCTGTACCGTTCCTACACACAAATCACCCAGGTTTTGCTCTTACCCATTAATCTGAATCTAATTAAAATATGCTAATTTTTATTGTATGGATACTAATATCATAAAATTTTAACACCCTTTTAGAAATCTGAGAAACCCATTTCGTTTTTGTTTTTTTTTGGCGTTGTTACAATTCTGAGTTTTTTCGGGGATTTGTTTTTATCATATAGGGACTAGTAGCACGATGGTTTCTCATACACCCTCGCCATTGCCAAATTCGGTAGCTTATAGTGCCTCGCATCAGTCTTTTACGAATTCTGTTGGGGGAGGTTTGGGAGCTCTCTCTGTTCTGAAAGAAGAAGAAAATCCGCCTTGTTCAAACAATTTGGAAACTGAAAAAAAGAAGAGGAATAGGAACAGGGCAAATGGATCAAGTCGCAAGAAAACAAAGACAGATACTTCAAGTGATCTGGTGTTGAGCAATGGAGACGAAAATCCACCTTCTAGCAGATCTAGGAAGCGCCTTCCCTCTTCAGGTGAGAAGGATTCTCTGTTGCCACACTCTTTTGCAAATTTCACGTTGAAAAGTTTAGGAGATCGCATACAAAGATTCAGTTTTGATTTGTTTTCTGGATGCTGCATAATAAGATGGACCATATTCTTAATCTGGCATTTATTACCAAAATATTTGATCTCTTGAATTTATGATAACGAGTGTACATACATATAAAGGAAAGGTACTCTGTTTCATCAATGAAAAATATTTGTTTACACCTCTGTTGCAAAAAACATGGTTAAATTTAGGAATTTGTTTTAAAATAAAAAAAAATAATATGGTTGAATTTAGGAATCTTTTCAAGAACAATTTTTTTTTATGTATTTATAGAAATCCTTTTTCTCATGCCCAACCTCTTCCAATCTTGTTTCTCGTCAGATTCCGATGCCGTTTCGTTTCTTCTTTTCTGGTTTCTTGTAACAGAGGCTTACACTTAGGTTTTTACTTCTGTACTAACAGAGAAAAGTGGGAAGACATCTTCCAAAAGGCAAAGCTGTAGAGGAATGAAGGAGTCAGACAATGATCCTGAGAAGAAAGTACCTTCGAATGAAAAGGATTCTGCTCTCCAGGGGGGACCAAATTCTGGAAGCAATGGCATATTAGGTAAGGCCATGATTTTGAAATATTTTGAGGTCTTTTGGACTTGCTATTTTCTCTATTTTTCTAATAAGTGAAGATTTTTAGGTGCAGATATGTAAGTTGCAATTTTTGTATAGGATGCACTGGATATTTTTCTGAGAAAAATTAGTTGTCTATATTTTGCAGATATTTATGGGTTGAAGACAATGCCAATTGATCTGTCCAACCACATTCTTGATATATCTGTAAATGACTTACTTTCAGAAAAGGTCCTTCCCCCTCAATCTGACCAGCTGTGTAATAAGGGAAGACACTGTCCAGTTAATAATTCTCTTGTCAAAGAAGTAAGCAAGATACTTCAACTTATGCCAAAATCAATCCATAACAAATACGAGAAACTGAAGATTGAAAATTCATCAAATTTGTGTTTGAGGTCACAAATCCAGGAATTTGGGAGAGGTCCTCAGTATCCCACTGGACAGCAGGAGACTCGTGCAATGGTTGGTGATACTCATTAAATAGCCACTCATGCTTTGTTTGAAATATAATCTTTTCTGCTGTAACCCTTCATATTGTGTCTGGACTCTGTTCTGAATGCATGTTCTTAAACTCGCCTTTGGTGATCTATGGTAAATATACCTTTTAGTGTGTAATGGATTCATTGTTTTGTTCTTAATGGCATTATTGCACTGACTTTTAATTTACAAGCTCAATGTTTAACATGAATTATTTTTCCACTTGCAGGATGCTTCTGAGGAACCAAGTGCAATGAAATTTGCATCCTCATCTGATTCTGCTTTTCCCATGGCGATGTTTCCTTTACATCCAATGCAGGATTTTGTGAGTAGGTTGGGACTGCCAACTAATGAACCTCTGGAAAATCTTATTGTTAAGCCTGACAGACAACCAGATAGTAATAATGAGCCAAACTCACAGGTGAGGAACACTGGTAGTATTCCACCTCTACAACATTCTACGTCAGTGTCTGGAGGTTCCAGGGCTCCCTTGAAAAGTGGCAAGGAATCTAAGAACCAAAGCCCATGGCTAAGGGCAGGAGTTGTAAAATGTGGAAATGGTTCACTACAATTAGGATCAGGGTTGGTGTTAGCTACCAAAAGTAATGCATATGTTGAATGTGAACAAAAAGATAGAATGTGTCCACACAAGCAAACAAGGGGTGAAAGAACAGAGAAAGCATTCATGATAGACTTGAATGTAGAATCTTTTGAGCAGTTGCATGAGTCATCAATGGTGGATGCTCCTAATTCTTCCTTGCTTCCTCAGCCGACACCGGAAAAGCTATCTTCTCTTTCCTTACACGATACAGCTTCTGAAGGCAGTAAGGGAAAAGAAAATACCAGGAATTGTACAGAGAATATGTGCTATGGCAGAGTTGATCACTCCATAGCGGAGGATGAGAGTTTGAAGAAAGACACTAACTCAGAAATACTATCAGTACCACAATTAGAAGCACTTAGAAGCCACACATCTCATGCTCACGATGTTAAAAATGACATTGGCATTGAAAGCAAATTAAAAACAATCCAATCTAGTGAAAAATTGACTCACTCTGATAGAGGTGAAGAATTGGAAGAGACGAGAAAGGAACAAAGGAACTTAAAAGAACTCCAAGCACCATTTAGTTTGGACCAAAATACTTCCCAAATGGATGAAGCATCCCAACATGTCCCATCTGATTTGCCAACCTTCCAACATGGTTTGGATAAAGACCTGCCTTCCACAGGTATTAACTGTTCCAATACACTCAGATATATTCTCATGAAATAAGTATTGCCGTTCATTAGAAATCAGAAATCAGAAATCAGAAATGCAATGTGTTTTTTCTTGCTTTGTTAATGTATGTTTTCGAGGCATGAAGACCTCCAACTAAGTAACAAAGACACCTGATTTAAACCCTTAATGCAAGATATGTTCCTTATAGGACATACGTGTTTTATTGTTTTCCTTAGATGTTATGTGGCCACACCATTTTCTCTGTAACTTCCTTTCCTGGCAATCATATTTCAAGCGACACAAGGCTGAATTATTCTTCTGATATTTTCTTGTTACAGGAATGCCTAGTTCGCCACGAGTTGAAGCTGCAGCTAGGATTCTGTTTGACATGGCTAATTCCCAGCCTCATAATAATGGAACTTCTTTGGATAATGCTCAAGAAGATGCATGTGATATCTTGCAACAGGAATTCCATAAGAGTTCGACTGTTGTAAATGGGTCTGCAAATGCCAATATCCTTTCAGAAAGCAACTTTATGGCAATTGAAGAGTGTGAAGATGCAGAGATCAAAGCCCCACGAAATGAGAAGAAAAAACCTAGAGTACCCAGTTCTATTCTCGTGGCTAAGCAATATTCCTCCAAGGGGACAGAGCCAGAAAATTTGCCTAGTTGCTTTCAAAATAGAACTTCTGATTCAGCCTTAAAAAATCACAATACAAAGCAGGGACTTAAAGATTTTGCAAAACAATACATTACAGAAGCTGAAGAGGAAGCTGGCATTCATATACATGGCCAGTCACGGAGGCCTTCAAAGCCAATTGGAGATGATGCTGGTTCGAAACCTGTTCTATGTTCAAAAAGTCAGAAGAGAGGAAACCTTCAGCCCAAATCTCTTACAGCAGGTAAAACTCATATTTCTACTAAAAATAACCAGAATATCAGAACAAACAATGGAACCCACAAATTCACTCTTTCCAGAGAACAGAAGCAACGGAAAGTGGCAATTGTGGGACATGTGAAGTGCTCAAGGCCAACACTAAAGGTGAGTGCATTTGGGTTTAACAATACAGAGGATACTTAATATTTGAAGTGCAATTCATATCCATTTGGCCTCCTAAAATTAATTGTTTTTGGAGAGGTCATGAGAGTGATCTTAGCAATAAAAGAAAAAGAAAAAATACATTTGACAGGCTTCAGGAATCAGCCATGAAACTGGATCCGTGCTGTACCTATTGTAAACTGGACAATAGTTCAGTCCTGAGTTCTACCACAAATGGCACATGTTATATTTGCTACCGAATCTCAGGATAGTCTCAGTGATTTTCTTCTCTCCAGTAGGAGGATTTCATTTTTGTCCTGAGATTTTCATCATTAATTTAAATGAAAAATTGTATAGAAGGAATAAAAATCAGTGCACCTGCAAGGGAGAGTCATGTGGGGGTTTATTTTTCATTGCAATCAGCTTCCTTATCTGTCAAACATTATTGCCCTTCAAAGTTTTGATGTTCTTTGTAGAAAGATCTAACATATCACTAGTTTGTCGAGGCATTTCATTTTTTTAATGTACAAGAGACAAGATTTTACATTTAACCACCAAACTTATCGAGGGGATGATTGGTATAGCATTCAAAACCATGCTGGGTTAGCCAATATTAAGTTATAATAGCAATAAAAAATTAGCGTCTTAAACTATTATGTATGATAGGGATCATTGAAAAAACTATAAATCTCTATCCAGAACCTTACAGCTTGTAGGGGTGCACAAATAATGGATCTTTTTTTAACTTAGTTCCAAGTACCAGGGATATTTATTTTGAAAAAAATCCCTGAAAAAGAGATACCAAAAAGGGACGAGGCTGGAACATTTAAAAGCTGACTTTTGTCTCTACCTGGGACAAATCTCCATGAAAGGATGAGGAAGATTCACTATATCATCCACCTTTCAAAAATCAAAATAGCAAAGATTCACAACATGATTAGCTATAAAATATGCAGGAACACTAGTGAAATATGAATCAACCAAATGGAGATGAATTCTTGTCTTCAATGTAAAGTGTCTTTAATGATTTGATCCACAGAGGATTTAGATTTTGTTGACAAAGAGCCATGCTACAAAGCAACTGAAGATTTGGGTATATTGCAAAGGTCTCTGCCATATTGTTTGAAAAACCTTGGTGATTTGCCATTCATCGTGGATTATGGACAACTCCAGAGTTTGCCATACACAGATATTCCAAGATCACCATGATAAACTCTTATGGGTATGAAAAGTGACTTGATCTGATTGTGAACGGATACACATTGTATGGGAAAGAACACTAATTGATTTAAGATTGAAGGGAAAATGGTTTATTTATTTACATGCATATGTTTCATTGTGGGAAGATGAGAACAAATACATAGATTTATACATAAATCGTCATTAATTATAGTAAAGATGTTCTTCAATTTTAAATAATATTGTTGACTAAATAACATTGTAGTGCTCTTGGAAGGAAGGTCACCACATTTAATTTTGCAGGAGGTAGGGTATGGTGTATATATATCATATTTGAAGAGCAATTAGGTTTCTCAGAGATATTGAGAGTACAAGGTGATCTTATGGTACTATAAACTACCTTGCAAGGAAAGATACCTTTCATCGAAGACCTTAAAAGGACTTTTCCTTACCCTTTCAAATTTGAATGTTCCTTCCCTAGAAGAAGTCAAATTGTAAGTATTTACTCAAACAAGTTGTGTTAATGCTTCCCTGCTTTAAAGCGACATCAACATTTTTAATGCCGTTATGTGCTTGGTCCTAGATGACATGCAACATAGTCATTTTCTTTTAAGTTAACAAATTTATTTACTGTGTAGACTGACAGCTACATGGTTGGTTAAAAGGAAGGGATGATGGAAAGAATGAGGAAAGCATGGGACGGAATCATCTACCATATAAGTCATAGGAGATCTCCTTTTGTTTAACACAAATCTCTTTTACGAATCTCTTCGAAGATCTTAATATCTAACTTCGTTATAAATGATTTTTTTTGTGTTTTGCGTCATCTGTTATGTAGAAAATGCATTTCATCCTAAATTAAAATAATCTTTAAAAATATTTTTAACCATTTTTTAATTATTGAAAAGTATTTTCTATTAATAATCTAAAGTATACACTATAAAAAAGATTAATATGACATCACACTTTAATGTGTCATATTGATCTTAAGGATCGAGAAAAAAAACTAAATTAACTTAAAATAAATTAAAAAAGGATTAAACTTTAAAAAAAAAAACTCGAACATATCTCAAAAAAACATGATAAATAGCGCAATAGACACTAAGATAACAAGGTACAAGAAGTAAGCCATGGGAGGAATCAATGAAGTTGGTAGATGCAAAGGATCCTCTGGGTTGTCACCTTAGTCTCAATCATTATCAATGGACAGATCTATTGTATTAGTTATCGACTCCCACCCATCATTACTTGTGTCTTTATTAGCACCATTGTTTGGGCCTTATTTTGATAGGAAAATGGCGAAAGCCAACCGAGGAAACTTTCCTTGTTATTACACCATCCATCCACTAGTGTCTGGGAAAGTAGACCCGCCACCACCACGAGAGTTGTGCACTGGTATTCATGGCAAAACGCTTTGGCCCTTGTTTCAGGAATAATGCTTACCATGAACTTCAAAGCCATGGTCTAGAGAAGGTGTTCATTGGTGAGGAGAATCTGGAGGGACCCAATTGACTACATTGGGAGTACTCCCTTAGTGATCCAACAAATTCAGGTAGTGTCCAACCTCCAATTGGGCTTTCTTCACTTGTACTTGTATTTGTAGTATTGCATTAAAGATCACTTAAACTTTATTAGTAATGGAAAAATCACCATTGAGAAATAAATGATTAAATATTACATTATTCCTTTCTTTCCATAAATAAAATTTATTCCAAATCAAAAAATATGCCATATTTGGCTGTATTGTGCATGTATCATGGTTGAATCCCCTATAACCACAATTTTTGATGAAAACAACTCTAGATGAAATGGATAAAAAAGGGTATGAATCCACTTCCAGGTTGACTAGGCATGTTTGCAAAACCAAAAAAGATGTTTGAGAGACTCTAGGTATTGGAAAGACATACATAAGGGATTAGCCTCGCCTAGATGGACAAGGCGGTTACTAACATGCATATCTTGGTGCAAGATACACCATAGGAAATGCACATGTTTGTGCTTAGTAGAATTGTTTTCCACACTTTGAAAAACCTTTGTCCCTAAGTGTCTACAAAAGAATTGACTTTCTAGCGAGCATTTAGAGTATTAGCTTAAATGTGTTAACGAGAGAACAATTAATAGCCAAGCAGAGGTTTGTACTAGTGGAAAGGGGGCCTCAACAAGGCTTTTCCAATCAATCCACCATTTGGTGGATGTTTGAACTTCATTTTTGTGGAAGTGTTCATTCGGGATAGCTCTTTGTACCTTTGAAATTAAGGAAAGTTCATTGTTGTTAAGCTAGTACTTGTTATTGAGGATAGTCCAAGGGAGCAAATTGTGGGATCATTTTTAAAACAAGTTTGAAATAACCTTTACCCCTTTCTTGAACAATTTGAGACTCTTAATCTAGGGATCATGGCGAAAATCACACCATGTTAGGAAAGAAGTGGAGACCACCAAAGGGAATGAGAATTCAGAGAGAGCCCTAATCTAAAACCATCTTCATCCCAAATTAAGTGAGGCTTAATCAATTCCCATTCTTTTCAAATACTCTAACCCATAAAAGAACATACAATTTTGACAGGGACTTGAGTGAGCAAAAGAGATTGAATGCCCATAACTTTCCTTGTCTTCTACCAAAAGGGTTGTGTTGAATAATTCAATGGTGAAGGAAAATCTTCCAAGCCTCTTCTCTTTCAAATGAACAAATAATCCACTTGACATAGAGGGCAATACCTTGGAGTTTGATATCAAGAAGGCCTAGGCCTCCCATTTCTTTAGGTATGTAGCACATATCCCATGCAACTCTTGAAACCCCTTTAGGACTTCAGAATTGGCCCAAAGGAAGTCTTTGAGTTTGAAGAGATAACATGTGCAGCCTTGGATGGTTCCCAACAAGAAGAATAATAAAAATGGGTTGATGTAAGGACCTTAGAGCAAACTTGGAACTTCCCAGCTAGGGAGAAGGGTTTAGCAACCTAAAAAAGTAAAGTTAGAAACACCATATATTAGATAAAATATGCGAAGAGAAAAAAGCAAACAAATAATAGCGGTGTTAAAAGACACCTTTGATCACTTAAATGATCAAATATTACTTAAAAAATTACACCAAACATGAATTGCTTAAATATCAATCTATGAGTGGACAAACCCCAAATCTTCATAGATGTTGACCTTGCTAGTACCATCAATTATTATATTCCCAAAGAGTCAGGTAAGACCTGATACTCATATGGGCCCACAAGTAGATACCTAGCGGTTGTAATGTTCCTGAAGAATGCATCAAGTCATTGATACCTAGCAGTTGCTACGCTCCCAAATAAAAAGCCAAGTCATTAATACATAGTGGTTGTTAGGTTCTCAAAGAATACGTCAAGTCGTTGATACCTATTGGTAACTAGATTCCTATAGAATACTCTAAGTCGTTGATACCTAGCGATCACTAGGTTCCCAAAAGATACTCCAAGTTGTTGATACTTAATAGTCAATAGGTTCCCACAAAGTACTCTAAGTCGTTGATACCTAGTGATCACTAGTTTCCCACAGAATATGTCAAGTAGTTGATACCTAGTGGTCACTAGGTTCTTACACATTCTGACAAGCCCTTCATAGTTAGAAATCGTCAGGTTCCCAAAGATCCTAACAAGACATTCATACTTAGCAGTTGTTAGGTTCCCTGAGATCCCGACTTGTCATTTATAACTAATGGTCACTTGGTTCACCAAGGATACAACAAAAGGATGATTTTTATTGATAATGTAGCTTATACACTATTAAAAAAAGAGTAATATGGTATCACACTCTAATGTATCATATTGATCCAAAGGATCAAGAAATAACAACTAATTTAACTTAAAATAAAGTTAAAAAGGGTTAAATTTAACAAACTTTCAATATTAAAAAAACTGAACATATCCTCCAAAAAAACATGATAAATAACTTAATAGACACTAAGACAATAAGGTACAAGATTATTGTGTTGAACATGAAAAACCTCAGGGTTCCTTCAAAACATTAGGATTTCTTTTTCTAGGGTTTATATGTTTGCCCTTATATTAGGGTTATGACTCATGGTTTTATTTCTTATCCTCTTAGGGTTCTTTTTATTTTCCATGCTTGCACATTCTTCATACCCTATTATGTCTTATCCTATAGACTCCTTGCTTTGTAGATATGTTGTTCTTTATGATTATACCAATGATTGGACAAATCTTGACATAGATGATAATGATTATGTGAATGATGATATTGAAGATTAGTATGTTAGTGATTAGCCTTGTAAAATCAAGTAGGCCAAATTAAATGTTCTAAGTCACATATAAAAGACTAGCTCTCTTTCCTCTTCTATAGACCTTTCATATAGTCACAAGGTAGAACAAGAACATAGTAAAATGGAATCAATAAACATATTTCTTGATACTATTAAACTTATGACTAAGAAAGATCAATGTTGTTTCAATACAATAAAACGATGGATAGATGAAACACATGCTACTTCTCATGTTATTTTTATACATTATAATTATATGCTTTGCAATGATGTTTTTGATAAAGTGCCTTGCAATTTGATATAAAAAATGATGATGTTTGTAAGAGCAACAATGATAATCATACTTGTAATGTGTGTGTTATATACATGTTATCGATAGATGGTGAAATGAAACCTTTGAATGAACCATTCCAATTTATAACCATTCCTAGTAGTCCTATGGTGTCCATGATGCATGGAATGGGTGAACTCCAAAAACTGATTTATTTCCTTATCATTATAATCTAAGGCATAAAATGGTAAATTTGATAACAATGTTATACTATGACAACTTTTAGTACAAAATGTGTTATCATTGAAAATTAAAATTCCTAAAAATTCCCTTTTTTTGCACCACTGCGTAGACCCAGTCAAGCCGATCAATTTTCATTTTAAACAATTAGTGTAAAAATTTAGTCTTGTACTCTAAAATCTAAGTATAAGTCAGGTCAAAAAAATTGACAGGATTTGTGGAACATTTGGTGACAATAAGACCCAATAGAGTCGATAAGGTCTTGGTATTGTGAATGGCATCGATACCTGAAGTGCCTAATAGGCTTGATGGGGTTAGAGGATTTTAATAAGTAAATTTAAACAAGTGATTTGAAGATTCGATAGATCTAATGAGGTCTTGGTATGTAAGTGACTCGGGTACCCAAAGCACTCGACAAGGTAGGCAAGCCCAACATGGTCAATAATAATAATAATAATAATAATAATAATAATAATAATAATAATAATAATAATAATAATAATAATAATCGGTTCGCTAAATGCTTGCTTGACTTGACGAACTTGATAGAGATTAAGATTTGATTTTAAGCATTGAAAAATGTGTTAATTATTTTTATAATTTGAATTGAAATGGTATTTAATATCACCAAAGCATCTGACACACTTTAAATCTTCCTCCAAGGTCTCTTCTGCCTGCATACCAACATTGGATACTCCATTCCACTACATTTATCCTTCAATCAGGTAAGTTCACTTTTCAAACCCTACACTCTATTTTTCTTAGACGTTGTATGTTGTTTTTCTGGCTCCTTTCAATCATTTATACATATCTTGAGTTTATCATTACTTGAAACACTCTACTACCAGATTTCATGTTATTGCAGATAAACCCTAGGGGAAACCTTGTTTTTATGAACTTTGTGAGTCATCGCTCCACCCATACATACATTTATTCTCCCCTGATCTTATATATAGAGAACTAGAACTCCCTGATAAAATAACTCTTCACATTGCCAAACTGACAAAGATGAAATACAAGCAAATATCTAGGCTATTCATTGTGAGTTGTTCAAAGAATATGATAATGAACCTCACACACCTACAAAAATAAAGGAACAATTTCAAAAATGATCAAGGAGGAAATATTCAACACATATATCTTTAATCTTGAATCAATGGGTAAGTTGAATGACCCTTGTACTACTCTTGTTGAATGCAATAAAAATTTGGTAAACTTTTTCAAGAATAACAAAGAGATTAATGAAACATTGATGGCATGGTTAGTCCACACATCAAACACAATTATTCCCAAGGAAAAGGGAATAATTCCAACAGTACAACAATTTAGATCATATAGAATAAAGACACCATAGACTTAAGGACAAGAAAAAGTTGCAACAACATGGCTTAAAGATGCTCAAATTAGTAAATTTTCTTCCTCTTCTTAGACTTCTTGAACTTTCTCTCTCTACCTTTTTCTATTTTCTCATTGTACTTTTTCTTTTTGACATTGTAACTTAAAAATAATATATTTTAATTTTTGTGAATATAACTTGAAAATTAAAAGTCAAAATAAAAATATTACCTCAAAAAGGTAGTTATAAGTTAGTTATGTAGACCTTGATTATAAATACATGTTTTGCCCATTATAACAAGACTTTTTGAAGTGTAAACAATTTTGGATAGAAAAAGAGAAAGTAAGCAACTTTGTATTATTCCTAAGAATCAATACAAGAGAGTTTAATTTGATCTTGTGACTCCTAACATCTTTATTTGTGCAAATTGTCAATGGTTGAATTATCATTGATTTGGGTATTCTCTAACGTGATAAATTAATTGAAATATACTTTAGTTCAATTAATCACTTCTCTTAATTTTGATTTCTTCTCCATTCTATATTATTTATTTTCATTCCCATCCATCTCCCTTTCACTAAATTCTATTTTATTCACATGCAAAAACTCAAAAAAACAATTTTGAATGTAAATGTTGTAAATAATTTATTTTCTCGTAGTTTCACCCATTTTCAATAAATGGAGCCTCCCATGCTAATAGAGGAGAGATATAGTTCCTTACATTATCGACCAAATCCATAAATTTTGTATCCCTTATAAAATGTTCAGCCCACAAGAGGATACTCAATCATCCTTATTTAGGAGGATTTATTTTGCCTACATTTCATTTATTTGATGGATATGGAGATACTCATACCCACCTTGCACACTTTGTATTTATTTTACCTTATTTTAGATAAATGTGATATAATAAGATATAAATTTTGAACTATCTAGAATGTACAATATATGAAAATAATGCACAAATATGAATGTTGCATCAAAATATGATTGAACAATTGCAACTTATTATAAATGGAAATGACTTAATGGATTTAAGATACTTAACTTGTTAAGGGTTGATGCAAGTTTAAGACTAAATTTAGGTGACAAAAAGGATTTTAAATGAACCAAGAGCCACTTTGATCAAGAGCCTAAGTATCTAGCTCTGTTGGATGAGTTCCTCATCCTCTAGATATCTCCTTATGATGCAAATGTCTGCTTCTACCCAAAAAAAAATTGAAATTGTGTCTCACTATTTTGGCATTAGTTGATGCACCTACTTGAAAATTATCTTCTTGTGTGATATTAGATGCACTTGTATGCATAAATCTAAAAAAAGGTTTCTATCTATTCAAATCCCTAGTTCTGCTTTCAACACTAGGTTAGCCTATGAAAATGGGAAAGATAGGTGGGTTGAGCTTACTGTACATGTGGAAAGTGACACGCTAACGTTCGTGCACTTGAATTTACAAGGTCTAGCCAAGATAATTGATAAAGAGATGATGTGATGGATGACCTATTGGTTTGTTTGATTTGGTTGGTTTGGTTGAGGTTGATGACTAAGTTAAACTTAAAGATTGGAAGGGTTAGTTGGTTTGGGAGAGTTGCCCACACAGAGTTTTGAGCAAAAATAATAGATGTTCATGTTTCTACCAAAATATTTCACCTAAGTCAAAATTATCTTTAAAGGTATCAATTGAGATGTAATGGTGTCCCAAAAATATTCAAAATTTAGGCAAACTAGTTGGTGAAGTTCTTGGTCTATGATAGGTGTTATTGCTTTCACCAACATGCCCCATTTTCACACTAAAAACAAGGACTCTCTTTCTTTTGAGTTAAAACTTAATTCACCTAGTCTGAAGGACCCTTTTACAATTTGATGTCTTTGTTAGAGACCTTCCTTGGTTGGCAGTTGCTAGATGATAAGTTACAAATGAATGTCCATGCTTATTTTCAATATGTTTGCATTTCTGCAATCTTCAGTCTAAGATTTCATCTATGAACATCAAAGTCTAACTTACAGGTTTATGAAGCCTAGTCCATGATTAAGCACTTTAGTATTCACCCATCTAAATGTAGAACCTAAGTTTTTGGTAAGTTTATCTAAGTTTTGGGGACTCTCTTTTATGACATCATGTTTGGCAATCTAACTCATGATTATGCTTTTCATATAAAATTGGCTTAATATTTGTAGTGCTTCATTTGAAAATAAGTCAAATATTCAAAAAAATGAAGCTTTTGCCTAGGCACAAATAAAGTCTATTGTTCTTTATTTTAAATTATTTTATCATTTAACTATAGACTTTATCTTTGAAAATTAGTGCTTAAATCTTTGTTTATGTGAACAATTGGTTTCAATTCTTGTAGTACTCAACTATTTCTCACATAAATTTTTGCTTTATAAAAAACCATCATTTTATTGAAAATATTTTACTTAGTTAATTTTTCTATTTTCTTGCGGGTCTTCAAAAAAAACCATCCACGACCTTATAGTTAAAATCCTTCTTCAAAAAAGTAGCTAAGTCTTTTAAATCTATGGGCCCCAAGATCACACCACGTAGCATAACCTCGGTGAACCAGGCCAATGGAGAGTCAATGAATGGTGCAAAGCTTTGAGCTCCTAAACTCCCAAGATATCACCACTTGGTGACATCTCAGGAACCTAGGACCCTAGAAGGATTTAAGAATTAGCCCAACGGCCTAAGAGTGAACCAACAAAAGTAAACCTTTGAAACCCTAAACCCAAAAGATTGCACCTTGTGGTGCCATATGGAAGCCTGACAACCTGAAGGAATGATAGAGTGACTAAATACTAGGAAGGCCAAGGGACTACCATATGGTAAGAAAGTGAGCCTAGAGCTCTGAATGAATATAACTTATCATTCTCTAGGTTAGCAAGATGATGCCACATGGCAACATCCTACTATTCCATAGCCCCAAGTAGTCCATATAATAATGTAAAGACATCTGAAGTCTGATTTAGCGGGATGTCACCACATGGTGACATCTTAGTACTGCATATCCAAGGAAAAATATAAGCATATGCAAGGTTTGAGAAAAGTGGCAAGCTTCCTGTGGTGAGGAAATCAACCCCAAGAAAAATAAAGAAGGCCGACAACTAAATATATAAGCCTAGTCACCAAAGGAACCATAGAACCAAGATTGACGACCATCTAGCCCATCAAGGCCATCAAGTCCCTCAAATGGACTGTGTGTCAAGTCTACATAACACAGTCAGAATGTAAATGGTTCTTCACCAACTAAAAGGCCTAGAAGTGATATAATTCAAGATGAGTAATGAGAAATTGACTTGAAGGTCCTAAACTCAGGATGGATTAACATATCCATTTGATTAGTCTGTGAATTGAATGTAAAATTTTATGTAGGGTATGGTGGAATGGTAGTCTCAAGAAAATTTCAACGATAATTTCCCACTAATATTTGAATCTATCCATAATTATCCCCATAATTGAATGTAAAAACACTTAGTAGGATGTAAGTCATTACTTGACATGTGCATTATAAGGAGTAATAAGAGACAAAGAACATAAAGAACAAATATATTTCCTTAAAAGGAACATGGATTCTAATTGTAGATCATGCTCAGGCTAGTAAATCTGTAAGAATCCCAACTGCATTCTCAAATCACCATTATATATTGTAATGAACCTAATAGTGGGCTGAACGAGCTTCATGGATAAATTTATCTAAAAAAGGGATGTTGTTTCCTATTATAAAAGGTCATAAAAAATTAGTCCCAAAATGTTATTGGAATATACTCAGGATTACAGCTACTATTCTCTCTTGTTTTTGACTTTGATTGTCTACCAGGGTGGGTAATTAGTGTAAAGAAACTCTATCTAAACTATAATATATTTTTACTTGTTTAAACTTTATCTTCTACTTACTGAATGTTCTCCATTATTTCCTATTTTGAGTCCATCCTCGTGCCAAAGGGTTTGTAATATGCTTAGTTACATAATTGAATATAGTAACTATATTGTGTTACAACTAGTCTAATTTTATTATGAATTATTTTTGTTTCCCTTAGAACACTCTTTGTTTTATGTGCTTGCAGCTATAAAATAATATGAAAGCTCTTTGTGCAATAGCTATAAGTATTTTATGTGTTTATATTTAATGAAAAAATATTAAGTTGAGCATTCATATTTTATACTTAGAGCTTGCCCATTATGTCCCTACAAGTGTGTGCAACTGCTAAATCAAGTACACAATGGTGTAATTGTGATTTGGTAGATTTTAGATTTTGAAGCACTAGCATTCTCATAACTATAAACTCTCTTTTCTTCCCTCCCTTTCTCCTTATTTTTATGTTGGTTTTAGAACTAAACTACACTCTCCCCTGTTTCAAAAAGTGGCAAAGTGATACTCAATGTTACTCCAAACTTAAAGGGCAGAGCAATGAATGAATTCCAACTACCATTAAACAAACATTGAGCAGCGTTTGATGGTAACAATTACTAATCTTTACGTAAAATAAGATTAAACTTATTTGTCATTAGATTGAACCAACATCAATCCTAAAATTAATGAGGGGATATATTTATCTCATGCATTATCCCTCGCTTTTCTTCCTGGAACATTCAACCTAATGATTGTTTACATCTTTTGGTAGAGGAAAGATTGATTTCATCTACTATCTTAATTATTCATAATTTTATATCTTATCCTTATTTATTTTGTATCTATTTCTTATTATCTAACTCAATTTTCTCATCTTCCATCTATTGGTTTATCTATTCATTAACCATTTTCTCCTAACTGTCTTAATTTATCCTCATATTAATATATCCTTCTTCATTAATTAATTTACTCTTAACTAGATACTTAATTTCCTATCCCCTACATCTTATTTAATCTCCCACTACCATTTATATTATATGTTTCGAGTGGTTACATATTTTGAGGACCCCCACAACCCACCCCCCCCCGCCCCCCCCTCTTTCTCAAGTCCCCTAAAGGAACTGTTTACCTTCTTTTACTAACCCTCAATCCACATTCAACTTACACATGAGGAGAAATAATTTTTATGATAAGTGTTTCCTTGCCCCCTCAACAAACTCAACTTTATTTGTGTCAAATCTTATCCAACCCTAGATAACCCAAACTATGATAAATGAGTCAACTGTAATCTCGAACCAGTAATAGATAGCCCAAGTTAAAGGTGTATTAAGGCATTGGAGTGCCTCAATATTTTTCATCATCCAATGGATGGGTTTCTTAACATGAAATCTAAAATTTTTCATATGATTAGCTTGTTGCAATATTCAGAGCCATAGGAGTTGTGCAAACATGACCCAAAATCCCTCTTCTTGAGAGTAAAAGAATGATGCCTTCATTTCAAGTAAGGACTCACCTATTCATTTGGTCTTAGATTGATTTTTTTTGAGTTTCTCTTTCCAACACTCTTATATTTTTGTTAGCACTAATTTCTAAAACTTTAATGGATACCTACCCCCAAACATTAGTTAACTGAAGTCTATGCAATGCCAATAAATGTTGACATAAAATTTGAAGCAGTTGGCTATAGATGGTTTATGTTGATTAAGTTGACTTGAATTAGGAATAATGTGATGCACAGGTTAGTATTTGTTAGAAACATTTATCTTATGCATAAAATAAAATAAATGGGTGTGGTCATTCATAGTATTCAATACACAATACCAATAATTCCTACTCTAACTTCTCTTTATTTATATTTATATAATAACCACTAAATATAATGTTCTTAGATATATTTTTAGTATATTGTTTTATTCTATTAAAATTTTTACTTTTCTCTATAACCTCTTAATACTCTCCATAATTTCATTTCAACTCTTCTATATGCTATATCTACTCTATTACAAAGATGCGGTATAAATATTGACTATACTTTATAATTTAGTGACCATGTCTATGTAAGATGTGTCCTTTCTCCAATTAGGTCATCATGTGTTACCACAAAGGCCAAACTCTTATTGCATTGCCTAGTCAGTAGAAGCCTCTATTATGTCTGTCTGGGAAAGTATTATGTTGATGCGGTAAAGGAAAAGACTCTATAGTATTTCCGATTTGGCCTTATTTGATTGAGAATGCTACTAACACTCTTATTTTTATTTCTTCTAGATTTGTACCCCTTGGCATAATTTATTTACCTCCTTAACTTCCTATTGACTATGATCTATTGGATTATATGTTTGTTTTATTGAGCTACATTTCTTATTCTTGTGTGCACCCCTTGGATTTCTCTATGCATTATCTAACTACTTCTTGTCCGAAATTACAAAATGGAAAAAATAAAAGAAAATGTCAAAAATAAATAAATATTTTACTTTGTCTTTGATGATAAATAGATCTTATGCCTATCTATATGTGCTAGAGGATATATATATATATATATATCCTCTAGCACATATAGATAGGCATAAGATCTATTTATCATCAAAGACAAAGGAAAATATTTATTTATTTTTGACATTTTCTTTTATTTTTTCCATTTTGTAATTTCGGACAAGAAGTAGTTAGATAATGCATAGAGAAATCCAAGGGGTGCACACAAGAATAAGAAATGTAGCTCAATAAAACAAACAAACACACACACACACACATGTGTGTGTGTGCTTTTCATGGTATTATTTGAGTGTGTGAGTTATTGGATTAAAAACTTTTGTATGATAATGGATTTTTAGATGCTATGCATCAACTTTCATTCCCACATCTATAGTGGCACTATCACATTAACAATATGCCTTATAATGGGGGCATCTCTATACATCTATTTTTTTAGGTAATATCATTTTGGCTTTCCATTTATCAAATAGATCTATTTCATTGATTACACATATCTTGCAATTACCTAAATCTCATGTCTTACTTGGATATATACTTGGTGTTATTACATATGACTATTACACGAATGCATTGGTGATAATCTTGCATACCTTATGGGGTAGATGCAGGATAATGGGGGACAAAAGGGGGAGTATAAAGCGACACTTTTTTTTTTCCTGAAAATAACAATAGTTGAACTTGGAGAGAATGTTAGAGACACTTCAAAAAGGAATTTGACAATGACATAGGAACATGAATTGTGATATTTTGAATGTAGTTTTTATATATATAACTTTTTTCAATACCTAGATGATAAAAGTGTGTGAAATAGATGCATTTATGACAATAAATTGGTCATTTTTGTGAAAAGATAAGGAGATTGCATGTTTACAAACACACTTTTTTTAAGTAAACGAATGATTTTTTGTATGAAACTTTATATATGGATAGGTGAAATGTCGGAGATTGTTTATAATATTTTTTATTATACACATATTTTTAAAATAATTTTACAAGTTAAGACAACTAAAAATTTAAAACTGAAAGTGTACAAACATAACTTTTTGAACTTAACTTCATGAAAATCATTTATTTAAAGCACAGTTGACAATATGTAGTTTTTTGAGATATAAGTTTTATAAATGTTTGATTAATATTCAAAAAGCTATAAGGGAATAAGTAATAATATGTATATAGTCCATAACAAGGTATGTTATGTAGAAATTAAGTAATAATCATAAATAATATTTTAAAATTATATATATATATATATATATATATATATATATATATATATATATATATATATATATATATATATATATATATATATATATATATATATATATATATTCTAAAACTATGCTTTCCCCTCTAAAAACCCATATATATATATATATAGATATTTTTATATAAAAAAATTGTTTGATCATACGTGTCAAAAAAGATGAAAAAACACCTAAATTTCTTACAAATCTCCTTGGATGGTTCATGACAGAGTTTGGACTAGGTTTGGGACCCCCAAACCTAAAATCAAGGTAATTTTGAAGGGAAAGCAACAAAAAAAATTGTAATCTTGTAAAGGGTGTATGCCCTTTGCAAAGGGAATACACCCTATGTAAGCCAACTTTTTACATATTAATTGTTTTTGGTCATTTTTTTGTGGATCACAAAGGGAATGTGTGCTTTCAAAAGCATACATGCCCTTTGTGATTCACTAATTTATCTTAGTTTTCCTATGAAATTTGTTCATTTGTTGTGTTCTTTGTGAATTATACACTGATTTCTTTGTTATAACTATGCGAATTTGGTAAATTCTCCATTCACTTTGTTTGAATCACTACAAATTCTTCAAGTTTAAATTTACAATTGTCTTATTTTGGTAAATATAAATAATGGGGTTGGAAAGTAATTGCAAAATACCAATCAAAGAGCAAACAAATGAGGAACTTGACGAGAAAAGAGAAAAAGAATGAAAAATACAAATATATGGGAGAGCATCCATAAGGGCTTCTAGGTAAGGTGAAGGTGCTTCCTTCACACTAGGTAATATTTCAAATGAAAACAAAATGCCTAATTCTTTGCAATTTAGTTTAGATATGTCTTCAAATGAGATGAGATAACTCAATCAATTTTTGTTTTATGATGAAATTCAAAATTTAGAGTATATAAGTAATGAATTTGTAATGAGTGATGAAACATATGGATAAACACAATATAATGAAATATCTATTCATAATGAAATTTTTGAGTATGATAGTAATCAACATCAAGTAATGACCCCAAATCATGTGTCTCCTAATGAAGAGAAATTTAATTGGCCTTTAGGATATAATGTAGATAGCCAACTCTCTATTATCCCTACTATGGTTGAAGTGGTAACACCACCCAATTTAATATAAAATATATCTCCTACACCCACACCTCCAAGGATAATAAGATGAACACCAAAATATTTGGTTCAATAGATGAGAAAATAATAGAACCGATGGAAGATAAAATTTCAAAAAGATCAGTTCAATGCCATGCTCAACGTGTATGGGACTATGCATTTGAGAATAAAACCCATACAAAATGATGTCAGCTATTTGTTTAATTAATAAAAATGCAAAAAATAGACCCTCTGATTCATAATTTGGGTTTAAGAACATTCAACATAGAGGGAAGAAATAATACAATAGTAAAGAATCTATTTAATGCATTTAAGGCAACAGTGAATAAAAGTAAAAAAAGAGATAGTAATGTGGCAAGACAAGTAATAATGAAATATATAGTGAGTAAGTCAACATCTAAAGCTCAAATTATCAGTGAAATAAGTAAATCCTTAAACTTAAATATAAAAACTATAATAAATGTTGAAAAATAAGAACAAGGTTTGATGACCCTTCACTCATGGATTGTTGCACATTTAGAGGTAGACTCCCACGAAAAGATAAGATATTAGTTGAAGGAATAAGACATTTGATTGAAATGTTTTGGCACGACAACACAAGGGTCTCATCTAATATAAAAGATGTTGTTAAAATAAAAAAAGGCTAAAAAAACCATGATCCATAGGCAAAATATTTCTTAGACATGACCAAACATAATTTTATAAAAAGATTATTGAAAAAATTAATGACTAATTGATAATTACCCAAAGGTCATTTGATATGTGCAAGCCTTTCTACGATAAAATCAACCAAGCATGCACCACATGTTGTAGGGTACATGTTGAATTTCCTATGCATTTTGATGTTTTTCATCATATACATTGTACTTTACATATTGGCGAGATTTTTCAAGAATGTATGGTGTCTTCCCCACCTAAGACATCAAGAGACTTAACTCAAGGTCTTTTTTGTCAAAGACCTAAGGGACAATTTGTTTTTGCCAAATAATGTTTAGATGGAACATGTAATAATTATGGTGGTTTGTCAAATTTGATGAGTTGTATACATGAAAAAAAATTACATAAATTTGGAAAGCAACTAGTTGATTATAAGAAGTAAAAATCTATAAAGTATGTGTTAAAATATGGAAAAGAGTCATCAAGATATGAATTGGTTATGATCAAAGTTTTTGTATCTGATTTCATGTTTTAATTCAAGAAGAATATTATCTACCAATATGCAAGATGCACACAAAAATCAAAATGGTTAGATAATCAATTCAAGGTATGCAAGGACAAATTTCCAATTAGCACCATTATTTCAGTTGTGGACTTTGATGAGAACTACAACCACAAAATAGGGTTCAATCTTAATACTATAATTTAATTCAAGTTGAAGTTTTTGTTCATATTGCATTCATAATTGCACTTGATAGCATAGATGATAACAAAATATTTTGAGGGAGTACCACTTTTATATGATTGATGCTAGATTGCATTATTTAGATTTTGTTTGAGGTTCTTTTGAGATATTATATATATATATATGAATGCAAGATAAAGCATGTTTGATACACACTATATTTGGTCAAATAATTGTGCCAGGCAATTTAAGAATTCTCAAATGTTTTACTGGTTAAGTAGAGTGCATAAAAAAATGGCGTTCAACTTTTATTGGAGCTTCTTTGAGGCCGGGCATGGAAAAGGGAAACATGATTGTGTAGGTGTGTGTGTTAAAAGAGCCCTTAAAAGAAAGCAGGCAAAGCACAAGGATGGTGTTAAACTGATCAATGCTCTAATTATTGTGACTTGATGTAATGAAAATATTTGTCATGGATCATATAAACATTCTCATGTATGAATATTATTTTGGCTAATAGAGGAACAACACAAGGTAATATATGAAGATTGTAGTACAATACCTAGATTGAGTGTTTTCCACTCCATTCAAAACTCAAATTCAAGTTCATGGACTATTTTTACTAGGAATATGGCATGTTTTTGTTCCCCATTTATGGAGTTTAATTAGAATGAATGTGACTCAAAAGAATGGGTTGATGAATGGTATTATATACCCATATCCCCTGTTGAGAGTATCCATTCCCTCTAACAATTGATGGATCATGAAATGACATCATCAATTGATTTTGACCACATCTCAGATCTTGTGCAACCACGTATAATTTATTCTTTAATAAAATATACAACCTTGGTTATTTATTAATGATATCTGTATTTTTTTTAGATGTGCTTAAAATTTGATTATACTTTAAATACAGGGCATGTTTTATAGTCATTGCACATGAGGATAATGATGAGGGAACAAACTATTACTTGTGTCATTGTGTAGAAGCAAAAAAAAATTAATCATAAATGTTATGGATGGAGAAGATCTAATTTATCGCACTGTATCCATAGTTGTTATTGAAACCTAGCTAGATAGGCACTATCATAAAAAAATAAAACAATTGTTATCTAAGGACTTTGACACATATAGGATGGTGCTTCAATATTCAAACCTGGTTATTGCTACAAATATTCAAATGATCAAATATCATGGAAAGCCTCAAAATAGAACTTTGTGAAAAGTATGTGAATCTGATCACGAAATGATTCTTGAAATATTTGCAAATAGAGCTGATCCTGAAGGTACATTAGATTGAATTGGTAATTTTCTCTAGTGTTTCAAATTAATATAGTAAATTTATTTGATTTAATCTATTTTCATTTTCAATTATTTTATCATTATGTGTTTGTTTATGTATAAATTTTTTACTAACAATTTTAATGCAGGTTAGTGGCACCAGATGAACTTTCACCTTCACATGATTGGTGTCATTAGTAGATAATATTATCTTCTTGAAATGAAGAGAAGAGAAAAAATAATACATATTAATGTTGTCTACCCTAAGCAAACTAGTTTTCTCCTTCTCTCTCTTTGTCTTTTCAATAAAAAATGAAAATAGTATTATCTATTCTCTCTAAGAAAAATCATATGTGCACATGTAGGCGATGATGGTTCATTTCTAACCCTCATGGTTCTCCTGCAATGCATGACAAAAGTTTTCTCATTTTGCACACTTAGGTATGAGTGCATTCTCTTAAAATATTCCTCCAATCAACTATAACCTTATCTCTTGGTACCCAACCAAGATTGGACAATAGTCATTCTAGCCTTAAAATGCTTATTTAAACATGTCTGCATAGATGGTTCATCAATTGGGATAACAAGTCAAAATATACGACCCCTATTGACCAACTTTTGGCTTGTTTTGAGAGATTTGGCTGTGAGATAAAGCTCATTATCATGTCTCACCTAGATAAAATTAGAAAGAACCCTCTCAGGCTCTCTTAGAGGACTCATATTTTTAATTGTAGGAGTTGATGATTCATCTCTATCCCTCATGATTATCCTTCAACGTGCGATGAAAGTTAGCTCATTTTTTACACTCAAGGATGAATGAATTCTCTTAAGGGATGCCTCCAACCAATTGTAAACTTCACTCCTAGTGCTCGAATAAGATTGGATAATGATTATTATAGCCTTAAAACATCTATCCAAATGCATTTTTATAGACATTTTATTAATTGGGCTAACGAATCAAAATATACGGCCCCCACTGACTAACTTTTGGCCCATTCTAAGAGATTTGGCTGTGAAAAAACCTCATTATAACATCTTGTCCATATCAATTTAGAACAAATTATCTTGAGCTCTCTTCGAGGACTCATCCTATATGTGTAGGATCTGACAATTTATCTCTATCCCTCACAGTTTTCCTATAATGCATGATAGAAGTTAGCTCATTTTGCACACTTAGGGACGAGTGAATTCTCTTAAGGGATGCCTCCTACCAACTACAACCTTTAATCTCTGGGCTTGATCAAGAATAAATAATGGCCATTCTAGCCTTAAAATTATTAGCTAGATGTGTTCATACATATGATTCATCGATTGAGATAACGAGTCAGAATTTATGGCCCCTACTGACCAAATTTTGGCTCATTCTGAGAGATTTCACTGTGAGAGAAACCTCATCACCATTTCTCATCCATCTTGAGTTAGGTAAAATACTCCTAGGATTTATTAGATAAATTATCCATGCATTGTCAGATCTAACATCTTGTCTCTAGCCCTCATGGTTATGTTACAATACACGATAGAAGTTTGCTCATTTTGCACACTCAAGGACGAGTGAATTCTCTTAATGGATACCTCTGACCAACTGCAACCTTCACTCTCAGGGCCCAAGTGAGACTAAACAATGGACATTCTAGCTTTAAAACACCTATTTGGATGTGTCCACATAGATGGTTCATCGATTGGGATAATGAGTTAGAATATATGCCTCCCACTATCCAACTTTTGGCCTATTCTAAGAGTTTTGGTCATGAGAGAAACCTAGTTACCGCATCTCATCCATCTTGAGTTAGATAAAATACTCCTAGGATTTCTATAAGACTCATTTTTGCTTATGTAAAAATCTTAAGGATCATCATTATTCCTCGCGGTTATGCTATAATGCATGATGGAAGTTTGATCATTTTACACACTCAAGGACAAGTGAATTCTCTTAAGGGATGCCTCTGACCAACTAGAACCTTCAATTTAGTTGCCTAACCACACATAGAGACTAGATAATGGTTGTTCTAGCCTTAAAATTATTATCTAGACATGTCCATGTTGATGGTTCATCGATTGGGTTAATGAGTCAAAATATACAACCCCCAATAACCAAATTTTGGCTTATTCTGAGAGGTTTAGCCATGAGAAAAACCTCATTGCCGTGTCTCATCCATCTCAACTTAGAGTGAATCCTCTTGAGCTTTATTAAAGGACTTGTCCGTATATGTGTATGAGCTAACATATCATCTTTAGCCCTCATGGTTATGATGCAATGCACAATGGAAGTTATCTCATTTTAAACATCAGGGACAATTTAATTCTCATAAGGGATGCCTCTGACCAACTACAAACTTCACTCCTAAGGCCCAACTAAAACCATAAAATGGACATTCTATCCTTTAAATGCCTATATATATGTGTCTACATAGATATTTCATCGATTGGGCTAATGAGATAGAATATATGACCCTCGTTGACCAACTTTTGGCCCACTCTAAGAGATTTGGCCATAAGAGAAACCATATTGCCATGTCTCATCCATCTCAAGATAGATAAAATCCTCCTTGTCTTTCGTAGAGGACTCTCATACACATATAGGAGCTGATGGCTCATCTCTAGCCCTCATGGTTATGCTGCAACAAATGATCAAAGTTGGAGGAGGATCTGACGGCTAATCTAAAACTTTAAACTACCTAAAATGTGAAAGGTAAGGTGTATAGGTATTAAAAAAAATTTAAATCCATGATAGGCTATTTATTACAAAAAACAAACTATATACACCCTGATGGATGATGCTCATGCATCACTTGATGACCTTTGGTACTTCTTACTCTTTCACTTTGAACACACTCTTTCTAGGTCTGATTTTCAATGAGTTTTAGTTAGACTATTTTTTAATTCTAAAGTATATTATCAATACGTATGGTTTTGGTAAGTATTTAATATTATAGTATTGATTTAAAATGATTAAGAAACTAATTTGAATTGTTGATTTCTTAAGAGATTAGGTCCAAAACTCTAAAACCCTGTTTTAGGCTTCTAGGCATAATATATCACTCAATAAGTCAACATACTATTTGAAATCAATTTGAACACTTCACTTAATCAACCTACAAGCTACATACCAAATTTGATGTGTTTTCACTAGTTGAAAATAAAATTAAAGGTCTTTTTATACACAAAACCATGTTTTACACTTAGTAGGCCTAATGGCTACTAATAGGTCAAAACATAAAAGACTCCTTTCCATATGTAAAAATGCCCCTAGGAAGTCTGTACATGCATAAAAAAGGTGCTCCAAATTTTACTTCACATTGATAGACTCAAATTTGAAAATTTTGAGGAAAAATTCCCTTCTCGCTATCAAGAACACTGAGATATCAGGGTTTTCAAAAACTCAATTAGTCATAAATGCTATTGTACATTCTCATTTAACCTAAAACCAATTTTATCTTCAAGCTAGTTAGAACACTTAATAGACACTTAAAACACCATTTTAAACCTATTATACTCTTAATAAATTACAAAGCATTATAATTTATCCACAACATTACATATTCCTAATTGAAAATTCAAATTGAACTTTTGATGGGAAAACACCAAAGTACCATCTAGGATCTATATTTCACTCTTTGAAGGCCAAGTGAGACCTCTTATTGAGTAAATGAAAGCTATATGACCTCTAAGACACTTAAACAAGGATCTTATTACATGTTGGCAAGATGCTCATGCATCATCACTAGACCTCCTAACAACTATGATCAAGTACAACTTATAATATTTACATTCCTAAAATTGATTAGAATTCCACTTACATCATAATTACAAATTTATATTAAATTAAATTAAATTAAAATGAAACAAATAAATAGTAAATTGATCCTGCATCACTAGACCTCCTAACAACTATGATCAAGTACAACTTATAATATTTACTTCCCTAAAATTGATCACAAGTCTACTTACATCACAATTGAAAATTGATATGTAATTAAATGTAAATGAAAAAATTAAATAGTAAATTTTTTCTACATCATTGGACCTCTTAAAAAATATGATAAAGTACAACTTATAATATTTACATGTCCATGAAATTGATCACAAGTCCACTTACATCACAATTATAAATTGATATGTAACTAACTGTAAATGAAACAAGGAAATAGGAAATATCACATGTAAATGTAAAATATTCATAATGATGAAGCACCTATCTTAGAGAATAATTTGAATTTTTTTAACCCCATATGAAGTAATAATTATCATTAACCAATAATATATGTAAACATTAAATGATCAAAATAGAAAATATGCATAGGTAAAGTAATCACATTGTCGAATAGTATATATGTGATACATGCAAATTTATATGTCATAATTCAACATAAATAATATGACATATATCAAGAAAAAATGTAGACCATAACATGTACATATACATAATGCACCATATAGGCATACAATGTGGGCCATATTAGCATACAAAATTGATTGTGCCTACAACGAGATCCCTAGCACAACAACTAGCTCTCCTGCTTCTCATTACCTCCAAATAAATTATGTTTTGTTGGTATAGATGTAGAGTTAGGGATGTTAGATGCATCAATATGAGGAGAGACTCTCCTGTCAGCATGTGAGTCATCCATTATTTCATCGACAACCATTGAAAATTATTGTCTCTACACAACATATAAAATATAAAAATTAATGCATTAAAATTGTATATTGAAAATTTGATAAATTTTGCAAGAACAAAATTTTGTAAAATGATTCTACACTCACCATATTCCATCTAAATGGTTATTTATGGATATTAGACCACATATACACTCGCAATAGGGAATACTGTGGAGCATACATATATTGTTAGATCTAGATGTGCATACAATTATGTAAATATGACATAAAACATCATTGTTTAAAACTAAAAACAATTTTACTATTTGTTCTCACCAATCTTCATCCCTGAATCATGACCTACTATGGAGATAGTGGATCCTTCACTGTAGTCGTAACATTAACAAAACCTTCTTCTCGTCCATGAGGGGTTCCCATATAATCCCTTACCATCTATAAAACTAATAAATGAATAATGTGTGAATCCAATGAACATGATAAAAATCTATGACTATAATATATATCTTAAAACATAGGTTTTTGTTCAAAGAACAATAAACATGTACATGAATAAATATGTAATTTAAATTTTTACAAATGTGTGTATAGGGTACACCTGTGCCAATTGCAACCTCTACAATAGAGTCAAGGCCTACTAAGCTACTCAAAATATCACCAATCATCTATATAAACGATAAATAACAAGCTCGGTCAAATAAATTAGTTAATTAAGTAAACACATACTATAAAATAAACTTAATATTATTTTACAAATATAAATAAACTATTATTAAAATTAAACTTATATATCAAATATAGATGGTGAAGTCGATAACTCCTGCACAATAGGCTAGCATAGCCTGATAGAAGTCGGTGAAGCTAGTACATCTAGCATAGTGTTTGGCATGCTAGTGTTATGCGCTACTGAAGCATCTATAGGTGGAATATGATATGGCATGCTAGTTTCATGCACTGTTGAAGCATATACAAGTAGTGTATACTTTGGAAAGCTAGTCTCCATAAATGTACTATGTGTATATCACACCTAAATAGGAGGTCTTGTACACTTCCTCCCACATGATGTGCAATGATGCACAAGAACTATAACATGAGTAGGAGGAGGAACACTAGCACCTATACCAATACCACCAATACCAATACCACCAACACCACTGGTGCCACTACCACTAACACCACTTGTAGGTTGAGTAGAAGTCTTCAATGTATGCATACCATGTTCAATCATAACTTGCATTAAACTTGTAACTACCTCAAGGGTGTCTATCTGTACATTATGATGCAAAATTTTAAAAATAGAGGCATTTGATATTGTCCTTCTATTTATTTGAGCTCAGTTATGATGGTTTTGGTCTCACCTTGTATCAAGTCTATCAAATAAAGACCCACCTCCCCTCCCTTGGGAGGACTTCATATCAAAATAGTTATGAATTTATTGTAGCACAAACTCACAATACAATTTTCTCAAAAAGTATAATAAAACCTAATTATTTTTTTATGGAGGCTCATTAAACACCATCCACCACCTATCTCAAAAGTTATTTTTCATCTCCTCATGAACATACCAATCAATACTAATATGTTTGAACTTCATTAGTGGAGGTTGGTTGGTTCCATGATTAACAAACAAAACACACACAACTTCTTTTGTTATTTTTTTTATTAACATCTTCATATGAAAATTTGTTAGAATAAAATTATTTCATGGCCTCTCTTCAATGCAACATTGTATCAAGTTGCAAGCTTTTCCACCTCATTAAAAACAATCTATAGTGTATTGGCAAGTGAAATGTGTGCACTACCAGCTGAAGAGTGATGCAAACCATTGATGATTATTTATAATTATTAACATTTTGAATTTTATTGTTCATACAATTAAACTTCTTGTGCAAAATCAAACTATTCAAGGTTTTGTCTAACAATTTCTTCATGCAATGGATCCATTGAACTTGTGTATCTAGATTTAAATAGAAATATAGGTTTTATTAGGTAATGAAAGAGAATCTAATGCAAACCTAAATTCAAAACCCTACTTGAATAAATAAATAAATAAAAATAAAAATGAAAAAATTATAATCTAAAAATCAACATACCTGACCTGTAGCAACCCAAATTTTGAATCCCATAGGTTGGATGCAACTCCAAAATATGTACATGAGTCTAAACTTGAAAAAACCAAAATGCCAAGGCCATGGGTTTGAGATGCATACAAAATAAAATGAAAAAAAAGGGCGTATGTACTTTTGTTCTTTTTAAAGGGTGTACACCCTTTTCAAATCACAAAGGGCATATGCCTTTTGTAAATGGCATAAACGCTTGAGGCTTGAGCACAAGTTGGAGCCTCAAAATTTTAAATAAAAGGACGTAATCCCTTTGTAAAAAATTTTGAAATTTGGGGGAATGTCATATTTTTTGTCCCCCAACTTTGTGCATCGACCCTATGATTGTTTATTTTTCCTATCTACTATGACTTGGTGCCATCTCACTCATGATACTACTAATGTGTGTGTTCATTATTTCTATATCTCTCCCTCCTAGAGGTACATTCCTACATTGGGACACATTACATGTTCCTATCTTTCTTTACCATTGGGGGTATCACACCCTTACCTATATCATTGAGATTATTATATGTATATACACACACAAACACATACAAAGGTAACATTTGGGCATATTATTTATCCCTCTCATTATTGAGCTTATCAACTACATCCTACCATTTGGGGTAACACATTGGCCTTATTAAATCATGGGATACTACCAAGATTAAACATTCCATAATTTACTATATTTACATTTCTAATTTCCTTTGGGGGAATCATATCCATTTAATCTCCTTAATCTTCACCGATCCTATCTTATTTATATGGAGTTTCATTCCCTATGTGCCTTGTGATACTCAACCAATGGGATCATATGCCATACAGCCTTCCTAAAATTTGTCACATTATGATCATCATTCTTTCTCCATACATGGTTATATATTGTACACATTGAGACAAATATTGTCCCTATTATTATTAAGCTATGCTTATATATTTACATTAGGGGCCACATACATGCACATCCCTCATGATTTACTCGCTTGTTATATCTTACACTAACTAGGGAACCTTGTTATTACTATACTCTACTTCCTAGGGAATTTACCTTTTGCCTTTGGGGGAATCATACCCACATACATTTGGAGAGCCTTATTTATTGTATCTATACCTCTATATTTCCCTTATGGGCATCAAACCCACATGTTATACATTAGCATTGTGTTAGGAATAAAGTACTGATACTACATGTTAGATGAATGAAATATATCCTATAGTGCAAGGAAATAAATGCGGAATACAAGCTACACAAAATAAAGACAAACAAGAGGACACATTACACAAAAATTACATGGAAACCTTGTGATGTGCAAGAAAAAAACATGGTCAAAATGGAAATTTTCAGACTTCATTAATAAACTCAGCATCACTCTCTTCTATAATAACTCCTCCATATAAACTCCTTCAGTGCTTCCATACAAATCACTCAATGCTTACACTTGAAGCATTTGGATTGTGAACCAAGATAATCTAGCCTACATGATCCAACCTCCAAGCATGCAAGCCCAAGGCTTGCATGGATCATATAACATGATTAATTTACAAAGGAAAGTTCATGATAATACATATCATTTACAACATAGAGAGAAATAAGAGAGAGAGGATAAAATTGTGCCATACTCCAAGTGGTGACACTATTCAGAAATAAGGCCCCCATGTGCAAATTCAAGCCTTTGAATGGCATTTCATCATTCCCACTTGACCACTCTATGTGCACATCCATGTGCTCACCCACTCCACATGTGACCTCAATCGTACATAGTGATCCTTGTCTCCCACTTTCGATGTGCACACATGTGTGAGTCAAAATATTCCCACTTTTAACCTTACCTACTAGGAACCCACAGACAACTGCACCCCATAACACATGCCAAAAGTAGAAACATGTGATCCACTATCATTATGTCCTCAAATGCTTTCCACAAGCCAACCTATGTGACCTAGTGGAGAATTGTGTCACACTTTCTCTCACTTCCTCTTTTGACTTTCAAAGATGCTCTATAGGCCATACCACCCACTATGGGTCATGCCAAGTCATCACCTAGCCATATTTCTAACCATCCACATCACCAGCAGGCCACATCACCATGAATAGTGACTATGAATAGTGACTTCACATCTTAACAAATTATTGATACATCCTTTATAAATGGACCCTATCATACCCATGTGTCTATCGATCTTATCTTACATATATCAATACATGTCATTTATTCAACATATACCTATTCACATGATCATTTTTGCATATGACACATTTATTTGATATATATTTATATATTGGGGCATAGCTTTATTCCCCATCACCCATACATCGAGGCATATTGTTGGCCACTCATTATCTCATACTCATATAAAGATGTGCAAACCTATATAGATTTACATGATATTATCTATTCTGTATGGTTTCACATGGATACATTAGTTTCTTATCTATCCTATTATCATAATAGGGAATCTTGTTTCTCCTCATTATCGCATCCTCATACTCCTTGAGTAATATCTTACTATTGAATGTACATAATGATATTTTATGATAGTTACATACGTGTGTTTTTAGTGAATTTTCAAGGATTATAAATGCTTCATCTATATTACATGAAGACACATTGTGCACTTAAAACTCTTTATTTTAAGATAAGTGAATTCAGGAACAGGTTCTACAATCACTCACCATAAGAGTGGGGAATATATGTGTAGATACGTTACATTCATATTTTTTAAAATTTATCAAATTAAGTGAAATGAAGGTACCAATATTGGCCAAATGAAATTGTCTACTTCCCTAATCAAGAAGTAGAATCAAGTTTTTATAACTTACTTTGAAATTTTTAGAATGCAAGAAAGTGTTAGACAAGTGTGAGAAGGTTTTTTTTTGAAGTTATAGAAATATGGTTCACATACCATCAAGTGTATTCATTCCTATGCTCATTTCATTTTCAAATTTATATGTATGATAACATGTTGCAACATTTGAATTCTTGTATTTATTTTTAAGAGTAATCCAAATTTACTAAGATCTCTCATTGTATAGGGGTGTAGTGTTAATATTCAATCGCTTTATACATCCTTCAATAGGTTAGTGCAAGTGCGTGTTTCAATTTATTATTTTAATTTGATGTATGTATGCCCATAGGGTATATCTGATTATTGTAGTTTATTGACATATCATAGATATAGTTTATTCCCTAATTTTAATTCATTGTGTGTAGTTAAATTTTTTATGTGTACGCATTTTAATTAAAACATATAGCTCATGGTTACCACCTAATAGATTTTTCTAATTTTATTTTATTAATTTAGTTTATATCTTTTGGTTACCGTCTATTGACACATTAGATCTATTTAGACCTTTTGGTTACCATCTAATTTCAATTATATATTTAGATTCTCTTATTATATCCCATTACAACCTTATTTGTACATAACCCTTGTATATAACCCCGTACCACTTTGTGGAATGATATATTGTATATGTGTTGGATCTAATATGGTCTTATACTTTTTTATATATTATAGGAACCTTATGTTGTTAACCATATTTAGTATATTTAAAAAAGAACCTACTCACATTGTGTTTGATGATATTGAGATACCACATGATATTATATACTATAGACTTTTAATCATAGGATATTTCTTATGTAGGTAAGACAATGATATAAAAATGTTTGATAATTGTTTAATATTGAATATCTTTATTAAATGATTTATTTATAATCTTGTATTTATAAGAGATATTTTTTATATACTTTAAAAATTATTATGGAATATGATGGTATATCTAAAGAGCCTCTTGATTTTATTATCTTTTCTATAAAATTATGTCTTGGAAATTTTTAAATCATTTTTTATGTTGTACCAAATTATGGGTCTTGTGATGTTTCTTTAATTAAAACTTAAATATACAAAATGAAGTTATACCAAATCATTATGATAAAAATAGATATGAACTTCCCAGAAACAATAAGATCAAGAAAACATTAAAAAAAATCTTACATAAAAAAATACTAAATGAAGAACTAAAATTTTTACACAAGTAAAAAGAGCATAAATTTATCTCAAGAAAAATGTACCTATCAAAACTATAATTATTACACAACAAAAAGAATTAAAAAAAAATCTAATTATTCAAGATAATATTATTGAAAAAGATCAATTAGTAAATAAAGTTGGCAAAGAATATAGCAATGATGATGTTTTAACATTCCTTAACTTATTAGTACCACAACATCATATTTTTTTTGGTTAATAACACTACAGATTCAATAGATTTATGCATATGCTCATTTGCATATGATAATATATATTTTTAGGTTTTGTTACTAATTTATTATGTTTGATAATTAAATTTAATATTTTTTTCTTCAAATTAATTTCATTTTTTTTTAGTATTTCTTCATTAATTATTATTTATCAAAATTATTTTACATTACTTCAATCATTTAAGTTTTTTCTCCTCTTATACTTTCTAAATTTAATATTTTCTTAGATTTCATTAGTGCCTCAACATCCTATTTTTGTTGTTAATAATACTATAGATTTAATAGATTTATGCATATGCTCATTTGCATATGATAATATATTTTTTCAGATTTTCTTACTAATTAATTATGTTTGATAATTAAATTATTATTTTTTTTTCAAATTAACTTCATTTTTTTAGTATTTTTTATTTAATTATTATTTATCAAAATTATTTTACTTTACTTCAACCATTTAAGTTTTTTCTCCTCTTATACTTTCTAAATTTAATATTTTCTTAGATTTCATAAGTTAATTATGTTCATGACTTTGCATTCACATTTTACTATTGTTTTAGAGTCACTTATTTCCCTAATTTTATTAAGTTTCCTTAGTTTGTTTTCATCTTGCTTCATAGTGTTTTTTTCCTCGAAGATCTAATGTTTCCTTTTCTAAGCCTTATTATCTGGTTGTTTTCACTCATATTTTAATTTATCTTGATATTTTCCGTATTTATTCTTAGATTTCCTTTTTGTAATGATTTTTTATTGCATATTTTTACCTTTATTTTATATTCCTTTGATTCATCCCAAAGGTTCATGATAACATCTAAATGATGAAAATATGTTTCTTTTGGAAATAATTTGGTAATCCAATGAATTATGATATAAGTTGTGGGTGAATAATGATTCCATGTTTCATATAAATTTAGTTTACTATAAATTAACTAAGCTCAAATAGACAAAACGAGTGCATAATCAAGATTTAGAATATAATAATATAAAAAATTAAACCAAATCTATTCTAAGTGATGAAAATAGTAAAAAAGCATAAGTGATTTGACAATAAATAAATAATATGAAAAAATAAAATTATGAAACAATCATACCTATGTAGAATCTTGAGATTCTAATAGTGCAGTAGTGGTCTAGAAAATATAAATCAACTCTATGTAAAATATGGATTTCTCATTGTCAAAGGATAGATTTCACACTTATTGAGGTACTATAAAATTTGTTCAAGGCAGTCTCGACTATCGAATATGCTTGGTGTATTGTGATTGACAAATTCTTTACTAAGTATTGAATCTATAATGTGCATCTTTAGGTTCTCAATATATTTGTGGAGGTTTGCTTTCTAATGTCATACAATCATGTATTTACACTTCCCTGAATTGGTAGACAAAATGGTTGAGTTGATGTCTTCTTCCTACCTTAATCTAAATCATCATAACACACATGAAAAAAAATAAGGGATAAATTAGTTGGGTCAAGAAACTTTAATGCAGTTGTGGCTATGATTCCTATATGTTATAATAAAACCCCACATAGTTATTGTGTAGTGTAAAATGAATCTTGAGCAATGGAGTAGACCTCCTCTTTCCTTGAAGTGATTTTGCATATACATGAACATTCGCATAATCCCTCTTTTAGTATAAGTTGATGATGTCACATTAGCTTGAATAAGTTTGAAGTATCGAGGTGGAATACTAACTTAGAAGTGTAATAGTAGATATGTAAATTGAAAGCTCTAACTTGGATTATAGATAAAGAATTGATCGTTCACTCATATTTGGTAAATGATTAGGAATTATTTGTATATATAGGGATCTATAGGACATGAGACATGCAATGGCAAACCATATAAATTAGTGGTATGCAAAATCAAGGCTTAGGAAATAAAGACAAGATAAAAGGACACATAAAAATTTAGGGAACGGATTCAATGGATTGCAAAATCTGTATGGAACACATTCAGTAGTAATCCTATAGCCACTAAATCAATCCTAGGAGAGATAAATGTCCAAAATGGGTATAAGAAGCTCATAAAATAGTCATATAAGGCTGAAAAGATTAAAAAAATTGATGAACAATGAAGAAATATATAAAGGTAGAATGTCAGAGAGAGAGAGAGAGAGTAGTATGGGGTAGGAAGTGCTCTAAAAATATTTAAATATAAACAAGTGGACCAAGTGTGCAACAATAGGTAAACAATGCTATGGAAAGGGACTTGTACCAAAGTTGGGTTCTACAAACTAATTTGTTTCTAGTTTCCACTATTCGTGTTCTACTTTATCTAATTGTTTGTAAGTACTTTTCACATGTTTATCATAAGATGCAATAATTATTATATGTCTTCTAAAATTAGTTTCCTTGTTTATTGCTCAGTGGTGAATGTAAAAGACTAATATATTATAACTGTGATATGGGGAACACTGTAGATTAATATCACACACCTATAAATAGATGACTTACTTCATTTCATTGATTTCAACTCCTTAATATGGTTCTCTATGCCTTTGATACATATTTTTTATAGATCTATTTTTTTTCTATATATGTGATGTATTTATTGTGCCTTCATAGTACTTGATATAGTCCTTTATACAGTGACTAATTTCTTTTCTTTTCATTCATTTGACATGTGTTTTCTCATAATTGATGTGTCTCCAATATGTTTGATGTTCTTATTATGTGTTTGATGTGGTTTCACTCTCTTATGTGTCTTCTATGTGCTTGTCTTGAATCTAGCATATGAAGTGTTAGCTATATGTTTTGTCATACAATTGATATTGGTTTTTCTATGATTTGGTTTTTCATGAATGTATTAAGTGTATCTTATCTTACTATTACATTACCATGATCCATATCATGCAAAATGTTTTCACTGTTTTCCTAGGTTTTCATGATTCTTATCATAAATCCTTTAGTTGAAAAATGTTATACTTGTGCTTTATATTGCTATATATTATGATAATTATGTTATGTTGGTTATATATTGATCCTACATAGAGAATATTATTCTTGAGTTTACATTGCTTATATCATGGTCCTTGATGGGGTAACTTAATCATAACATACATGTTTCTAAATTTATATCTCTATATATTATACACCAATGACCTGATACCTTATCTCATATAGTGTGTGTTTAATCCATTTATATTGAGATGTGAGTTTCACAAGTTCATCACAAATATCAAAAGGGGGAATATATTCAAATCATCATGTGTATGCTACATCAAAATTTTGGTAGCTCAAATTTTATCCACATATTCTTATAGAGGATGTACCAAGATTACTAAATAGCTACTCCCAAAGGGGATCTACTCGAGATGTCATTCAACTTTAATTTATAATTATACTTGTATTTTAATTATAGCTTGATTTGATGAATTAATAATAATTATATTCAAAAATCTATTCATAAGTATAGATAGGTGTGGAAGACAAATTTGATAGGGTGCCTAACTCCATTCCATTTCCCACAAGGATCAAGTATCTATTTTTTAGTTTTTTTTAAAATTTTTAGCATATTATTAGTATTTTGTGTTCACCCATGCATATGTAGAAAAAGAACAAAAAAAATTGTATATTTTGAGATACATCATATTTTGTTCTTGAGATCCATCCACATAAAATTTTGTATTCATATCTCTCATGTTTTTGTACTTCAATATATATGCACAAACACATAAAAGTAGGGGAAAATGTATAGAACTAAAAATATATAATTCAATTTTTCATTATAAATACACAAGTATTATAAGTCATTTATCAACAAAGAATTACAATAAATGAAGAATTACATTGATAATTAATAGAGAAATGTTAAGGACTTTTAAGTATTCTATAGGATATCAATTAATCATTAAAGCATTCATTGAAACACAAAAGTTTGTGGAAACACACCATAAGCCACTGAGTTGCATGATATTAGAACTAGTCCAATTATTTGGGTTTGTTGTTTTTGATATTGTTATTGTCTAAGGGCCTGACAAACATCAATATACTTCACTTATTTTATGGTCTAATGTAAGTCACAAAATATATTTTGTTTTCCTTGAGTTTTCAGATATTGTTGGCCAATCAAGGAAAGAACAAGATTTTTTTTTATGTGATAAGAGTCAAAGATAAATTATATGTGTGAGGTTTTCTGAGATTAGAATTAGGGGAATGCATTTTTCAAATCTATTCTAACATGTTTACATTTTTTTCAATGTGCCACTAACACTTTGTACCATTAGGAAAGGAGTGGATGTTCTTTGAAGATTATTCTATTTAACAACAATTTTTTTTGGATTAGGATATTGTCATTTCTATGCACACATATCCACCATTATATATTAACAATTGTTTTGAGAACATGATATAAAATACAATGATCCTAAACCCTATGTATTTGTCCTATTTGTATATTTAAAATTAATTATTTTGGTTTGATTACTGTTTTTGACATATTATTCTTCCCAATTAATTGCAATTGGGTATTTGTGTCATAATTTAGCAAAATCCATTTATCCATACTATAAAACCTTAAAAATTATTTCCAATTTACAAAGACATATGGCAATAAGACTAGTACTAGTGTCAGCACTATCAGAGGGCCTTCTAGCTTTTTTGCACCCTATATCCTTCGAGTTAGAACCAACAACCATGGTCTTTACATTTTTATGAGTTTTTTTAGAACCCTAAAATTTTTGGTGGAAGACAATGAGTTGCACATAAATGTTCCAACATAAAAGAAGTGGTTTTCAGTTTTCTTTTTTAAATTTTTATATTAGATAGTAATCCTGACTATTACTATTAGTGTAGGTTTTTATTTTTCCCTATTATTTAATTAGGGAAATTATATATTTATGCATACATGGAGTTTTCCTACATTTGTGGGATATGCTAGCTTATATGGAGATGTGTGTCATAGATGTGTCATAAGTGTCATAAGTAACTCCCTTGATGGGAGTTACTTCTCTATTATTAGCACCTTGTCACCACCTTTCATGGAGGAGTTATAGTCTATTCTTGGGGTGCCTTGACCACTTTTTGTGGAGGAGTTACTTACGTGCTCTCCTATATGTATTCTTCACTTTGGCCATCTCATGTTAATCAAATATTGGGTTTTCCCCTATTTGTCTTGTGCAATTTATCTTCTTGTATAATTTCAAATTGCTTTAGCATCTATGTGATGTGCACTAGCTTCATCTCGTGTGATCACGTCTCCATTGCATTTGCATTTTCTGGATTCTGGCAACAACTCTGATATGGTATCAGAGCCACTCCGATAATCGTGTGTCTGGTTATGCTATTAGTTTATTCTGAAATTCTTACTTTGCTTTCTTAGTAGTTTTTTTGTTTAACTCCATTGCATTTGAGAGTTTTGGTAGGGTTTTTTGAAAACTCATGCAAATCCATACAAAAACTTGTTAAAAAAATTACTTCTGAGTTAAAATTTGCCAAGACATCTTGTATAGATTTGTTGTGGCTTCAACAAGGCAATTTGTGGAAATATCAGCAGCTTGGCGTCCATTTCCAGCAGCCTGGCATCCTTTTCCAGCAGGTTGGCGTCCTTTTCTCTCAGCTTCTGCTTGTTTTTTGCGTTGGATGTATGTCTAGAGGATAGAACAGGTGCAAGATAAACCTGGGCGCCACTGCCTACAATTTTTCTGCTGTCAAGAAATTAGAAGTGCGTCCTTATTTTGGTGAGAGAATTATGCACCTGTAATTTTTCTGTTGTCAAGAAATTAGAAGTGCGCCCTTATTTTGGTGAGAAAACTGTCACTTGCTACTGTGCGTTGAGGTCTGCAATTTCAATTTCTTTTTTCTAACCAGCAAAATCAGAACTGTGCCTTTTTTTGTAAGAGAATTCTGCCAGCCTATTTTTCTTGAAAATGGCACCCTCTCCTTGTTTGGCGTCCCATGTAGGCCCTTAGATACTTGGCCAACAGTTTCATTATGTCTGTTACTTTAATTATTTAGTTAAAATTAACTTGTTAAAAAAATCAGTCAATTTGACTGAATATTAAGTATTTTAGACAATTTGAAAATTTTGGGGGTTTAAATTTAAACTTGTATCTTCGCCTATCGAAGACGAAGGGTGAGGCCCGGGTTAGCAAGAGGCCAATTCCCCCTCACAAATACCTCCTTTGGATTCCTCATTCTGTGCCGAATCCAACGAGTGGTTGGAAGGCTACTTTCTCTCTCAAAACAGGCATCTTTTAATGTTTTAGTGCTTTTTTTTGCAAAAACACTAGTTTACGGGAAAATTAAATTTTTAATATCTTGGAAATGGTTGCTCAGATTTGGGTATCATTTTTTGTAAAAATATTTGTAATTCAATTCTCCACAATGTAGGCTTGTTATTTATTAAAAATTCACTAGTTTATAAAGTGCCTAAAATTTGGGTCTCTCGAGACGCATTTTTGGCTGAGTCTGACGTCCTGTTTGCTTAAAGTCTTGCACTGATTGCTCTAAGATGCATTTTTGGCTGAGCTCGATGTCTTTTGAGCGTGCACTTTCATATTTTGGGGGCTCAACATTTCGAGGGGGTGTGATTGCTTTTCACAACTTGCAAATCTTTGCTTCCATTCTCTTTTCTACATAATTTCACAACTTGCAATCAACACAACTTCACCTAAATTCAACTTAAAATGGACTCTTTTCAACTTAAACCCCTAAAACCCTTCAACTATTATGAATGAAAGGTTAAAATGCCAATCATTCTTAGAAGCAAAGGGTTGTATAGGATCACCATGGGTACTAAAGTAGAACCTAGCACTGATGCTGAAAAGGTCAAGTGGTACAACTGTAGTGATGAAGCCTATGGATTACTGAGCTTTTTCGTGTTTCCAAAACTTCTCTTCCATTTATAAACCTCCAAGACTCCCAAAGACATATGGGACACCTTAGAACTCTTATTTGGGAAGCTTGATGAGATGAGAGGTCATGAGCTCGAAAACAAACTCATAAGTCTAAGTCTTTGCAACTTTGACACCCTACAAGACTTTTTCACTAAGTTTAAGGCCCTTAGATTGCAATTGAAAGAATTTGGGATAGAGAAGAAAGATGATCAACTAATCCTTTCTATTCTCGCAAATTTAGGTCCAAGCTATTCAGTCTTTGTCTCCACTTTCTATGCCACAAAAAGTGCCCTTGGCACTACATAAAAAATGCCTTCTTTGGATTCATTCATTTCTGACTTGACTAGGGAGCAAGATAAGCTAATTCAAATGGGCACAATAAAGTCTACTCAACCCCAAGCTTTGATAGCTGGAAATGGTAAGGATAAGACTTCAACAAAAGAGAAGAAGAAAAAGAACAAGGACCAGGAGAAAAAGAAAGAAAACAACAATCTTACCAAAAACAACACTGAGTCTTCCTCCTCTAATGCTAAACCTAAGAAGGAGAAGGTTAAGTGTGCCTATTGTAAAAAGACAGAGCATGATGAACACAAATGCATGAAGAAACAAATAGATCACCTAACTCATCTTCTAGAGAAGCACAACATAGGTGTTTCTGAGTCCATCAGGCAGAATTCATCTACCCAAGATTCTACCAAGGCAAAAGGCAAGGGTAAGGAGAAAGAAAAGGGCAAGGCCCTTGTAGCTACAACAACTTCTACATCTTCATGGGTCATTGACTCGGGTGCTTCTCACCACATGGGCTCTTCCCTAGTTGAGTTTTCATCTTTAGAGCCTTGTAGCATGACTTCAATTACTTTGGGTGATGACACATCATTTTTTGTTGCAGGGAGAGGGTCAGTTGAAATGGAAGGAGGAACATTCAATAATGTTCTAAGTGTTCCTTCTCTTTCAACCAATCCCCTATCAGTGTACCAAATCACTCACATTGGTCAGGGCATGAGAGTTGAGTTTTCACCAGATTCAGTGGCTATTAGGGAGTTACATAATGATACTACAGTGGCAGTGGGTAGGACAGATCACCAAGCTAGGTTATACACCTTCTCACATTTTGCACCTGATTCTTCTCCAACAGTATTGCTGACTCATTTAGATGGAGTTAGCAAATTATGGCATGAGCGGTTTGGCCACCTTAACTACCGCTACTTTGAGCAAATTTTTAAACATGACATGGTCATTGGCTTGCCTCGTGTCCAATTCTCAAAAGGACTTTGTGAGGAGTGCTCCCTTGGGAAGCATCCCGAAGCAAAATTTGACAAAGGCAAAGCTTGGAGGGCTTCAAAATCTTTGGAGTTAGTCCACAGTGATGTATTGGGACCTTTTCCCAAACCATCTTTCACAAGGGCCAAGTACATCCTCACTTTCATTGATGATTTCTCTAGGTACACTTGGATATATTTTCTCAAACAAAAGTCTGAAGTGTTTGAAAATATTCTAGACTTCAAGGCTCTTATTAAGAAACAGAGTGAGAAATCCATCAAGGTTCTTCGAACTGATAATGGAGGGGAGTTGTTAGCAACAGGTTTGAGCAATTTTGTACCACAGAGGTGATTGATTTGTAGCGTACAGTCACTTACATTCCTTCACAGAATGGGGTTGCAGAACATAAAAATAGGTTCTTGAAAGAGATGGGTAGCTGTATGATTCACTTCAAATCCTTAGCACTAAAGTACTGGGCCGAAGCCATCAATTGTGCTTGCTACATTCAAAATAGGGTTCCTCACAAAGCTTTGAAAGGAATAACACCCTTTGAAGCTTGGCATAAAAGGAAACCTGATGTTGAGCACCTTAAGGTTTTTGGATCCCCAGCCATGGCCCGCATTCCAAAGAAGAAACACAAATCTATGGAACGTCAGTCCAAGCCTTGCATCTTTGTAGGATATCTGGATGGTATTAAGGGGTATCACCTTCTAGATCCAGTCACTCATGAGTTATTCATCAAGAGAAGTGTCCATTTTCAAGAGAGTCCTAGAGACTCAACATTTGACACTTCTTCTCCCTCATCTGATCTACTTCTTCAAGATGATTCCTCATCAAATTCAGATCAGCCACAACAGGTTATCGAGCCAGAGACATCTTCTTCTTCTTCAAGTTCAGACATCAAGGATAGTGATGCAGAGGCATCCACCTCTAGTCAGTCAGAGGATGAGGAGTTAGCACCAGACTCGCCCACTTTTGAGCCACTTTGGGCCAGATAGACACTTGAGAGTGCTAACACTTGGGCAGGAGATCCCACAGATGACAGACGTATTAGGGGGGATTTTCAGAGAAATCCACATGCCTTCTTTGCTTTAGTTTTGGATCCACAGACTTTTTGAGAGGCATCGGGGGTACCTGAGTGGAATAGTGCTATGGAGGAAGAATATTCTTCCTTAATAAAAAATCACACTTAGGATTTGACTTCACATCTTAAGGGAAGAAAGATGGTTCGATGTAGGTGGATATATCAGATCAAGTTTGCAGCAGATGGGTTGGTTGATAAGTACAAGGCATGATTGGTCACCAAGGGTTTCTCATAGGTGGCAGGCATTGACTACTCAAAGACCTTTACACCCATTGCAAAGATGACTTCTATCTGACTCACCTTGGCTATTGCCGCAGCACATGGTTAGGATGTGCACCAAATGGATGTGAAGAGTGCCTTTCTTCATGGAGACCTAGAGGAGGAGATCTACATGGAGCAGCCGCCAGAATTGATTCAAGATTCTTCCTTAGTATGCAGACTTAGAAAATCTATTTATGGCCTCAAACAGGCCCCTCGGGCTTGGTATGCCAAGATGGATTCCTTCTTTCTCATAGCAGGTTTCACTAGGTGCCATTCTGACCTTAATGTCTACTTCTTTTAGTAGGATGATTTGCTCTTGATTTTGGTTCTATATGTTGATGACCTTTTGATCACTGGGAGTTCTTCATCAGTTATTGTAGTGGTGAAGGCATATCTCTAAGATAGATTTGACATGACAGACTTGGGTTTGTTGCACTACTTCTTTGGCATCGAGATCTCTTAGGTAGATTCATGGATTTCTCTTGGACAACCTAAGTATGCTCTTGATTTATTGTCTCGATTTCACATGGCTGATTGCAAGCCATCTTTGACTCCCTTTCTATCAAGAGTCAAGCTTGAGGCTGATTGTTCTTCACCATTGGTTGATGCCACTCAATATCAACAACTTGTTGGTAGTCTCATCTACTTGACTCACACCAGGCCCGACATATCATATACAGTGGGACTTGTCTCCAGATTCATGCAGGAACCTCATGAGCTACATTGGAAAGTAGCTAAGAGGATTTTGAATTACATACAGGGTTCACATAGATATGGGATTCATTACAGATTTGGCATAGAGGTTGACTTGGTTGGATATACAAATTTTGACTGGGCTGGCGATTCACAGACTCACAAGTCCACTTCTGGTTACAGTTTCTCTCTAGGTTTTGGTCTTATTAGTTGGTCTAACAAGAAGCAAAATGATATTGCTATATCATCCACAGAGGTAGAGTACAGGGGAGCTGTTAATGCAGCTACTGAGGCTATTTGGCTTCAGGGATTTTTTCTAAGTTTGGCATTCCTATCAGGCATCCCACCATCATTTATTATGACAACCAGAGTACCATTCAGATTTGTAGGAATCTAGTTTAGCACCAGTGGACCAAGCACATAGAGATTCACATGCATTTCATTCAGGAGCTTATTCATAGTCAGGTCATTGACTTGATATTTTGCCAATCTTTGGAGCAGGTTGTAGACATCTTCACCAAACCTTTCACTGAGAGCAAGTTCATTCATCTATGAGCTCTTCTTGGGGTGCGGTCCACATCTGCAGTAGCATCATCTTTGGGGGGGGGGGCACTAGCCTCTTCCTTTCTTGTATGTCTCTCTTTTGGGGGGGAGTTTTTTCCTACGGGTTTTCTCCTTTTCTCTATCTTATGGGAGATTACATTTGTACATGGGTACCTCATCAGGCCTAGTTGTCGGGACCCATTTTATATTTCCACACTGCCCACCTACGCTGCGCTTATGGGGGGTATTAGTGTAGGTTTTTATTTTTACCTATTATTTAATTAGGAAAATTATATATTTGTGAATACATGGAGTTTTCCTACATTCGTGGGATAGGCTAGCTTATGTGGAGATGTGTGTCATAGATGTGTCATAGGTGTCATAAGAATGTCATAAGTAACTCCCTTGATGGGAGTTACTTCTCTATTCTTAGCACCTTGTCACCACCTTTCATGGAGGAGTTACAGTCTATTCTTGTGGTGCCTTGACCACCTTTTGTGGAGGAGTTACTTACGTGCTCTCCTATATGTATTCTTCACTTTGGCCATCTCATGTTAATCAGATATTGGATTTTCTCCTATTTGTCTTGTGCAATTTATCTTCTTGTATAATTTCAAATTGCTTTAGCATCTATGTGATGTGCACTAGCTTCATCTCGTGTGATCACGTCTCCATTGCATTCACATTATCTAGATTCTGGCAACAACTCTGATAATTACTTCTTAATTAATAATTATGTAATTACTATCAACTTAATTTTCTCATATATGAATGCATCCACTTAACCATTACACAATTTTGGAAACAATTTTTATTCTTAAAATTAAACTTGGTTATGTGGTTTTAGGGATTTGAACACATGGTAATGTTTGAAGAGAATTAATTCCAAAAGCATTAAGCAAAAAAATATATTTAAAAATTCTTTTTCTCAATTAGGCAAACTTTTTCATTAAGTCATAGGATCAAATGCAAAGGATAATGTCTATATGTGGTCTTGAGAATCTAAAGATCATGTGCCAATAAATAAAGAGAAGTATTTTATCGTATGAAGTGTTTTTTCCTTGTCTATTATTTTTGGAGACACATAATTTGGGTATGTAGGTATTTATTAATATTATAATTGTATAATTCTAGGGTAGTTTTGTGTTTGTTAATTGTTGGTTAATATTATGTTCCTATTGGCATGTTTTATCGTGTTTCTAGTTGTTCTCATATTATTTTTTCCCCATTTCTCTCTCTTTTTTCTCTCTCCTATTGGTGTATGATATTTCTTTTCCTACCCCATTTAGCTTACTTAGTTGTATTTGTACATTTGAGAAGTTTATCCCACATGTATTGTGATGTTGACTCCTTCCCTTTCTTCTACTTATTTAGGGGAAGTTAGTCCCACATGCATGGTATGGTTGGGATTCTCCTAATTTCCATATATGTACATCCATTTTAAAAATTTATTGATATAGAATATTTGGAGTCTTTTGGATTGTGGTGAGCTATTTAGTTAGGAGTTGTAAGTTGTGAACTATTGCAAATTTAAGAGTTTTGAGAGTTTATGAGCTTAATGAGTTGTAAACTTTGAGCCTTTGTTATGTAATCCATCTCCATTTATGAATATATCTATTGTAGATTCTATTCATTTATTAATTTCTAGCTTGAACATATTTGTGTGTTCGATCTTCTTGTCATCGGTCTTGGATGTTTATTTGTGGACGAATCTTACATAGTATCACAGCTCCGGATGCAAGTAAAAAAACATCATTATTTTTGTTGTTTTTTATTTTTGTCAAGGTGATGGGAATTATTACCGAGCAAAATTAATTTTCTATATTTTCTCTCTTTTAGAGGGTAGTTTTTTTTACGGGTTTTCTCCTTTTCTCCACTTTATAAGAGTTTTTTTGTACTTGGGTACCTCATTAGGCCTCAATGTCTGGACTCAATTCTCTTACCCACCTAAGATATGCTTATGTGGGGGTATTGTTATAGGATATTTCTTTTCCTACCATTTAGCTTGCTTAGTTGTGTTTGTACATTTGAGAAGTTTATCCCACATGTATTGAGATGTTGGCTCATTATCTTCCTTCCACTTATTTAAGGGAAGTTAGTCCCACATGTATGGTATGGTTTGGATTCTCCTAACTTCCATGTACATCCCTTTGTAAGTTTTATTGATATGAAATGTTTGGAGTCTTTTGGATTATGGTGAGCTACTTATATAGGAAATGTGTAAGTTGTGAGTTGTGACAATTTTGAGAATTGTGAGAGTTGTTAACTTAGTGAACTGTAAACTTTGAGCCTTTGTTATGTAATCTATCTCTATTTATGAATACATCTATTGTAAATTCTACTCATTTTTTGATTTCTTGCGTCAACATGTTTGTGTGTTTGTTCTTCTTGTCATCGGTTTTGGAAATCCATTCTTGGATGAATCTTACACTTCTTTCCCTATTTTCCTTGAGTTCTAAGAATTTTCTCAAACCCGTACAGTGCATGATTCTAGAGTGGGACCTTGTGACCCTTTTTGTGGGTCTCTCATTCCTTGTGTCTTTAATTTATCCACCTTTCCCTGTCATTATGTGTCGACATATACACCAATAAGTTTCTAATTTGAATTTGAGAAGTCTATAAACACGCATGTGTATTAGCGTATATAAGACATGAAAGACAAGGAATAAATAAGGAATTTATCAAAGGAATATAATGTGAAAGTGAAAAAGTTGTTAATTCAAGAAGAATCTAAAACATTTATTTATGCATCATGCATTCATTCTAGCATAAAAAATCATATAAGACTAGGCCCTGCATTAACATATTATTTATTGAAATGCATTAAGTGTTGATTATTGAATTTTTTCCCCACCTATGACCCTGATAAGAATTGAGGGATAACATATGCCCCAAATACACTGCTCATTTGTTTCCCTGGTTTGCAATTATTTTTTAAGGTTTTTGAGAAAGAGATTAATTTTCAAAAGATTTTCATATAATTGTAGAAAATTAGTCAAGATTCCAAGAGCCACGGACCATAAAAACTAGATCATCATATCATGGTACACCTATGCAATAGTTTTTAGAACCATATGCTGATATTTTTAGCAAAGTACAATGGAAAAATTGCCTTCATTTGTTTTTATTTTTTAGGGTTTTATTTGTCTTGTCATCTATACTTGTTCTACATTATCTGTTTCTAAAAAATATCTCTAGATTCATGATAAATGATATATTATTATTAATCCCCCTTTGTTATTTATTGTTATATTCTAGAATATTCCTTTTACACAAAATAGGTTTTATTTACTATTTAAACTAGACTAGGCTTAACACCAATATTTTATGGGTGGATGTATTGCAATTTTATGTAAAATCACTTTGCCATACTACATTTTGGTGAAAACATACTCTTTTACACCCTTTAGAATTATATATTACTTGTTTTATGATGGATCTTAGTTTTACATGATATGATGACAAGACAAACTAGATCGTCATATCATGGTTCACCTATGCAAAGTTTGTAGAACCATACACTAATATTTTTAGAAGAGCACAATGGAAAAGTAATCTTTATTTGCTTTATTTTTTAGGATTTTATTGTCTTGTCATCTAGATTTGTTCTACATTTTCTATTTCTAATAAATATTTATAGATTAAAGATAAATGATATATTCTTCTTAATCCCCCTTTTTATACAAACTAGGTTTAATTTATTATTTAAATTAGACTACATTTAGCACCAATATTTTATTGGTGGATTATTGTATTTTTATGTAAAATCACTTTTTCATACTACCTTTTGGTGAACCTATGCTCTTTTACACCCTTTAATATTATATATTACTTGTTTTATGGTGTATCTTAGTTTTACAGAGGGTTTCATAAACCCTTAATATGTTGTGCCCATGTTCTACGGTTAGATCTTGCATTTAAATAGTGTTGCATTTACATTGGCTTCCATTATTCATATGCTTGTTTATCCCTATTTTATTTCTTTCTTGTTCTTCCTTAAGAATTTTCTTAAGTGGCATACCTATCTAGACTTAGTTATTCATTTCTTTGTAAATATTGTCTCTCTGTGTATTTTACCTTTTCTTATGGATAAGAATAATCTTCGGTGTGATTCAATTATGACATGCTCTTCAATATTTTTATCTGCATAAAATATTCTTAATTTATATATATTATTGTGTATCATAATATTCTTAATATAAAAATATTCATTTGTCTTCAATTTTTTTATTTTGATGGTATGTTGTAGAATACTAGCATATATTCCAAGACATGTTAAGATTGCATATAATTGTTATACTACTTTATTTTATATATTTCCACTTTTGCCAATGACATACTAGCCTTAGTGTCTTACATAGATATTTCTTATATGGATTTAAAAAATCTCAATAAATGATGACTATAAAGTGTTAGATATGCGAAAACAAAATTAAATTTTGAATATTTTTGTGGTATAGTTTATAGTCCACTCCTCAATAGGGGGTGTGAAGGGACAACCCCACTCCTCCCCCCCAATTGTTGTAGGGGGTCTAGGGGCAGATTCAAATATTCATTTTTAAGAAGATGAATTCCACATAATTCTATTTTTAGGAAGAAAAATCTAAATGGTGTTTTTACACTCTATTTTTAAGAGGAATTTTAATGGTGTTTTTCCAATTATGTGTATTTATCTTTGTGGAGTTTGCATGTAATCTATACAATGAGTTTGCATGTAATTTGTTCATCTTGGAATTAATAAAGCTTGATATCTTTCACCATGTATATTTTCTTAGTTTTTTTAAGGTTTTACCACACAAATACTATGTTTTATCTCATGCATGTTGGATATTTTGTATGTTTAATTATTTTCATTATTTAAATCTGTTATTTTTATGGTATTGTAGAGTGCATAGTTTTCTAACATAAAGTTGACCATACTATGGCATACTAGGCTTAGTTTTGGTACATAGATATTTCTTATATGGATTTAGAAGCTATCAATATATGATGACTATAAAGTTGACCATAATGTGTAATGGAGTTATAGATCCAATCTCAAGGTGTGAAAACAACACATATGAGAATAATTTAGTTTTATGCAACATTTGATTGTTGTGGTGTACAATGTAGACATCCAATTTCTAACACCATTTGTGTTGAAATTGTCAATCTTATTCGAATTACACTCAAATGATCAAATTAGGCCAAAATCACTAAAACACGCTAAATGAACCGAACTTATCATTTACATGTGTCGATTTAGACCAAAGTATCCCTAAATGGGGTAATGCATTTTATGGGATACTTAACTTTGATCAATTCATTTCGAGTCAAAATGATGATTTTGCCCTTTAGTGCTCTGGATCACTATTTTCTTCTAATTCATCCATACACGTCACATGTCTTTGTTATTTTGTGTTGGTAATATCCTAAATGAGAGCATGGTCTGTATGTATCTAACATCATCTTCTAATTCTTCTCTAATCAAAGTACAACCCATTAATATGACATTCTGATTAATTGTGCACCAATTTCAAAAGAATTGCACTAAACTTGATTAACCTTGTTTAAGATAATTAATCCAAATTAAGAGATTAAGTAAGAATTCCATGGAATTTATTAAATATCTCATTATTGAAAACCGATTGTTGATATCTGCATCACCTAGTGACATCATCATATGGGGTGGCATGTATTAAGCCATAAATACATAACATATCAAATTATGGTCTCCCATGCCACTATAATGCCTCTCATACCTCATTAATTCCCTTTCATCACAAATTATTATGAGGGAATTTATTGATTTTAGCCTCCAAAATTGAATGGATTCTTGGCCACATATCTTGATCTTAAGATGGACGGTCACAATTCATTCTAATCAATCTCAAAAATCTATAAATAGAGAGGCCATGAACATCATTTTCAAGCTAAAATTGTGTAAACTTATAATACTAAAATCTCTCCACAATTTATTTGTGTTTTGATTTTTGTGTTATTTGCATTTGGATTAACTTCATTTAACAGGCAATTAGATAGTTTCGATATCATGAGCCTAGGTTTTATGAAGTGTTTTTGAGACATTGGAGGAGTTTGCCACTATTGTTGATGAAGACAAGGATGCTTGCCCAAGAGGAGAACATGTTTTTGAGCCACTTTTGAACAATGGAGTCACTTGGGAAGGTAATGGTTTACTTTCTTTCATTTGTATCTTATTGTTATTAGCAAACCCCGTATGAATAGATTATCTTGATTTAGTTATGCATTTTTCTTTGATCTCTTGGACTAATGCTTGACTTATCATTTCTTCTAATCCAATCTACATACAATACATATATATGTTGCTTCATAATAATAGTGGTGACTACCTATCACTAGTATTAAGGTTGGTACTATCATATGACATTTTTTATTTGATTGATAAATATTTTTAAGGTCAAAACTATGAATTGAAAAATACTTTTGATCAAAATTTTGACATTATACCTATTAAACTTTCAACATTATTCAACGAACCACCATGAACTTTAATGTTTAAATTTATTCCTGTAATATATACTTATACTATCCAATCTTTCCCATCAATTCCTCGTGGATTTTTTTATTTTATCTTTTTCTCCATAAAAGACAAATTAATTGTATAATTCTTTTAGCCAATCGAATTTGTTGCATTGGCATAAATGCTTTAGTTCCATTGTCTTACACAATGTTCATTAATTCTACGTTATTTAATTAGTTGTGAATTTTACTTTAAACAATAGGTGAGCTTTTCTTGGTAGATTCAACCTTTTGAAATTTTAGTTCTTTTTATTACCATTGTTTACATTGAAATATTTAATATTTTGAGGACATGTTTTAAAACTAGATTTTTTTACTTATCATTGTTTATATATATATATATATATATATATATATATATATATATATATATATATATATATGTTAGGGTGTGGAGCTAAAAGCTTCAACTGTTGCAGACATAAGGAAGGTTGCTGAAGAACCAGAAGCACCGGCGTCGGCAGCATGACCGACGTCGGTCAAATGCAGTGCAGAAGGCAACCGGCGACGGCAGGGAGTCAACCGACGTCGGCAGCACCAGGCAAGCAGGGACCGGTGTCGATCGCCTGTGTGTTCCAGAACTACTGTTGACGAACAGTCAGTTAAGTGAAGCAAGTGTTTGCATGTTAAAGGACTAATTTAAGTCACGAGCTGCGTGTCTAATTATTATAGTTAGATTTCTATTTTTGTAACTCTTGAGGTGTGGCAAGCTTTTGAGGTGGAAGAAGAAGTGGCATCTTCTTTATTGTATATTCTTCTGAGTGATTATTAATACAATTGTGTATTGTCTCTTATATTCCTATGTTGTTTCATATTTCTAGTTACTTATTGATTCTGGTTAAATTCTATGTTTAATTGCTTATAAGAAATTAATCAATTGTGCGTATGGATTGATTTGTATGACTTCTTTTCTCTTACTCAATTTACTTGGTGGTATTAATATTGATGTTTGTGATAGTTCTTAATTTAAATTGGGTTAGGAATTCGTTGGTGCGTTCATATCACAATCAATAATTTTTATCTAGCATGATACTTTTCATTTATATTTCATTTAATATTGTGAACATATCACATCTTTCTATTTTTTTATTAGATTTTATTTAGTAAATATTTATTTGATGGAGGTTTTTGATTAATTATGTTGGACTTATTTCTTATCATATTATATTTGTTATCAATAATAATTTATTTGTTCTTTTCATTTTGAATTTTTTTAAAATTTTTAAAAACATAATGATAGGTCTACCAATGGTTTATTACCTTTAACTGTAGGAAGTATAGCGAGAGTTCCCACCTTCTACATGACACAATATACCATGTTTCTAGTGCTCTTACATATAACAAAACCCTAATGACACATGCTTAATGAATAATTGTATTAAAGATTCTTACATCTTGGTGCTCTCTAATGTTTGTGGCATGACATCCATACTAAAGTTATTTGTTATGATTATACTTTAAAGACATGCATCACCAATACTACGTTACATGTAAAAATAAGCAAAAACATAGCACAATTATTTGTCATATAGATGTACCTTCAACTATTAGAAATACATCAAGAATGTGTACCTTCTACATAATACATATATGTACCATATCTCTAATGCTCTGTACATATGAAAAAACATCAATGATGTATACTTAAAGAATATTTATTAGAAGTACATCAAAAATATATATCTTGTACATAACACAAACATGTATCATATCTCTAATGATCCATACGTATAACATAACATTAATAGATACCAATAATATGCACTTAAAAGAATAATCAGTTTGAGTATTATAATATGGTGTTTATAATTTGAAAAATACACCGATGTAATAATATGATCTCCATTCACTACACACTAATGTAAGGTTACAATTTTTTTTTTACAAATTAGCAGAGTACCACTGACATTGCATTGCATGGTGCACATTATACCGTATCTATATGCCAATTCTCATGTTTCACAATGAAAGCACCAACATGTGGCAATTAGAATTAGTTAGATAATTATATGATGCATAACCAATGACCCCTCTTATATCATAACTTTAAATGTTGCTATAATTTTGAGAAATTGTATATGAATTTAGTTTTGACACTATAAGTGGCTTTCATTTGACATTGCGATTATATTTTTAAAAATTAATTATAATGGTAGTTAGGAATAATCAAGCCTCAATTTGTTATATTGGTAATTGGTTATAATTTGTAAATTTTAAGGTTTTATTAGTGTGAATTTCATTTTTAATTGATCTAATCATTTGATTATTTTAATCAATTGTGTAATTGGGGATAATTGAGGCTAAATTCGCATTAACTAGTTACAATTAAGTTCAAGAGACTTGATTATTTTTAGTTAAAAAATTCAATTGAACTAATTACTTGATTGATTTAATAACAGGTGCAATTGGGGCTAATCGATCTCAAAATAATGTTAATTGATTGTATTTGGTCTTAGGTATCAATTAGGCAAAATTACACACCTTATTAAACTAATTAATTGATTAGTTAAATAAATCATATAGTTGGGACTAATTGAATCATAATTCACTCTAGTTAGTTATAATTAGGATGACAGTTGCATCCCCTTAAGATCCTCATATCCCCTTACGAAGGTCACTATCTTAGAATTGGGGATAATAAGACATGTAATTCATGTTGATTAGTTCTAATTAGGCTTGTTTAGTCCCAAGTGAACCAATTACTCGATTAGTTTATTCAAACATGTAATTTGTACTAATCGAGTCCAAATTCACATTAATTGGTTATAATTTGGTTAACGTTACTTGAGTAGCATCAATCATAAACTCTATTGAACTAATTGTTATGCAAGGTATTCATGTTATTTGGTTGCAATTAGGTTAACAAGGCTAAATTAGTTCAAATCATGTACCATATTGAACCAATTGCTTTATTGTTTTTATCAAGTGCATAATTTTGGCTAATTAATCCCAAATTCATGGTAATTAATTTTAATTGGGCTTGCAAGAGTCAATAAGCCCCAATTACACACCTTATTGAACCATTTACTCAATTGATTCAATTAGGTATGTAAATGGAGCTAATCCATCCTCGATGTGTACTAATTAAATTAAATTAGTTTTATAAAGTTATAAATAACCAAATTTGCATGCCAAATTGAAACAACCACTCAATTGGTTCAATCAAGTAAGTAATTGGTTCACTTTAGCATGTAATTGGGGTTAATCAAGGTCCAATTCACACTAGTTAGTTATATTTGTGTTCACGGATCTTGATTATCCCTCATTGCGTACTTTGTTCAACAAACTAATTAATTGATTCAACAAGATGCATAATTGGGATTAATTGACATTTAATTCATGCTAATCAGTTATAATTAGGCTTGTAAAATTTGATTAGCCCAATTGCACACTTGATTGTCCTAATTACACAATTAGTTCAATTAGGCATACAATTGGGGCTAATCCAACTCCATTGTGTGCTAATTGGATTCATGGAGCTCAGTTAGCCCTATTTGCATGCCTAATTGGACAAATTAAATAGTCACATCCCTTTAAAATATTCATTTTCCTTTAAAGCAACATGTTTCATTACGACAATCACATCCCCTTAAGACATTCACATCAATTAATCATAATTGATCCAATTCATCTATTGGTTCAACCAAACATATTTTGGACTAATGAAGTCTTAATATATACTAATTAATTATAATTTAATTCTCATCGCTTGATTGGTACTAATTGTGAACTTGATTGAATCAATTACTTGATTGGTTCAATCATCTACACAATTGAAGATAATCAAGTATGAATGTACACTATTTAATCAAAATGAATGGTCAAAGTCCATAACCAAAACAACCTTAGTGAGTTGGTGGAGCATTAAATGGTAAATTGATTTAAACCACATAAAAGGGAGTTATTAAAACTATTTTTGGCATTGAATATGGGATAATTTGTCTATGAAGTCATCTCTTATGTATTTGAATGAGAGTTTTTTTAAATTTTTGTTGTGCCCATGTTGCAATACATTTTTATATTTGTCATGCGTCAAATACAAAATTCTATACATAAAATTGTATAGACTTGATTTTCAATAAGGGAAAGGTGAATAATCTACCTTCCTACTTATCATTCTTAATAACTTATTTAAATAAAAAAATATTTGGTTAAGTTCCCATCTTTTGTATCCTTCTGAGACAATGTTAGAATCCTTTCATCTTAACTCTTTTATTTGTAATTTTTATTAATAAAAGTTATGGATGCATATACTTTGTAAGTCATCCCTTGAGCTAATTTTAATAATCCCACATTCATGGAAAGTAATAGTTGGCTAATAAAAAATTAGTTTAAATAGGATCTTAGACTAGTGGAAAGGTACCCACAAACTATAATGTATTGAGCTTACTCAAATGAAGTTTCCCCCTTGAAGAGAACACCAATATTTTAATACAATTTTGCTTTCTTTTTAATATAATATAATCATCTTTAATTTCATATTTAGTATTATTTATTTATATTTACAATATTATTTGAATCTATTGCAAAAAAAATTATATCATCTGGTATCATAGCTTTTTCCAAAACCATTTTTTGCAGTAATTTTAGTGGTTTAGGCTCTCTACGACTATCAATCATATGTTCTCACCTTGCCCAAAGTAGGATCTTGGTGATCATAAAGTGGTTATATAAGTGGCAGCACTAAGATTTTGTCGCAAACCTACCCAAATTTTTTTGAACATTTTTTTTTAGGTTACAAATTGTGTTTTGAAAGTTTTTAAACTTACAAAAAGCTATCATTATAGGATAATAAGTTATTAGTTTCACCTAATTCTATGAAGTGAAGAATTATGCCCAATACTAAAGACATTGGACAATGTTGTATACAAACTAGAGATTTCACATATCTTTTGGTATATAAGAAGACCCCCTAGTTGTTTTCGAAGCAAATCCCTAAGAAGTCTTTGGTCATATTAGTGTGATGCACAGACAAGTGGTTAGCCTAAAAAATGACTCATAACTAACCTCAGAGATGAGATAGTGGGCTATAATATCATTCTACCCTTAATAGTTAGTGATATAAAATATTGGACCAACACTATTTATGAAAAAACAAGTTTGAATATGATCCCATAAACTAGGCACACCTTGTAGAAGCCCTTTTCATTTTCTTTTCCTTGTGATAAACCCTAGTAATTTGGAATTTCTAGAAACCACCACCACATGATACAAGTTGGAAATGTAACAACCAAATCTACAAGAGCACAAATAATTGTTCTAGAATATAGAGAATAAAAATATTATGTATCAGTGTTATAGCAAGGGCTGCAGAGTAGAGGCATAATATTTTGGGTAAGCTATCTCAAAAATGGTGACAGATGAAAAAAATCTAAGTGAAATCGTGCCTTTAAGGTAACTTTTTAGTAAAAAAGGAAGTCTAATATTTTATTACCCTTTATAAAATTATACTATTGCAATTGTCTCGTCAAGTTGATATTTTTAACATATAACTTCATAAGCAAATTTTTGTACCCTAAGACCCTAATTAGTAATGGTTATCACAACCCACTCTAGAACTAGGACCATGGATTAATATTTTATTTATCTCTTGATGTAGAGATTCCCTTCAAAAAGTTTCCACTTACAACTCTTCACCAAACACACTAGGCTTCTTAGCCTTCTTTTTAGCCCTTTTGACCCTATTTCCTATTTAATATAGAAAATACAAATATATTTGACTTAATAAAGTGAAAATATTATTTACATTGTCATAACACACATGTGTGTCAATTTTGGTGGTTCAACTCTTCTTCTAGGTCCACTTTTCAACTTATAGCCCTCTCAACTAGCCCTCTCTAGGCCTAAGTCACCTTGTTTCACTCAAAATCCATAATATCCTATTAGAAAACTCATAAAACATAAAAAATATGTTATATAATATAAATATCACTCAAACTAAAAGTTTTTGAGAATTTTTTATGGTTACAATGTGAGTTATTCATAAAACCCTAATTTAGGGCTTTTAGTAGCCTGTAACAACCCGTGAGCATTCAAAAATTCACTGTCAGCATTTAGATGAGTTTAAAGGATTAAAAATTGGTTTTATAGATTTTTCTTACCCCTGGGAATGTCTCTAAATCAATGTATTCTATGATCCAATCCATTATCTAAGACTTCTAACTTGAAGTTGGTTAGTTGTGCATGAGAATAAGAAATATATTGGTCTGTGTTTCCTGTTTGGATGTGTAACACATAATACAAGGAAATAAATGACAAAATAAACTTTAAATACAGTATAAATAATTACCTAAATACACCAAGCATTGAAATATTGTGCCAAAGATTGTTATTCTTTCCTCATTACAATCTTATAGTCCACTCTTGCACGTTTGCTACAGATAATTGGGTCTGTTTGAGAGATAACAATGTAAAAAGAGTTTATTTATTAATTAAAAGTATTATAACCTCAATAAATATCCTTTCCACCTTTAGGCACATATATAAATTACAAACTCGAGTTCTATATTCCTCAAGATCATAACATTGTCTACACACAGTGAACAATTGCCAAACACGGTATTCTAGTAGATATATTTGAAACAACAAATGATTTTGTCATTATTCCTACCTTATATAAGTGTAAACCTATTCAATATTATTACAATAAACACTCATAATTCTGGTTCAATCCCATTATGTCTTCATTCATGAAAGGAACATTCTGCAACAAACACACAAAAAAACTCAAAATAGGGTCTGTATGGTGAAATCTTATTTTCTCAGAATAGGGACTCTTCCTTTTTTATCTTTTATTGAATATTGTCACCTTCAAAACATGAATCTAATTGTATTTCATCAAAATTATTACATTTTTTATGAAAACCATCGAGTGTAGCTACTTTAGAGCATACTTGTAAACAGTTAAATGACAACTTTTGTAAGGTGACCAAGCACCAAAGTTACTTCTTACCTTTTTATCACTTTGACCCTTGTCAAGGGTGCAAAGCGACCTCAAATGACAATTCATAAAATTTTAAAAACTTATTCAATCCTAACCATACCCTGCAAGTCCTTTGATCACACTAGAAATTCAAATTTTTAAACTTACTAGTTTTGGTGGGAAAATAAAATTTGAAAATTTAAGCAACATAGATGTACTTATATGCTACCAAAATGAAACCTAAGCATTCTTGGGTCCTTCTTAGGCCATTAAAATCATCCTTAAACTTATTCAATGAAAACAATCCAAAATTGACAAAAAGTACTCCTTAAGAGTGATGCTCCTGCATCATACTCCCAGGGAAGGAAAAGAGAACTCATCCACTGATGCCCATGAGTGCTTCTAGAGTACCCCCTCACTTTAGTAGATCACGATCAGTCATCCACATGGAATATTCTACTATATAATTCTTCTAATTAACTAGATAATTGAAATACTACTTGTCTCTAGTCCTTTTAGTCACATATTTATCTAATATGCATTCCATCTCCTTTGTCTTAGCTTTAGGCAACTGGCTTACCCAATCTAGTTATATTGTAGCTGCATCATCTGTTGTGTTTTCTCCTTCATTTTATTTTTTTTAATGGTACAAATATGAAACATCCAAGATAGGTAAAATTCCAACTCCACTAGGTAATTCTAATTCGTATGCTTTGTTGACAAACTTCCTAAGAATCTTGCAAGGACCTATCTTTTTCATCTTCATATTTTTATATTCACCCCTTGGGGACCTTTCCTTCCTTATATGAGTTAGGACTAAGTCCCCAATCTGTAAATTCACTTCTCTCCTACTCAAATATGCTTGCTTCTTGTACTTGTCAACACTAGACTCCAAATACTTCCTCACCTATTCATGCACTTCTTTCATCGCTATTACAAACTCCTCACCTTCAACACTTCTCTTATCCATATGTCTGATGTCTCTAACCTCAAATACACCTCTTGGATTCATGCCATAGACTACCTATAATGGACTCATTCTAATGCTTTTGTTGGTTAAATCATTATAAGCAAAATCTACTTGAGAAAACACAAGATCCCACTGCTTGGGATGGTCCTTGGACAAACACCTCAACAAGTTCCCTAAGATTCTATTCACCACCTCAGTTTGACAATCTATTTGAGGGTGGTAAGCTAAATTGAAACTTAAATTGGTGCTTAGCTTCTTCCACAATGTCCTCTAGAAGTGACTAAGAAACTTGGTGGCCCTATTAGAAAAAATGTTCATGGGAAATATATGAAGATTCACAACATCATTGAAGAAAAAATTAGCCACATGTGTTGCATTATTAGTAGTTCTACATTTTATAAAATGAGCCATTTTAGATAATCTATCAACAACTACAAAAATGGAATCAAAACCCCTTTGTGTTCTAGGCAATCCCATCACAAAATCCATACTGATGGATTCCCAAGGCCTATTTGGGACTGGTAGGGGATGATACAAACTTGCATTAGTACTCTTACCCTTGGCTAATTAACAAATTTTACACCTCTCTACATACCTCCTCACTTCTGCTTGAATTCTAGGCCCATAGTAGTGTCTAGTGAGCAACTCCAATGTTTTGTAAAGCCAAAAATGACCTACCATGCTTCCACTATTATTTTCTTGGATCAGATTTCCTCTTATTAATTTCTTTGGTACACACAACCGTACTCCCTTGAACAACAATCCATCTTAAAGCACATAATCCAAATATGGCTCCTTTTTGAGTGTGCTTGGGTGCTTGCATGCATGGTATGCTTCCTTGAAGTCCTCATCATCCTCATACAAATCTTTGAGTGCCTCAATGCCAACACTCTCTAACTAAATTTCATGCACCAATAAGACCCTCCTGATCAATACATCTGCAACCTTATTGCTTTGTCCTTATTTGTGCTTGATGGTGATGGTGAAATTTTACATATACTCCACCCATTTTACATGTCTTTGGTTCAAATTAGGCTTATTAGATATGAACTAAAGTGCATGATTATCCATGTATAATTTGAATTCTTTTGGCATGAGATAATGCCTCCATTTCTTGAATGCTTGCACCATTGCATAAAACTCCAAGTCATAGGATGAATACCTCTTCTTAGCCTCATTTAACTTCTCACTGAAGTAGGCTATAGTTCTACCCTCTTGACTTAGGACAACCCCTATGGCTACACTACTTGCATCACATTCTATTTGGAACACCCTATTGAAGTCTGGTAATGTTAGTATGGGTTGCTCCATGATTATTTACTTCAAGTATTGAAAACTCTTTTCTGCCTGCTCATTCCAAACAAAGTTTTTCTTGTCTCCCTTGATGGTGCCAATGATGGGAGAACATATTACACTAAAGTTTATTATAAACTTCCTATATAAATTTCCCAAACCATGAAATCTCCTTACCTCTCATGATATCTTAGGTGTTGGCCATTCCATGATTGCCTTCACCTTGTTCTTATCCATTTTTATCATGCCTTTTGAAATAACAAACACAAGGTACAACATCTCCATTTTCATGAAGTCACACTTCTTGAGGTTGATCAATAACCTCTCCTCTTATAGCCTTCTTATAACCAACTCGAAATAATGAAGGTGCTCCTTCTTGGTTTGGCTATAAATTAGTATATCATCTAGATAAAATACTACAAACTTGCCTATGAAATCTTTTAAAACTTCATTCATTAACCTCATAAAAGTGCTAGGTGCATTATTCAAACCAAATGGCGTGACCAGCCATTCATATAAACCTTCATTCATTTTGAAAGCAGTCTTCCACTCATCACCTTGCCTAATCGTTATCTAGAAGTATCCACTCTTGAGGTCTATCTTGGAAAAATAGCTTTCTCCACTCAAGTAATCCATCAAATCCTCCATCTTGGGAAGTGAAAATATATACCTTATGGTGATCTTATTGATGTCCCTGGAATTAGTGCACATCCTCCACTCACCTTCCTTTGGCACCAACACTGTGGGCACTGCACATGGACTCAATCTCTCTTTGATCAACCCTTTGTGAAGAAACTTTTTCACTTGTATTTTAATCTTAGCATTCTCTTATGGGGTCATCTTGTATGCAGCCTTGTTTGGTGGACATGCTCTAGGTACAAAGTATATATGGTGTGTTATGCTCCTCATAGGTGGTAATGTGTTGGGAAATTCAACAACAATTATATCAACATACTTTTCCAACATTTATTGAATCTATAAGGGCAGCTCATTGATCTTAGTGGCTGTCATAATAGTCCTAGGTTTGATGACCAAAGAAAATCCTATCTCCTCTTCATGCATGGCATTCAAAAACTCTTTTCCACTTACCAACACCGCATGGGAACCAACCTGTTGATCAATCTCCTCATCCTTCAAGGGAAGCCAAGTGTAACTAGCTCCATCCTCCATCAAAGTATACATGTTCCTTATCCCATCATGAGTAGTTTGTCTATCATATTTTCAAGGCATTCCAAGAAGCACATGGCACACATCCATGGGAATGACATCAGAAATCACCTTATCTTCATATGTTCTAATTTAAAACTCTACCCAACTCTATTCACTCACCAAGAATTGATGTCCCTTATCCAACCATGACACCTTAAATGGAGTGGGGTGAGATAATTTATTTAGCCCAAACTTGTTAACCATTTATACTAAAACAAGATTATTTATACTTCTTGAGTCAATGATTATCTTGCAAACACTTACCTTGGCATTTGCATGATGTTCTGAAGAGGGTCTTCCTTTATGGTGGCTCCTTCTCCTTAGGTGGCTTGATCAACACCCTCTTCATGAGTAATGATTCTCCCACTTCAGGATCCAACATGAGTGATGGAGATTAAACACTCTCTTCCTCTCCTCCTTGGGTAAAGTAATTTATCCCTTCATTTCTTGGGATTCTCAATGGCTAGTCCTCTAGACACTCCCATTGCTTATGGCCAACAAACTTATTACACCTGAAACATTTTCCTAAAAATCTACTTGATCTTCTACCCCTTGATGAGTAACCACCTCTATTGAAAGGTTTTCTGCCTCTAAATCCACCTCTTGATTGAGTGGAATGCTTTTATGAATTGATTGATTCATTTTTAATATTTATTTGTGAGATATTTCTTCCCCCTTTCTATTCTCTACCTCTGAAATTTCTGCCCATTCCTCTATTTTGTTGATTGTGTTTCCTATTCAACTTATCTTCAGCTTTGAGTGCAAATTGATAACACTCCTCTAGTGTTCTTGGGATCACAAGTGTTAACTCATCTTGTGGGTTGTATCTTAATCCATTCAAGTACCTTGTAACCTTCTCTTTATCCTCCTCAACATGACCAAACTTGATGATTAGATTATAAAACTCCACTGTGTATGCCTGTACACTCATTTCCTTCTGCTTCAAATTTTACAATTATCTAATTAAGTTTGTCTCATAGTCACTTGGCAAGAATTTGCCTTTGAGAATGGAAACCATTCTATCCCAAGAATTGATCTTATTCTTCCCATTATTTATTCTCTTATCTTGTGTGAAGTCCCACCATAATGAAGCATGCCCCTTTAGCTTGGTTCTTGCAAACTTGACCTTCTTGTCATCAGGTACCTCTTCATACTCAAAGTATTTGTCTAACTCATTCACCCAATACATGAATTTTTATCCATAAAAACCACCTGAATAGGTGGGTAAATAAAATTTTGTTTTATACCTTTGACTCATGATCACCTTCACGAGTCTCTCTACACCCTAATCTTTAGGTCCTTCAACTGTCTCTTCTCCCTCTACTTCTTCTTGGTCTTGTAGCTCATATTCCCTGTCACTCAAGTCCCTTGTTAGGACTCATATTCTTTGGTTTATTTCTAAAATATTTAGTCTTTAATCTAATATAATTCTAAGGTCCCTCATCTCTACCAAAAAAACATCTTGGTTCCCTTGGTTCCTTGTTATACCTCCTCTGTTTCTCCTGAGTGGCATTGTGAACCTTGTATAGGCAATCTATCAAACACGTATCAGTTGTTCTCTTCTCCAAAGAATATTATTTCTCCCACTAGTTCTAAAGTATCCTAACCTATATTTGATACCAAAATGATGTAGATATTCCCTTCAAAAATTGTCAACTTATAACTCTTCACCAAACACACTAGGCTTCTTAGCCTTCCTTCTAGCCCTTTTGACCTTGTTTCCTATTTTATATGGAAAATTAAAAATATATTTGAATTAATAAAGTGAAAATATTGTTTCCCCTATCATAAGACACCTGTGTGTCAATTTTTTTGGTTCAACTCTTCCTCTAGGTCCACTTTTCAACTTCTAGGCCTCTCAACTAGCCCTCTCTAGGCCTAATTCAACTTGTTTCACTCAAAATCTATACTATCCTATTCCTAAACTCTTGAAACTTAAAAAATGTGTTATAAAATAGAAATATCACTCAAAATATAATTTTTTGAGAA